>OX578138.1:33058070-33658070 GCA_951213105.1 Amaurobius ferox
AGGTATCAGTTTCAATAATGAATAAATAATGAACTCACTTTATTTCTATAGGCTTCATCACATTTTCAAGCTAAAAGGGAAGCATAACAAATTTAAAAACATATACATATTTAGATGATGAATAAGATAAAAAGAACTCAATATGGAAAAGGATATAACTCAAAATTATTTATAAAACACAACGGGTTCCTTATGATAGTCAACTCTCAGTTCAAGAAGGGTTGCCAGATTTGGCAATTTACCGCCAATTTGGCAACTCTCTGAATCATTGAGAAGCACCTCGAAATAATGATTATTCTACATGATAGGAGATAATTCGAGAAGTTTCTACTGTAGTCCAGTCAGTAGATACATTGTACCTTGCAAAAGGTGGAGTAGAAGATTTTTTTTTTTGCATTTGTATATACTGATGCCAACATGAAAAAACCAAGTTATCCAACATGGCCGACCCCGGGAGAACTTTTGGCGGCCGAAAAACCACGAAATTTTATGACTTTTTTTGGTTTTTTCAAAATATCTCAGAAACGATCGACTTTTGCGATTCTTTCTCAATATAAAATTTAAAGACAATTAAATTTCCTACAATTTTTACTATTACAACTATTTTATAGCACAAATAGTAAGCGCACTACAGCTTCTTAAAATCTGACATTTTTTCTCTACTTAGTAAAAAAACGCATTAACACCCCTTTCCCACCTGACCCCGCAGTCACAATTCTCCCCCTCACATTTCGCAGACGACTCGATCAGATCCCAATAACAGCACATGTTCATATTGTACAACTGCAACATATATTATACTTCACACTACATTTTATTCTGATGTTCTACCTACACAGAAGCGATATTTGAATGTGAATGAATAAATATAGGGGTGATAATAAGCGAAATAATAATAAAGCATTAATAAGCAAAAATTCATGACGTGTGTGTTGTAATTCAACTAATTTTCTAGGTATAATACATTAACATAATGAATAATAATACCAATGCACCAAATTAAATTTAAATAATCTCCACAAATGGCCAAACTTGTTTAAAGGACAAAAATAAATAATTATCTTCAAAAACACAAATTGCAGAAATTTAACATTTATATACAAATTACAAGAAGATTCATACAGGTTTGAAACAATTAAAGAAAGGAAATTAATAAGTAAAACTGAAAACATACATATTTATCTTCTTCAAAGACGTTTTGAAGATGTGTGTTCTTCTTCGGGTTCAGCAACCGTCGGAGGAAGAAGGAAGTTGTCATCCTCAAGTTGTTCATCCACGTGTTGCAGTGGTTCCAAGAGCTGGTGGAGTAAGTCATCTTCCTCTTCAGTATCATCCATCTTCCTCTTCAGTATCATCCAAAGATGAAATTGGTACGACATTGTCACAACCCATGTCACTGCAGTGCTTGCACTTCAAACCTGCCTTGCGACAAGAGCAGGGTCCACTACACCCTTTCTTGCAAGCGCAAGACACACTCTTCAGAAGATTCTCAGATACTGAATTTCTTTTTGTGTCAACAGGCAATAGACCTTCTATGCTGCACGCCCAACCCCATTCCTCCGGGTTGGTGCCATTGCCTAACCAGCTTTGAACTTGATAGTAGCACCTGTAGGAATGGTAGCGTGCAGCATCGCACGTAGGCGGTAGTCGTGCGAGATTTATTTTTCTGTTGGAGACTGATTTTGCAAACAGATTAAATCGCAAAGTGTTCAAGGATTGGTCGGAATGGATGTCGCCTGTGTATAATGTTTTCAGAATTTCTTCTCCAACTGCAGCTATGTCATCGTGACTGCTGAGTGGATCCATGAATGTTTTAGTGACTTTCTTCACTTCAGGCGATTTGTTGACAATCTTGCACAATTTAATTTTGCCTTGACTAGAGATGGCTGATGTGGAATCACATCCACTAAATGCATGTATGAACAGGATATTGCCTGGGTCGAACTTAAATGATATAGTTGAAAATAACACATTGCCAGCATTCCCTCTCCTAGGCTTAAGAAAGAATAAGTTGCTGAATGACTGGTCTAACCCTGTCATCAGAACTAGCAGATCGATATCCTCCCCAACTACGATCACATTTTCAAGTTCTTTTGCCTTCAAAATGGCAGTGTTGACGATCAGTAAGTCAGCGTCCTCTTGAGCATGCTTGACTTCAATATCACACTCTTCAAAATTGGCTTTCAGAAGTTCGATCAGACGACTCTTGTTTTGATTATTTGCCAAAAAATTTTCTTGGGCGACTTGGTTGATCGTATTCACTTCAAAGATTACTTCAGGGGAATGGTGTATCCTCATACGCCGCAATCGCTCAGATCTTTTGGTGCCAGTACGTGCAGGATACCCATCGAATACAACCACAATTCGCGATCCATAATGTCTCTTAATAAATGAAGAATAATGTTTAGTTATGGTAGCAAAGGAAGCATTTTGAGGCCAAATAACTTTGTGTAGGAGGTATCCACCATCTATAACAGCAAACTGTTTCTTCCCTGCAATTTCTTTGCAATCGACTGGGGTGAAAGCCATGTATAATGAAGACTTTGTACCTTTCCGTATGCCTTCTTCGGAGAAAAGTGATATCGGGTAGGGTGCAAGTTCATAAGTAAAAAACATTTTTAAGTCTTCATCAGACTGTTTCGAAAGACACAATCTTTGGAAAAGTGTCAGCGGATCAATAGCAATTACTTTGAGGGTTCCTGCTTTAATACTGCTGACAACCGATGCAAGGGTTACAACCTTGTCTTTCCTCTTGAAGGTCACATTTTTAAAATTTCCCATGAGCGACCATTGTCATAACCCTTTCCATGCCAATCTCTTGAGCCAAATGACAGTTTACATCTGCTCCTCCAACAATACCACTGCTTAATGACATTATGGCATCAATGTCTGAAAAGGGGGGATGTTGAGAAAGCAACTCTCGCAGTCTAATTGAGTCACTTCTGTCTCTGTCGATACGAGAACTTCGCATGTCCACATGCTGCTCTGATGTTTCTTAATGTACATCCCAGAATTGTTCAATTTCATCACAGACATTTTGCATGAATATCATTGCCAAAGTCCATTTTGCCAAAACACAGTCTGAAAATCCTCTCACACGTGTGACCCCACCACAGGCTTTCATACTCCTCATAAGTGTCTGTTCAATGGTCTGGTCAGACGAAATTCCACACCAGCACTTATTGGAGCGTCTTATGGTGAACTTCCCTTTAGTGGAGAAGTCGTGAAATTCAGTTGGGTCCATTAATTGTTCTAGTTTCAACATGTCTTGAAGGTAGAGATGCGCACTTTTGGCGTATAAGAAATGGCCAGCTGCATGGAAAAATGGTAGTGCTTTTTGAATGGAGTCAAGATGAAGCTTCCAGTTGCCTGTACGCTCAGCCTTGGTGAACTGTTTGAGGAGTGTTGTTATACGAAAATATTGAACCCATAATTTTGCTGTGGGTCCCTTACATTCGAGCACACACAAGGCTTTTCTAAATTTTGCAGCAATACCCATTAGACAGGCATTATTGGTGCAGGTTGTGAGTAATATGGCTTATCTCGCTTTCAGCTGTGAAGCAGCCGGCATTCCTCAAGGCCACCCCCAACTGGCTACGTTTCCCATCTCCCTCCCCATCCTCCGACACCTTTTCATGCATCCAATATTTTACGCATCAACAATATAAACAAAAGAAGTGTTGTGCATTTGGAGGAGAAGTAAATAGAAATTAAGAGTAAAATAAAACCGATTTTTATTTTGAGTTTTATCAAATTGAGAAAAAAATGTTAACTTTCAAAAATCTGTAGCACACTTACTATTCGTGTTATAAAAAAGTTGTAATTGTGAAAATTGTAGGAAATTTAATTATCTTTAAATTTCATATTGAGAAAGAATCGCAAAAGTCGATTGTTTCTGAGATATTTTGAAAAAATCAAAAAAAGTCGTAAAATTTCATAGTTTTTTGGCTGCCAAAATTTCTCCCGAGGTCGGCCATGTTGGATAACTTGGTTTTTTCATGTTGGCAGCAATACATACAAATACAAAAAATAAAATCTTCTACTCCACCTTTTGCACGGCAAGCCCCTTTTTCCATACCTACTGACTGTACTACTGAGAGACTATAAAAAGAGCCATCACTCCGTGGGAGTTCAGTTGACAAGATAAGAGCTACACTGGACTGTGATTATTGCCAATGTTTTAAGAATAGTAGTTGCTGTCTTGTGAAATTAGTTTTGTCAGTATTTTGAGAATAATATTACTTAATTTGTGAAATTAGTGGAGCATTCAAGTGCTGTTTGATTGTAAATTGCTTGTTTACTTTGTGCTTGTGAATAAATGTGTTTAGTTATCCAGGAATTAGGATTTATTCTTGTATCCTGCATACCCATGATTCCAGAGGATACATTCGCAACAATATTATGTCTACAGTAATTGAAAATATATCTGATGGTTTTCTCCATAATTCAAAAACTGATGATTACAGAACAGAATTTGATGAACACATTATTAATGACTAAGTTAAATAGTTGAACATGGATATAAAGGGGGGGGGGGGAATCACATTGTAAAAGACATTAAAACATCTGTGTCTAAAATTCTAAAGAAACAAATTTCACTCAAAAAAAATTAAAAAATTATAGAATGTCAAAGCGATAGGAAGGGATTGAAATGAGTTGATTATCTAAATATTGAGATATGCTGATGCAAATTTTGCAATAAAAGGTACAATACTATTATTTTTTCTATTGTGCATAATTAGAAATGTGGGTTTTCCAGAAAATTTTGAACTTATTGTTAAATATTACATGTAAGCTAGAATAACATGTCCAGTGACTTTTAAAAGTATTTTTTCTTACATTGGAGCTGTATAGTCATATATATATATATATATATATATATATATTAAATAATATAGTTAAAAAATGGTTTTAATTTAGAAATATATAAAAATATTCTATGGCCAAAATTTTCTAATATATATATAAACTCAGCAGCTGCAATTTAATATTATCATTGAGTACCTGTGCTTTTGAAAAGTTATAAAATAATTATATTTTACCTATAACAATAGAAAAAAAATCATTAATTTAAAACAATGCACAAAATAAATAATAAATAAATAAAAAATGCTAAACCCTTTCTGAATCATAAAAAATTTACTGTTTATCACACGTGTAAGAAATACATTATTCAGTGATGTGATTACAAAAAACTCTTTTGGAGCAATTTTTGGAGCAGTAAATTTTCGAAATTGTAGCAGTTTGTAGCAGGCAATTTTTCAGAATTGCAGCAGGCAATTTTTTAAAATTGTACCAGTTTGTAGTACATAGTTTTTCAAAATTGTAATAGTTTATAACAAGTGATTTTTCGATATTGTAGGTAGATGCAAAGCATTTTTTTTCTTATTTCAGCAGTTTGTCGTATATACAACAGGTATAAGCCAAGACAATGAAGTTTTAAAAGTCTAATTAACAAAATTTAAGTACAAAAATTTAGAAATTTTATATTACTTAAATACTGAAAAAAATTTAAAAAATATCAATAAATAATTTTAAAACAGATATTAATAAATTAAAATAATTAAAGATCTAAAAAATTTTTTTGCATCAAATTTTTTAAAAGGATCTAATAAAATGCAATAAATTATTTTAGAAAAAAAAAAAAAATCTAAAAATTAAAATAAATAGCATTTTAAGAAAGATTTACAAAATTAAAAACTTAAAATAAATAATTTTTGAAAAGATCTAAAATAATTTAAGGGAATTTTTTTTTTTTTTTTAATCTTGTGGATGGATTTACTGTTTGGTTATCAAATTTCTTTGTTCAAAACCCTCAATTACATGAGTGACTGTTTATACAAAATTAACAGTTGGTATATATTCCTGAATATAAGTTGCCTTGTTCACTCCCCCCCCCCCCAATTAGCAGACAAAATATTTCCCTATTTTCCATATTTTTATTCTTACTATGATACTCCCTCCTCTTCGAAACAAAGAACAAATTAACTAGAGTATGGCTTGCTCAACTCGACTTTCTCATACCAGAATCCATTTATAAGCAGCTTTGATTTTTTTTAATTTGCAAATATTACAAAAAAATTGTTAAAAAGTCTGTATTGTTGTTCCAAATGACCCCAATTATAGTATGTTACCTTTCATTTTAAAGGGCTTGGAAAAATCTTTCGATTGGTACCAAATTTAATAAAGTACTCCTAAGTGAGGAGGGCTTGCCTCCTCATGGGAGTAATAACGTCACGAACACAAAAATTGTAGTGGCTATTTTTCACTATAATTAATGAAACTATTAGATTTCATTATCGAGCCTTTCAATTATCAAATTTTGTCCTATGCTGCCAAGTTAAGGAAATATAAAATTTCGAAGTTTTCGCTCGAATTAAAAAAAATTTCTAGTTTCTTCTAAAAAATTTGTAGTTCTACATTCTTCATTAACAAAGTCGAAGAAGTTTCATGAAAATCCATTAATATTTGTAGCAGCGATCGTATACACAAAAAATCGATCACAGACTGACATCATTTCAAAAATAATCAAAGCGTGTTCAGGAGGTCTCAAAACATTATGGCATCAAAGTCTCGAAGTCAAAAATTTTCGTGAAAACAATACATTCTCAATACTACGTATGAGGGGGGGGAAAAAAATCTCCCAAGTTTTATATTATTTTCTAGCACTATACAACATCATTATATTTATAAAAAAGAATAAAAAACTGATGCTGCTGAAAAAGGAAAAAACTTTATTATAGATAAAATAAATAACCTTTCTTATAAACAAAAATACCACTCCTCCAAGATTTTTCTAAAATACGATGGATGAGTCATTGCGAATGCAGCTGGTGTTGACCCTTTTAAGAGGTCAGTGTGTTAATGGCCTTGTTGTTGCATGCTTTGCAATATGATCTTATTCAGTTATTTGTTATTTATTGTAAATACAGTTTTCTAAACAAAAGAGCGAAATAAGCAGCCAATTTCAAGTTGAAAGTTGTTACTTTCACTAATATATGCAAAATCATCAATTAATATATATTCTTTTCAAATATGTCAAATATATGCTTCTCATGCCATGAAGTATAAATCCACTGTCCCTGCTGCCTCCTCCCACAACTCCGATTTAACGCGGTGCTTCTCAATTGCATCATTGGAAAAACCAAAACAGTCACAGTAATTGCTTTCATCTTTCCTCTCTACTAGTCGTCTTTCCTGAGTCATAGGGATAGAAAAGCAAGTAGTACCTGAAACGTTCCATCAATTTCTATGTACACTTTTACATCATCAAAATTGGTTTTAGCTTGAAGTTCTATATAAGCTATTTTTGAATTTTTTATTTATGTTTTGGTTTACCCATTTTAGTTTAGAGGAGATCAATAAGTTAAAAATTCCCTGATTTTTCCAAAATTTTAAATAAAAACAGATTTTTCCTTGACATTTTAGTCCACTTTTAAACTCCCTATTTCTAGAGTGGGTACGAAGTTTCGAGGCCTCATCTATGTTTGACTCCACTGTGTCTACCGCACTCCAGAAAGGGATTGGTTCCCTCTTTCTTCCTACCTAAGTAGATTATGTTAAGGTAAATCATAGGACATAGATCTTTCAAAACAGATAAGCAAATGGAAGCTATTTTTTTGCTTCTGATTCAATATAGCAGTTCTTATCAAGTGACCTGGTCAAGTACTCACCAAAGGGCTAGTATCACCAAAGAGCTAGCTAAGATTACTCCTCAAAGGTACTCGCTGAGTAATTTAGTTTCTTTGGGGAGAACTGGCTGTTTATTCGAGTCCCTTTGTTCGAACTAAACAACCCCACAGCTGATTATTAAAGCTGCCTGAAAAGAAAGAAGTCTAGCCCTCTGATTTTGCTGGCATATTACACTCTTCTTAGAAATTTTTGATTCAATTTCCTTCCTCTCCCAACATTCCTTTCCATGCCCATAAACAAAAATTACGTTTTTCTGTATTTTCATGAAATGGCGCAGTGTTGCGCAAAATCAGTTAAATTTTGCCTTTTGTATCATATTTGACATACTTTCGTACGTCCTACAGATCTGAAATTTGGTATACAACAGTTTAATCTACAAAAATTTGGTGGATCCATAAAAAATAGAATCAGCATTTTTTGTGAATGGTCCATGAAAAATCTCCTTTGCTTTACATAATCTCATTGTTGTAAGATCGTTAAAAAGAGTTCAATATGCGACCTCATGTCTATGTACATATCACTGTTGCAAAATAATTAAAAAAATGTTTAATATGTGGGTTTCACTTCTGCATGTATATAAAAGAGAAAAATTTTTAACTACCTGACAACAATGGGATTTTTATGGGCCATTTTGAGGGGGAGAGTCAGAATCCCAAGGAGAGAAATATGTCAAAAGAACAAGTTCTTAGATTTCCTGACTGACCTAGGGTCATTCTGATTATTAAAAAGGGGTGGATGGGTTTCAAAATATGATCTTGAGTGTGGAGAGAGACCATTCTCTGTGTTAGTTGTCCGTTTCACAGTGGAAGGTTTCTATCTTTTCCGTTACAAGGATACAATTTTAATCTTATTTTGACTCATGGGGGAGGCAGGGAAGCCCACATTTCTATATATCTTAGAAACTCTTGCTTTGATTTTGATGCAATTTTCATGTTGCATTTTCTAATCTGCAATGGAGCCACTAGACTTGTTTATGCTGTACTCTAGCCCAATTTTGTTGCTTGAAATTTCTGTATCCATGGAGCGGGCATAGAATGCATTAAAAAAAAAAAAAAAAGATTGCTATAAAAGCTAATTGCTATATTTAGTGACCGCTAGCTGGGGGCACCACAGCTACTATTATAAATTATTTTCTGATGTTAAGCTAGAATATCTAGTTTTCAATATACAAATAAATAAAAATGTACATCTATAGAAATTTATCTATTTTGATGGCGTGAATGCTCTGTCGTGTCTTGAAGAAATCTCATATTTCCCTGAAGCTCATTGATTATTTACATTTTTTGCATACACTTGTATTGCAGATATAAGAATATCAATGGACCAGTTTTGTGCTTATTATGTGCTTGTTGGCATGGAGTAGTCAATCTCTGCAATAGCAGATAAAGAAACTTGCTATATACTGCAATTTTATTAATGTCTAAGCTTACTGAAAAGTTTTAAATTTTCCTACATAGTCAATTTCAAATTTCACAAAAATTTAGCTCAGGCTAAAGCTGCAATGGAAAAGTTTACATCACAGAACTTACCTGTAAGGGGCATTTCCAAAATGTAGGAATACGCACGCTTGCAGATAATACTTATATTATATAGAAAATGAAATATAAGAGGGAAAAATTAGAAGATAAATTTTTATTTTATCACTACAAATTTCAATGCATATTTTTATACACTATTAAAATTTGGAGAAAAAAAAATATGTATTTTAGTTTGTACCAGATGTGTAATTTAGCATTTTGCAAACTCTGACAACATGTGAAAAATAGCTAAGCAGTGAAACTGCGAAGAAAGGTGGGGTACATGATGCGACAATAGTAGGTGGTCTCAAAGTTTGGAATCATGATCTGAATGTAATAACCAACATCGGTAAAGCAGTCTAAAGCTTTTTAGTACTTTTCAGTACCTAACAGCTGAATTGGCACTGAAGAGCCTGATAATGTCAAACTTTATTAATGTTTCTATCATTTTGCTTTATTAATGTTTCTATCATGTTTTTCATTTGTTTTTTAATGTTTCTATCATTTTGCGGAATTAACAGTTACTTTAAAAATGCTGATATAACTTCTATATAAGAATATAAGTCTATTGTAGTTTGTTAATGCATTGAAAAAACTGCCTTGCCAATGATTGAAGGTATCTGGAGTAGTACGTAAAACAGTAAATTCAAAAATCTTACCATAGAAACAGAAATAATATAGTAAAATAAATTAATATTAAGCCAGGCCTTGGCAGACTTAAGATAAAAATTTTTAAAATGAAAGTACATAAAACAATCCAATCTAATAAAGAAATCACTAAAATAACATGAATTATTTTTTTTTTGCTTTGGTGGGCCACATAAGACTTTATTAGGGGCTGCTGGTTACCAATCTATTCTTTAGATTATCTATCTTTCAAGATTAAATTTTAATACTAGTATTCAATATTGATTAACTTATTATACTACATACTTCTTCAAAAGAATGACTTGCATTTTCTTCATACTGGACAGATATTGCAACAGGGTCTTCACTAAAGGGCATATTTTGTTCCTTAGATCCATCTGATTCTGTAAAATTAACATATTATATAAAACAAAAAAATGTTTCACTCTAAATAAAAATATTTCATATTTATAATTGTTTAAACAATAAAGCTGTAAACAGAATGCAAACATCTGAATAATTTGCATCTTAGAACTATAGTAGTGTCTTGAAAATCTGAATTGAATGAGCCCAAAAGTAACTCTGATTATTGTAACCTTGTTAGTATATACGGAATAACCATGTAAAGAAATGAGAGTAAAGCTTTAGCAAAAATTCAACACAAGCTAAAATATAAGTATAAAAATATTTTAAAACAGTTAATTTAACAAGTTGGAAAACATTTCCATTTTGAAGATAAATAAAATAAAAAAGCCACAGTTAATGCAGTCAACGATATTGATATATTTATATCAATATTTTGTGAACACTATTCAGCTGCAAGTTTTTTGATTCTTTTATCTAGTCTCTTTATTGCTCCCCATTTCAGTTGCATACCTGCCAACCTGGGAAAATTAGAATGTGTAAAATTTTGCGTGAATGACATTTATAATGATTTTTTTAAACTACACGCGCAAACGACATTTCTAATGAATGTAACTATGTACAAGTACCTGCATTAAAAAAATTCTGTATTAAATATCAGGTATAGTACTGGTAGAATATGAAAATTCAGGACACCAATTTTATAAAATTTCAGGACAATAAATTATAAGATAAAAATATATAAAGGTTTTATCCGGTGAAAATTATTTTAAAATGAAAACAAATATTCATGTTTTGTAAAACACAGGTTTTCACTAAAGAGATTAACAAATATTGATCTTTAATTAATAAAATATATATATATATATATATAGCGCTGAATTATATTCCTGCCAAAATGGTTTCCTTTTTATTTGCCTAAATCATTGCTTTAATACCACTTTTTGGAAAATATCCCTTCACAGAGTTCATACTCATTTTTCAAAATAGAAAAATTTGTATTATGCAAATATAATTAAAAAATTAACTTTAATAATCAGCCATAATATGAAAATAAGCTAGTTTAGCCGATCTAATATGCAGCATTTAAATGATGGAGATGAATGGAAAAAGATATTAACGTACTCTCGGCAATTCACGCGAAGTAACTGAATTGCGCAATCGCACTGTTTATGCAAAAATAATTAAGAAATTAACCGTAATAATTAATTAGAATATGAAAATAAGCTAGTTCAGTCAATCAAAAATGCAATATTTCGAAGATTGAGATGGATGGAAAAAGATACTATTGTACTCTCGGCGATTCATGAGAACAAACTGAATTGCGCAATCGCATTGTTTATGCGAAATTAATGAACAAAATAACATGTTAGCGATTTATGCTGAATTAGACAACCTTTGAAGAAGTATATTTATTACTTTCATAAAATAAGCGATCGAAATCTTAATTTACATTACACACGGCCATAAATCTCCGTCAATTTGATTGGCATTACCCTGTATTTTATTATGGATTTGCTACGATCCCGGGAATGGTAAATATCAGTGCTAAAAAAGCGAAAAATCTGTGTTTCGGGTTATTTGATAAATTTCAAACAAAAAAAGCCGGAGAATTTCGCCGGAGATTGATTTCCTAGTAATGTTAAAAAATTCAAATAAATGCGGAAATGCGTAAAATATAGCAATATATGCGTAAAAGCGTAAAGAGCAGTCAAAATGCGTAAATTTTACGCATAATGCATAAAAGTTGGCAGGTATGCAGTTGCATAGATACAAACATCTACTTTCTGAACTTATAATATAAATAATTAGTTGAAGAAAATGTATCAAATGAAACAATAAGAATTTTTGGAGGGGGAAAAAATGTGAAAAATTAAGCTAAAGTTGATTTTAAGAAAACTACAAAAAAAGCAAAGCAGGTAATATGCAATCTTATTAATGTATTGGATTGGCTATTTAGATCACTGATGAATGTCATTGGTGAAAAATGTTATTGACTTATGATGGTGCAGTTCTACTTTCAGAATGTTGCATTCTATGTTGTATATGGGCAAGGATTGCATTGATGCTCAAAAGTGTTGAAAATACAAGGAATGAATGAGTGTCAGGTGTTAATTTTGTTTAGTTCTTGTAAGAAATCTTGTGTTAATATTATGAGCTACTTTTAAGCTCAGCTCAACTTCAACAGAAACTTGGCTATCTTTGACATGGATTGAGTCTTTACTGTAACAGTGATATTACACATAAATTATTTCATTTTCCCAGCTTAGTTGTCTACACAGGCCATAATTTATTTTAGAATTTTATTAGCATGACAGTTGGGGACTTTAGCTAATGTGGGGCACAAGTAAAAAAATATTTTTAGGCTCATGCAAATTAAGGGGGAAAATCAAAATTATAATGTACTGTTATAAATATAAAAAAATTTCACATATAACAATATTTGATCATGGAATTTGTGTTCCTGCTAGGCGTTTTTCAAAGGGCACACAGCTCTGTCCTTTTCAAAACTGAAAAATGCATCCTGTCCATTTTAAAGCTGAAAAATGTGCCTTTTTTTAACTGAAAAATTCATCCTGACCCTTTTTAAAAAATTATAATAGTAAGTTTCCTTTGCAGAAGGAAATATTAGTCTAAAATTTTGAAAGCGAGTGATTTCTAATGCAGCTGAATATAGTGTTAATGCAGTCACAGAATACTGATAGACTTGCATTATAGTCTTTCAAATCGAAAACACTAGAATTCAATACAGCAGAATAATTTATAACTTATTTTTACAAATTTCTTGTTTGATAGATAACAGGGAGGTTGCATTATTTTATTCATTCTTGTTTGTACGCGATTATTTATTAATTTAAGTTTTGAAATTTTTTTTATCGACTTTGGCTGTAGTCACAGGAATCTTTAACAAAATTCTCAAGGCAATTGCATAAAATTTGAAAACGAATCAAATTATACATAAAATTTTTTAAACATCCCCAACAGAGGTCTGAAATAGAAGTTTAGGGTCAAATTTGTGACATTTTTTGTCAAACTATCTCATCTTTTAGCATAATGTGTACAATCTCTGAATAATGGTGCGAAATTTCATTGCCATAGGTACAGAAGTAGCTACGTTTCTTAACAATAGATTGATGCACACACAGAAATACAGGGAACCAGGCCAGGGCTAGATAATTTCTCCTTAATTTAGGAACCAGCTTTTTTTTGTAATTTATATTATTTTTCATTTTGACAACATTTGTTAGAAAGCACACATGATAAATAATTACAATGATTTAACACATAGAGATTATCACTATCGCTTAAAGAAATTATAAATTTTAATTTTTTTTAAATTAATGTTTAATACTTGAAAGCATTGATTGTTTAAAATTTACATTTAGAAGAGAAACAGAAAGGAAAAAGGGGAAGGAGGTATAGATTTATTTAACATAATGTAAAGTATATGCAAATTTAAAACATTATTTTTACATCCGCTATTTTATTGTGCACATATGAAATTAAATTATACTTCATTTTGTCTGCACTGACATTGTACACAGGGTCATTCCTTGTTAATTCAACCAGGCCATGCCACCTTATCCCTCGGATTTTTTTTGAAATTTTATATAAAGTTACATACAACAAACTTATACTACCACGCAAAACTTTAGTTCATTTCATACATCAGTTTTTTAGCAATAAATTTTTATAGAAATGGAGAATTCACTTGGTGCTACTTTGTGGATAGATGAAATGAAAACCTTGTGTTTGACAAAACCCTTTCAACACATCTTGAAAAAATTATGTGTTTACCTAATCATCATGAACACATAATTTTTTCTATATATATTCTAGAATATATGCTTATTATCAAACAGAATGCAATTTTATAACATTTAAAAAAAATCCTGTTGTTTTTTACCTCGAAGTTGAAAAATGTAAAAAAAAAAACAATTTTTTTTTTTAATTGCAGCAAAAACAATTTTTTTCGAGATGAGTTCCTTATTTAAATTTCCTCGTAATTTTTTTACATGTTCTTTATACAGTAACCTTCTTAAAAAATATCAGAAATAAAAAATGTGTTTCTAACAATTAGATGGAGAGCAAGAAAGGATTTTATCAAACACAAGGTTTTCATTTCATAACATCTGCAGAGCAGCAGCACCTAGTGAATTCTCAATTTCTCTGAAAATTTATTGCTAAAAAATTAATGCATAAAATCGATTAAAATTTTGAATAGTATTATAATTCTGTTATATGTACCCATACAGCAAAGATCGTCACATGTGTGATAGTGACGATGTAGTCACGTGACATCTGGGTCACATTGTGACATCATATTTGTGATTTCTATGCGACGTTACGTATTAGTAACTTTGTAACTTTATTGTGACTATATTCCGTGACGTTTCCACAATTTAGTTAACATGTAACAATGTGACGACATTACAATGACAATTACAATGTGACGTCACAAACGACCATGAAAATGACCAAAATGACTTCGCTGTGACCGCAATATGACATTGCCGAAATGTACTGCGACGTCCCAAAGTCACAGTGTGACGTAAATCTTACGGCACTGTGAAAAAAAATGCTGTTAGGGTAGTTTTAAAAATTTTTTGAAAAGAATCTAAGGAGGTGGGTGACATTTTTACATTTTTTTGGTTGAATTGACATGGAATAACCCCACAGGATATGTATGGAAATCTTTGGAAACTCCTGGATTTAGGGGATTTTTTAATAAGGGCCCTTAAAAACTCCCTATTTTTATTCATTTTAGCCTTAAACAATATATATTTGAAGACTTCAAATACCAAATATATAATAATTATATATATTACTTTTATTTTATGAAAATTGAATAGTTCCTTTGCATTTTTAGAGTTTATTTCTTATTTGTATTTAAGTATTAATATTTTCATGGGTTATTACGGTTTGAAAATTTTACAGAATTTGTTATTTCAGTTTAGATATATGTATTTGTGCAATGCTGTCATATTACTTTGGGTATGGAGATTTTGTGTCAAGCACAATCACCACCGTATTTTATACTTTTGATTAAATTTCTATAGAATATAATAATACTAATAATAATAAAAAAATTCAATACTGGTCCTCTGTAAATTCTCTCTTTTAGAAGATCTAAATTAACATATGTAGCATGATTTCAAATTGACAGTTTGAATTTTAAGGGGAGTTGTTGAATCACACTTTTGTTATATAGTTTTATAATTTAATTGCGCAAAAAAAAGTGTTATGATACAGCATACGCAAGCATGAGACCTGGATGTGAAGTTAGTCTTACAATCTGAAATCTTTAAAGCAGGGATTGGCAACCACACTACTATAGGTGCATTTATTTAACAAGCTTGATGATTACTAAAGATCTATATAATGTGAGCCTTTATTAAATGAATCACTATATATATATTAACAGTAAGCCTATATAAAAAATTAATTTGTAGAGTTTTAAAATCTTTTTTTGTATAATTTCACTACAAATGCATATAGTCTAATTTGAAGTAATGAAGAAAATTAATATGTTAAATTTTTAATTTGTATTAGTTTTATAAAAGCAATTACAAAAAAAGTCAAGGTTTAACTTGAAAACAAATTATTATGCTCAACCTGCACTTTTTAGTATTCTTCAAAACACTTTACATTACAAATATAATAGGGATGATAGTAATTTACAATGTACAAAGGCAAAATCAATATATAAATTTTGATTGCAAGAATATTTAAAATAAAATTCAAAGTTTAAATCAAAACTTATGATATCATTAAAATACTGATGGTTTTTACTAAAATAAATGTGACAAACAAGAATGTTTGACAGTCCATTCTAATAGTTAATACTATATTTGAGTTCAAATTACTCGGGATATGCAGCATGAGAGTTTTATGACAACGTTCTTCCTTTTTAAACAGTTACTTGAGAAAATATGGATCTAAGACCAAGAATACCTAACTTCCATGGCATGGAATATCGAAGAGAAAAGAAGTAATAAAATAAATTTTTCACAAGCAAAATTGGGATTGCGACTGGTAAATACACTTGTTGTATACCTCAGCCTTAGAGTTTTCAACTGTTCTACTGTGTGACCCCTTTTATTAAAAAATAGTAGTCCCACTAATTTCATTGCACTGCAGGGTGAAAAAAAAAAAAAAAAAAGAAAATTCTATAACAGTTATTCAGTACATCTCACCCAACCTACTGGGAAAGGCAACTGATGAGGAATCAGTATTTGTGTGTGTGTGTGCGGGGGGGATTAAAGCCCCAGTCCTCTCTTAAATAAAGTAAATACAACTTACTTCGTTTTTGAGGATGAGATTTCTTCCCTGGTGGTTCTTTATCAATAGGACTCTCCTTCGTCCGCTTTTCTCGGTTCTTTAAAGGTAGATTACCATATTTCCCTTGAGTCCGAAGATTCTTTCTCACGTCTTCACTCATTGTCTAAATACGAAAATAATAATAAGTAAAAGCAAAACATTAGATAATTACTTTAGCTGAGTACTACAACTTGTACGCTACAACATTGTACGGAATATATTTTTTATGCAAAGGCTGGATATGAAGAGGGAATTTCATAAACTAGTATATTATATCAAGGAAATCAGTATCTTTTGAGCAAACTTATAATCTACAACACTGACTCATCTACATTGTACTATATGTAAATCTCTGTTACATATATGTAAATCTATCTTTAAATGAAAAACACTATTTCCATCTACATAACAGGTTAAGAGTGACCATATATTACAGCGGCCATTTGTACCTAAAAAACCTCAATTCTTTTCTATCATATTTAAATCAAATTAATATTTTTCTTTTATAAGAAAGTATTTTTTTTAAATTGCCAATTTATGAAAAAGGGTTAACATTTGATGTATTTTTTATAACAAAATATAAAAAATTGCATAAAATTTGTCACATTCTGGAATGTATTTATTATTATAACCATCAATTATGTTCAGTCCCAATATGGTGTCACAGTATCCTAATGCTATACCTGGAACTGTAGCTATATTATTTTAGTTAAAATATTCAACATATCTCAGAAACCAACCACAGAGTCCCTCCTTATTCGGCTACTGACTATAGTATCTCCGCAATACACATGTGTACCTACATCTAAAGGTCACAAAATTAAAGTAGGAGAAATTTCAATGTTAATAACTTACATTACTAAGTATGCTCAGTAGTCATTAAGAATCACTGAAGCATAAGAATACTAGAATGAAGCATAAAGGTCGGATCACATTCAAGAACTTTTATAGCAACCAACTATTTCAGACAACTTTTCCCCCAATTTTTCAGCGAAAAAGTTGGCGATAGGGTTATTGACAGTTTGAAGAAGTTGTGCTAAATGACAAAACTACGGCGGTATGTTTATCGTCTTTTGGTGACAACTATACATTTGTACATGTATTTTTCGGCAGTCAGCGCATTCTCGCTTTGACTTCGGCTGTAAAACAAGACTTTTACTTAGTACTTTGTAATTATGACTAAATTGCTATCAGCTGCAAGGAAAAATCAAATATGCCTTGGCATAATTACGCTAGGATTATTCCTGCTTAAGAAGAAACAAAGCAAACCGAGGATATGGACAAAATCTATTGTAAATTTTTGATTTGATCTTTTTTATATGGATTACTTCAGATATCAGAAGCTTAAACAGATGAATGAACATTAAAAAATATTTGGATTTGTCACACATCCGTATAAAAAAGCAAATAAATATTTGTTGAAAAATATTCACTCTATTTTAAGATACAAAATTAGTTTAAAAAGCGATATTGCCGATATTGACTGAAATGAAACAAGGAAAAAGAAAACGTAAAAAGTATTTAAATTCAAGAATGCCGTCATTAAAATATCATGTCTTAAACAAATTTAAGTTCATTACCATTTTATACTTGATTTTAAAGGTTTTCAAATACGTATCTATATTAAATATCCGAATATGTTTTTTGCTCATTTGTAACGTTTAAAATATTTCTCATTAAAGTTAACTTTTAAAAATTATTTTATCTACATTTATAGTTATTGTATATTCCATCTATAGCTAGTATAAAGTATACTTCAAGATGTTTTTCAAAGTAACTTTGAAATAAATTTTATAAGCATTCAAATTTAAAAGAGTAAACTTTTCATATTTACATATAAACTTATTTTTAGGAATGGCAGCAAAATCAATTTGCTCTGATGTTATGGAGGAAGCTGTTGAAGAGAAAATGATTCAAATCGAGATTTGAGTATGGCAGTGGACGGCACATGGCAGAAGCGGGGCCACACAACAAATAATGAAATATAGTGACTGTAACTAGTGTAGATACTGGTTGTGTTATTGACGTGGCAGTATTTAGCAAATATTGTGTATATAAAGACAAATTAAAAAATGTCATGTACACGATAATATTTGTAAGGCCAATTCCATAGGGACGAGTGGAGCCATGGAGCTTCAAGGCACAAAGGATATTTTTAGAAGGTCAGAAGTTTTGTATGATGTAAGGTATAAATTCAATTTAGGAGACCGTGATTCCAGTGCGTTTTCTTCTGCAGCTGCAGATAAATCATATGGACCAGATTTCAATATTGAAAAACTGGAATGTACAGGCCATGTACAGAAGCAGATGGGCACATGGCTTCGTAAACTGAAATCAGTCAGTGAAAAAAACGTTTTCACTGACGGGAAAACTAATGGTGGGAGAAATCGCCCCACTGACGATAGAATTTTAGCAATTCAAAAGTATTATGGTTTGGCTATTAGGAGGAATACTGGAGATTTAGAAGCCATGAAAAAAGAGGTATGGACAGAATATTTTCACCTTTTATCTACAAATGAAAAGCCCCAATATGGCCTACTTTGTAATAAAGAAGAGAACAACTGGTGTAAATTCCAAAGATCGGTGGCCCGAAGGACAACAATATAATCATAATGACCATCTGCATATCCCAGAAGCTATGATGAATAAAATAAAACCCATATTTTGGGATTTGGCTAACCCTACACTGCTGAAAAAATGCTTGCATGGCAAAAATCAAAACCTCAGTGAATCAGATAATATGGTCATTTGGTTGAGTATCAAAAACTAACTTTGCAGTACTGAACAAGCTGAAATTTGGGGTGTATGATGCCATCATAAACTTCAACAGAGGAAATATATCCCGATGTTTGGTTCTGAAACAGCTTGGGATCATAATCAGCAAGAATACTGCATCAGTTCCAGCAGAGCTCGATAATTTATGACTCAGAAAGGCTTAGCACATACTGTCAAAACTCCAAAAAAAAAAAAAAAAAAAAAAAGCTTGAAGAGGCTTTCCTTGAAGAAGAGGGACAAGATAATCCTTTCTATGGTTCTGGAATGTATTAAATTTATTGATGCATGACTAATAATAACATATTAAACTTTAATTGCATTTTTCTGAAAATCGTATTTTTTTTTTTTTTACCTAAATGACCAGCAACTATACAAGATATACATTTGAAATTTTTACCACATGTTTTTCTTTCATATATACATATTTTAACGAAAGCTTTTTGTAATTTGAAGTTTTGTTTTTTTTAAATAAATTTGTAACTTTTAATTTTTTTAATGGTTTGGGTTAAAAATCATAAAATTATAATTACAGCTAATTTTAAGAAATCCCTGTATTAAAGTATGTAGAAATATATAGAGAACAAGCATTGAAAATTTCAGCCAATTCCTTCAAACGGTTTCCGAGATAAAGGATTCATCAATATGTCAAATTTAACATTGAAAAGATACAAGTGCCAGAATCCCCTTAACATTTTGTCTTTTTGAACTATTTTCACCCTTTAAAACCTACAATAATTACATAAAATTTCTTTTAATTAAAACTTCCTAAAATGGCTTTATGGGTAAATTGTATACAGATTTAATTATTTTTAATCAATTTTTTGCTGCTATAAATATACATAAAAATAGCTTCTTCTGCATAATATCCAAATGGAAATTTTTTAGATGACAAAATCATTTTAAAAATGAAGAAAATTTATAATGTAGCTGTGCACAGACACCCCCTTTGGTGGTGCTCTGCTTTGCTCTTGTACTAAAGGATAACATAAGTTACTAAGTACTACTTTTGATTGAAGGGGAAAAAAATGAAAGGTTAATTTAGTGGTAAACCTCCCCTCTCCTACTTTGCTTTTTCCCAAATCACAATGGCTCAGCACCACTGGATTAGAGATTAAAAAATTTATTCTATGTTTAAAAAAAATACCAGATTTTGATTTTTCTTTCTAGGTTAAAATGTTTTTCTTAATAAAAAAAAATTCTAAATAAATTTTATGCAATTTTGGCTATTTTTTTTATACATATTTGCAACAGCAAATTAAAAAAAGAAAAAAATAGTCAAGTCTGAGAAGGAAAAGCTTTTTTATGATCTAAGGGTGCATTAAAAAAATATGAAGAGCTTTCATGAGGAGATAAAAACCAGGTGCAATTAAAAAAAAACATTGGGAAATCTATTGTAGTAAAATCTAACACCATATTCTTTGTCTAAAGTGAAATGCACCGATTTTTTGGTATGTTTGCTTAACTAGTTTTTGTTATATAATAATCTTAGATACAGGATAAGTGCTCTAGTTTTGGCCACATTGTAATAATTTTACAAATAATTAACAATTGAATGTGCTATTTAACCAATAAATTTTGTTCCTCCATTTTGTAGATATTGTTTTGATTATATGTACCATCGTTGGCTAATTACCTATAACATGGGACTGACTGGAAAAATAAATTTGTGAATGTGTTTTTTCTCACAGATCCTATGGTTTTTACTAAGCAACAAGGTTTTAAAATTTTAATTCTTCTATTGCTTTGAATTATCAATTTCACAAAAGCTTATTATATTTTAGCAAATAAAAGGTAAGATTTGTTCCTTAATTAATTCTATAAGTAAAGAAATATTTTTAGGCTTTATTCTAAAGGTGCCTAAAACTGGTACAATAAATTCCACTTTTGGCCATGAAGGTGGTTAAAAGTGGAATAACATGTATCCCAGTTTTGGCCATGCACACTAAGCACTTTAATTTGGCAATTAAATTATTTTAAACAATGTAAATTTATGCTACATAGACAATGTAATTAGTAGTTTTCATGGTTTTACAGTAAATTTGCATATGGCGAGACAAGTGTGCTTAGGGTAAAAATGAAAAGGCATGAATCATGCCAACCTAAATGAAGATTCTGATGCCTATAGTAGAGAATTTGAATAGTAAATTTAGAACACATTTTATCCTTAAATATGTATTGTATTTACATCACAATGAAATGTCTTCCATATCAATTTTGCAATTAATATTTTCGTAATAACTTTTTTAATTTAATTATTTTACAACTACTAGATTTCCGGCCGCACATGTTGCTACCGTAAACCCTAGGGTTGGTCGTGCAGTCTGGGTCTTCAACAACTACTAGATAGGTTTACAGTTATTAAATACGGGGGTTACATAATACAGTTATCAACTACGGGCATCAGAATCTTCATTTATCTACATTTTTATAGATGTAAATAACATTTAATTGTCATGGCCAAAAATGGTGTAAAGTGGAAGATTTTGTTTATTTTTAAAAATTTCAAAGAAAACAGGAATTTAGTAAAATATTATTATTACGTGAAAGTAAATTAAATTTACTATTAAATGTTATGTGCATCAATTCACAGTGTTTATTCAATAAAGCAGGATAAATTTTTAAACTTATACTTTTTTTCTAAATGTGGCCATAACTGGAACACACCCTATATTGTATATTACTCAGATTATTAAATTACTTAGCTTTAAAACATCTCTTTTAAAGCCTACAAGACTCTTAATTTAATTATGCAATCGGTCACAATATTTTTTTCGTCAATTATTTGATGTTACATAACTGCGTTATATTTTGATTCACATATTGCGCATAACATTTTTGATTATAAACAGTGAAAATAAATTTGATAATTATCCACCATCAATTTCAAACATGTGTGATCTGAATGTATTGATAACTTAAATACTAACTAGAACTACAATAAATATAAATTCAACAATATTATCAATATAAATTGTTTTTAAAACGCTCAAAGCCACGAAAACAGATGATACTGAATGTGACGATCTAAACAAACTGTAGATGTTACTTACGTCTTCAAATATTTATTAATTGAACCAGCCAAATCAAATATAAAATACAGTCAATAAATAACAATAAAAAGTTAAAACACGTATATATAACAAACTTCGTCAATAAAATGAACTGAAACCTAGACGTCCAACGCAACGCAATAACATGTGAATGAAAATGGTGTTTAGATGTTTTCGTGTATCTATTGTTTATTTTTTAAATTAATGAATATAAATATTTAGTTTTAAAATCCTTATTTCACAAATCATTAATTAAATTTTTAATACAGTTAACATGAAAAATTTATTATTTAAATTAAAAAGTGCAGGAAATTCTAGTTAACTGTCACCTGAAATTATTCTAAGAATTGCGTGTTTTCATTTCATTTCAATTTGTTTCCGATTTCCGATTCGAGAAATTCGAGTACCTGTTTCTGCGGTGAGTCAGTTTAATTTGTCAGTTAGGCGTTGTCTCATACTTTCGAGGTGTAATTTTCTATTTTATAAAAGCTTAACTGGTAATTTAATTTATCCAATAATAAAGATCCATTTTGCATTTCTTCGTAAGCGTCGTTTAATTTGAAGTTATAATGTGTGGTTTAATTTCAGTATATTCAATGACATAAATTGCTATTTAATACCTATTTATGTATCATATATCTTTCATTTTAACTTTCTCTATTTCATAAAAATTCAACTACTAATTTAGTTTATCAAAGATTCATTTTGCATTTCTTCGTAAGCGCTTAATTTGAAATCATGATACGTGGTTTAATTTCACTATATTCAATGACATGAATTGCTATTTAATATTTATTTATGTATCATTTTTTCTTCCCATTAACATTTTTTTTTATTTATGAAGTTTTTAGTATTCTATTATATATACTCGATGACTTTATAATATACCCATTTTATAATTTACATCATTATTTCAAAATCTTAATTAAAATTGCATTGTTCTTCAAACTTTGGTTTGTTGTATAAATATAAAAAAATTTACACTGACCGCTGTCGCCGGCCACTCATCCTGCTGCTCATACCGTTGGGTGAGTCGGGTGACCTGGGTCTTCTACACTGATTGCTGTCAGAATGAATGATTTGTGAAGTGAAAATTTCAAGATATAGCATATAAAGATTGAATAAAAGTATTTTGATACCTTTTTTATCATGTCTGACAAAGTTTTTATTTTACAAATTTTTTCGGATGGCAGCCTGAGTGAAACTTTTTATAATTTTATGTATTTCATGTTTACTAACTCAATTATTATTCTTACATGATTTTATAGATATTTAAATTCCCAGCTGGTTTCTTAATTTTTTTTATTGACATCAAATACCTTTATTCAACTGTATGATGTTTAATGAAGTTTTTATTTTATAGATTGTGTTTACTGTTTGATTAAATATAGTGCTGAATTCTTTTCTACTTCTTTAGATCATGTCCAGTCGCAAAGCTAGAGGGCGTGGTACGACCAAAAAACGTGCCCAACGAGCTACTTCTAATGTTTTTGCTATGTTTGATCAAGCACAAATACAAGAATTCAAAGAAGCCTTCAACATGATTGATCAAAATAGGGATGGATTCATCGACAAAGATGATCTTCATGACATGTTGGGATCATTAGGTTTGTTGGCTATTTTTATTATTTGAAGTTAATGTTTAATATAGTTTCATCTGAGTCTTTACTGAAACCAGTGTATCCTAGCTTTTATCAATATCTGTCAATAATCAATAAGTAAAACCATGTTGTGCAAAGGTTAAAGAAAAGTTTAGACAACATAATTAACACAAATTTATAAGCAATGCAGCATTTGGATACCCTTTTCAGTGCAAGACAGACCAATAAATCTGAAGTTAAAAATTTATATTGTGGGATTTGTCCCCATCCTGCTCCAAAATCTTAAAATTTATTGTCATCATTAACAGTTGCATAGGCAGGGGGTAATAATCCCCTTTTCCATTTGTAAAAAAAAAAAAAAACATTAATTTTCCATAGAATTGATATTAGACAACAAAATTCAGCACTGCAAAATCTAGCTTTGCAGTTGTCCCCAATCCTCCCTTTCTGAGATTCAGAGTATGCATCTGTAATCACTGGTAACAACAGTTTTATGCAGTTCATTATGCAGATCAAAAGTTTCATTTTAGTTACCATTTTTAAAATCAACATTTAAAATTTTGATGTTGCATTAAGTTAAAATAGAAATAAAAACCCAGGACCAGAATAAAAAATTTGAGTTGCTCTTGCTGATTTTGGCAATAAATTGTTTATTGTGGTAGTCATATAATGACATTCTACAAGCACTCTATGGCAGCTATGACTAAATAATGCCAGATAACCCGTTTTGACACATGCAGTTGTTGGAAAAGGAGTTTTTTTTTTGTCAGTAGTCATTGCACTATGAAATTTAGCATGTTTTTAAAAAGTTTTGGCGAGTTCTTCATTGTATTGTGATTACATTATATCACACGTCCATATGTGCTTTGGATGTGATATTTTCAATAGAACTTTGGCATACTTTATTACATTAGCACACTTAATCTATTTTCAATAGTTTACTCATTGACATAGTTTTATCGTCAATTAGATTTCCTACACTATTCCATCTTTTTTAAACTTCTATATTACTTGGAGAAATTGAAAATGATGAGTACCCACTGAGTACAGATTTTAAATTTTTTAAGTATCCAGCTTTTAAAGTAAAGTTGGAAATGAAACAAAGGATTTGGAAATTTATAGACATTGTATGTCATAATTTCCATACTGTTAAAGCTTGTTCTCTTGGAAATTGGAAAAGCTTACACATTTTTAGCAATTCACTTTTTCCCATAACCTTGTAATTTCCTTTCTGTATGTGGAAACATGGCTGTATTTAACTTTTGTGCCATAAGTACACAAACTGAATTTCTTTTGAAACTTTTTCACAAAAATATCTTTTAAATACACTTTCTGATTTAGTATTGTTAATGTCAATTCTGATTTAGTATTGGTCACAAGAAATATTTGTAAATATTTTGAATTACTTGACTATTAATTAATAAAAAGACCCAAAAGTAAATAAAGTCTAGTTGTAATTTTTTTTGTGTGTGTGTGTGTAGGATAGCACAACTTTTCTCATTCTTTTCTCTTTTGTCATTTTCTCATGCTGCCCCAAAACTGCTCTGCTGTGGTGGTATATTGCATAAAACTACTTCTATGAATGGTGCTTATTAGTGTGTTTTCATTATTTTTGATTACTTAGTTTTTATAAACTTTAAATTTATGTTTTTTAAAATAAAGATTGCAGTTAAATACAAATAAAAAGTGTGACAACTTCAGTAAAATTTTTCAGTCTTCACACTTTAAAAATATGCAATCGCAATGTGGCCAGTGACGACTGTTAATTTTCACCTCTATTTAGGAGTCCATGAAGTTGTTTATATCAATGCCATAGCCAAGGGAGGGTGTTTGGGCATGTACATACCCCTTTGAAAAGTTTTTGATTTTCACTTTTACTGTCAATATTAAGTATGATATAGGAGAGAAAATAAGGCATATTTAAATTTTTTCTAATCTGAAATAAATGCATCTTTTTCACCGATATTAATACAGGAATTTGTTACAAACAAGAATTAGTTTTGAGGATATGTGTTAAACAAATAATATATATATTTTTTTGTTTTTATAGATCAGTAATTAAACTTTCACGTTTACATAGCTGTTCTTTTAAAAATGTTTTTTATTTAGATTTTTATCTATTATGAAAAACTCTGGTAAGGACTAGGGATGCAAATTGTTTTAAAAGTTTTAATAGATCTATTGTTACAAAAAACAAAACTTCTTAATTAAGCAGAACCAAAAATGGATATTCTTCAAATATTGTATGAGAAAGACCTTCCTGTCACTCTCAATGACAAATTTGTCCAGATGTTGGTGACTGTGGCAACAAATTTGGTGATATATCACATACGTTGACTACTTGCACTCCCCCTTTTTAAAAAAATCGCACCCCTTTCTAAAAGTTCTAGATATGCCACTTGTTTAAATTTCCTGTATAGTATAATTTGTGCATCCTAGGAACTGTTTTTTTCCAGAAGCAACATAACCAATTGAAGCCAAAATTGAGGCAAAGAGAGATTTTGGATAAAATATGCCCATGCCAGCTGCAGTGTGCAAATGCACTGCACATATTAAAAAATATCATTTTCATTAAAAGTGCACCAAATTAGGAATTAAGGTAAATTTGTTGGAAATCAAACATGAAGTTAAATCAACTAAAGTGTTATTAAAATGTAAAAAAACATAGGAAAATTATAATTTTTATGGAAATGGCATGAAATATTGCATAATAATATAATTTGATGTGGACTTCCAAAGTTAGATGTAGTTTCAGACTACATGTCATGCATCCCTCAAATGCACATGGAAATATATATTGTTTTTCGATTATAATCAATTTTAATATTCTAAAGTAATCTGATATGAATAAAATTAAAAGTAAAGGTGAAGTTTATTTTCTTATCACTTAACCATATATTATGCAAATAGGGCAAATGCAATTTGTATAAAGTTTGGTTATATTTATATCAAATTTAGTGTAGTGTTATGCAATTGCAAATATGAAAATATCTAGTAAATAACAAAATTATGAAAATTTCAGAATTTTTATGTTTTGTCGAACTTTTATCATGTGTGTTATATTGAGAACGTTTAAAACATGGAGTTTGGATTGAATATTAAATATTGTTGTGAAACACAGTAATTATACATGTATTGCAGATACCCAACACAAAAAAGTAAATTTATAAGCATCAAAATGTGACTGGCAAATCTATAAAAGTAACATTTGTTAACCTTATCTTGCATTTTAATATTATAAATTCAGTGTCTGTAGCAATTTTAAATTTTAGGAAAAAATCCAGATGACGATTATTTGGAGGGAATGATGAAAGAAGCACCGGGGCCTATAAATTTCACAATGTTTTTAACATTATTTGGGGAGCGTTTACAAGGGACTGATCCTGAAGATGTTATAAAAAATGCCTTTGCCTGTTTTGATGAGGATAACACAGGACGTATAAATGAAGAGCGCTTAAGAGAACTTCTTACCACAATGGGAGACAGGTTTACAGATGAAGACGTAAGCTTTATATTAAAATTTATTCACAGTTCTATTTTTACTTTTTATCTGCTATTTAAAACTTGGTTTTGCCTCTACAAGTTCTTTTTATGTATTCTTGTGCAGTAGAAGCTGAAAACTAATTAATGATATTATATACTCTTTTGTATTACAGTAAACTCCCGATTATCCGCGCGGTCTTCTGTGATTTTTTTTTCTTTTTTTGCGACGATCATTTACGGAATGTAGAGAAATAAACACGCAACACTCCTTTCATGATCAACAAATGCAAAATCTATTTTTAGAGCAACAATCAGATTGTTCCGATTCCTTTCTACCCCTACCCCCCAAGGTTACCGAAACCTGTACAATGGACGAATATGCCATTTGTCAGGTTTCGGACCAGATTGAAGGTTGTGGCGAATTGGCCGAGGTCATTTTCTGTACCTCCCCATTCCTTTACGCTTGCCATTTCAAGTCAGAATTGACACCACATCACTTTAGTACGTTGCGGTCAATCTGTGTGCACAATCTGCTCGCGTCTGTTTAAACTTGTAATTTTAGCGATGAGCGAAAAGAGAAAAAAAGTTGTCTTATCCATCCAAGATAAGTTAGAGTTGATAAAAAAAAATTGAAAATGGTTCACCGAAAAAACAAATGAGCTTGAAGTATGGCATTGGAGAGACTACAGTTAGAGACATTATGAAGCAAAAAGATAAACTTAGACAAAAACAAAACATTAGAGTCTCCACAGGAAGATGAAGACGAGGAAGTTACTGCATCTGATTTGGCAAATTTAGCAAAATCTGTTCCTGGAGGAAGTAACAGGGATGAAGATAACA
This sequence comes from Amaurobius ferox, assembly GCA_951213105.1. NCBI lineage: Eukaryota > Metazoa > Arthropoda > Arachnida > Araneae > Amaurobiidae > Amaurobius > Amaurobius ferox. The sequence goes on from OX578138.1 coordinate 33,086,340, forward strand.
TTGTTGAGTGGATCAATTGTGACACAAACGATCCAGGCTTCGAACATCTTACCGATGAAGAAATCATAGCCGGAGAAAAAGGTGTGGTTTCGGCTGAGAATGATGAAGAAGATGAGGGAGAAGGGATGCAGAAGAAAATGAGCCATGATGAAGCACTAACTCACATTGATGGAATCATTAAATACATAGAGGAGCAGGATGATTCATCTCTTTGCGACAAGATGCTGTTAAAAAACTTCAATCGCAAATAAAGAAGAGGAGCATCGAAACGAAAAAACAAAAACAATTAACCGACTTTTTTGTAAAAACTTAAGGATACCGTTTATGAAGTCACAACTCTGTGTGTAAGTATGTGCTACTATATTATGATTCTTAAAAATGGTTTAGATGCATTTGTGTGTGGATTTTTGACCTTTTCCAGCTATTTTGTGGATTATCCGTGAAATTCGCTTATCCGTGGTTATCGCGCCACCCTATTCCGCGGATAATCGGGAGTTTATTGTATATGTATTTCCATAGTTGTATAATAGGTACAAAGTACATACAGTGAAACCTCCTACTTATAAATAACTACAACAAATAATCTGACTTTGCCTGGGTTCTAAATAAACACCTGCTACTTGAATAATATTCTACAAATAACAAACTCAATTTCTGAAATGTCTGTTTAGAACAAAAAACATTAACTAACTTCTTTTCTTCTATGCCAATTGCTCAATGTTATTTAACGATGACTCTGTAAGTACATCACTCTTCTTTATAGCAATTCACATGCTCCACTTGTGATCTCATGAGGACAGGGAACTTTTTAATTTCTACTGTGTTGTACTTTAATTGCCAGTTCATGTGCTGTCTTGTGGTGAATGTATTGCTATTCACCACAAAAATCGTAAATATCAACTTGTATATACGCAATTGAAATTCATAGAAAATTATGAAACAGAGTAATTTTTTTTTTTTTTTAAATTAGAATGTGAAGTAAACATGAAACTGCCTAAAATTCTCCAATTTTGATGTATTTAAAAATAAATGTGAAGGAATTGTCCTACAAATTTTGGTTAAAGCTCATTGGAAAGAGCATTCTTTGATTTTTCTGATAGTGCCAAGAGGGAAAACCTGTGATAATATTTTTGATAGCTAATGGACCAATTTGTATGAAAATCACTCAAAATTGCACAACAAAAGAACTAATTTTAAATTTCCAAAAAATCTCATCAAGGCATATGATCCTGGAAGTTCAGCTATCCCTATATTGAATTTTGCCTTTTTTTTCTTCTCTTGGGATCCTTACCAAAGAATGGTTTGAAGGGTTTATTTACAATTTAGAAATTGTTACATATGTATGAAAAATACAATTTTGAATTGCACCAAGAAAGATAAATGAACAAAGATATAAAGAAGTACAAAGAACGAACTAGCCACAGAGTCCTAACTCAGCTATTGGCCATTATCATGTGCGAATTTAATGGATAGGTAAAATTAAAATATGAAAAATTTCATTGTTAATATATTATACTACTAAGTGTGCTCAGCTGAGTGCTTAAAAATTCCTGAAGTATAGAAATGTTAGAATCAGTTCAATTGGTTAAATTTCACTAGTTTATTTGTTAATTTTAAGATCTGAGTTGAAATGATAAAATGTGTTTGGATAATATTAAAGTAGTATTTTTATAACAATTATTTATTTATTATCTTTTTCAATGTTAAATGCACAACCATGCATACATTTTAAATTAATTTAGTAATCATTTAATTTCTTCTGACCACTATATTTGTGGTCATTAGGTTCATGGAGACTCATGGTTCAAAATTCATAGTTAATAGTCGTATTTTGCATTTATAAATTTTGTTTTGTTGACCAAGATTTTAGACCCAATCTTTATTTTTGATGCCTAACTTTTCACTTTTTTTGCATGTATAATGCAAATTCTGATTGATCAACTGTTTATTCTTCCTTATGATAATTTGACCAACACAGATCAAAGATTGCATGCACTCACACAGCGGGTCAAAGACAGGGAAGCTATAAGTCACGTAATCTAAATAAAATATAATTTTGAAATTGCACCCAAGTAGAATATTTTGGCAACTGATGAAAATAGTTAATGTGCTATTGATGCTTGACTTTTTGCTAATTTCTAACCCTGCCTCTAAATATTGAGCTCCAATTTTCAAAACAATGTTTCTACAATGTAACATTACTGTAGAATTCCATCAATCCGCCACCTCAAATGCGACTGAAAATAATAGAAAATGTAAGGGGGAGAGTGCTTACTGGGAATTTTCTGCAAAAGAAAAAAACTAGAATCCTGTTAATCAAATGTGACTTAAAATCAAAATTGTCTTTTTTTATCATAATATTGGAACTGGATGTGTGGCAATCTATAGAGAACCTGAAAAAATCAGAGAAATTTCTCTGATTGGAATAAGTCAGGGACATTTAAATTTGAAGTCAGAGAAATTTAAAATCTATAATTTTCCAAAAATGTTGTGCCATTGTAAATTGTATTTCTTTCTTTTTTTTTAAATTTTAGAACATATTAGCAAAAACATAGACATATTTTTCAGAAGAGATATTTCTTTGGAAAAACTGTAGTGTATTATTTTGTCATTTATAAAGTGCGCTAATATTATATATATATATACACTGACTTCCAAAAGTTAAACGCCCAATGAAAATTTTCAGTTTTTAAAAGCGTATTTGAATTTGAGTGGCTGAAAATCACTGCGGATGTAGATGGCAGTATGCAAATATCGTATGTTACAGTCAATCATGATTGACTGTCCTGATATATGCTAATTAGGCAGTCGTTGAAGACGCCAGCATTCTGAAGGGTTTAAGGAGGTGCATTTAAATGCTGATACGAAGTGTTTATAACTTTGTAGGATTATTTTTGATGATATTTCTGTTTTTATGGCTGAAAGAAGACAAGTGACAGATAGTGAGCGCTGGCATGCTGCCGGACACATTGAAGCAGGGCAGTCAATTAAATATGTCGCTATTTTCTTTGGTGTTGATCATTCAGTAATTTCTCGATTATGGAAACATTTCCAAACATGTCAAATAGTTGTCTGGAGACCTGTGCCCAGTCACCCCCCCCCCCCCCCCCTCCCTCTAATTATCGGTATAGTGCTATAGTAGCCAAGTGGAATCGGCAAGCGACCTCCACAACTGTTACATCCATGGTTGCAGTGGCACTTGGTAAGACAGTATCTGCCAGTACTGTGCGCCGAAGGCGCCACATGAAGGGACTGTATACCCGAGTACCACGTTTTTGTGTTCCTCTAACCTTCCAAGCCAAAGGGGCAAGATTAAAGTGGTGTCGTCAGCATGTCAATTGGATTGTCTCAGATTGGTGCAACGTCCTGTTCACGCATGAGTCCAGATTTGGCCTGGAATCAGATGATAAGTGTGTAAGGGTCTGGAGAGAACGAGGCACATGCAATCAGGCCAAGACCATCATTGAATGTCACACATTCAGAGGTGGCAGCATCGTGGTGTGGGCTGAAATTTCAGTGAGATATCGCACAGAGCTGCACATCTCTAAAGGCAGATGCAGTCCTAGACCCCATTGCGAGACTCTGCATTGCAGCAGTTGGTCCGGATTTCCTCTTTTTGGACGATAATGTCCATCCCCATCGAGCTAACATCATTGACGAATATCTGGAAAGTGAGTGCATTTCTCATATGGGGTGGCCGGTGTATTCCCCCAACCTTAATCCCATTGAAAACCTTTGGGATGTCCTCGGGATTGCTCCTCCAGCCAGTCTCAGAGAGTTGGAAACTGCTGTATTAAAGGAATGGACATTGCGATGGTTGATCACCATATTGAAAGCATGAAAAATCTTTGTAAAGTTTGTGTGAAGATCGTGGGTGGTCACATACCATATTAATGTAAGTTTTGTTTGCCTTTAAACATCATTTTGTTAATGACCCAAATGTGATGTCATCATATAACTTATGAAAAGGAAATATTTTTTTCATCTTTGTACATAATTCTTGTTTTCTTTGCATAAACACATTTGCTACCTTCATGTACAATTTTGAGTTAAAGCTTTACTTTTCCATATTTGTTGATTTTATAGTTTGTGCTTAACTTTTGGAAGCCAGTGTATGTGTGTGGTCATTTCGTGTCGATTCATCACAGTCCCCAACTCGACCGACACTAATGACATATTAGATATATATTATTGTCCACTTATATTATGATTAAGCAAAATTTTAGCCCCTAATTTAATTAGTTTATGTATAATTTGTAATGGAAAATAGAAACCAAGTAATTCATCCAAAATGATAAAGATTGAATAAGCAATATTTAAAAATATTAAATAGAAAATTAGTAACTTCTTTACTTATTTTTTCTTAAGTTGGGCCTCTTCTAAGTTAAAAGCTTCAGATTTTATATTAAATATTGACTTGCATTCTTAGTTATTTAAAATTTATGTATTTAAAAATTACTATAACTTCTTTCATGTTTGCTTCATAGGTTGATGAAATGTACAGAGAAGCGCCTATTGACAAAAATGGTATGTTTGATTATTTGGAATTCACTCGGATATTGAAACATGGTGCCAAGGATAAAGACGATCAATGAGTTATTCTTCAATCAAGTGGAAGATATTGTTTATAAAAGATCATTTCTTGCTTATGCCACCATATTCGTTCCTATCGTGACATTCTGCAGAAATTGCTGAACATTTTCTCAAGCGTACCATACATTCATAACATTTTCAAATATAATATTTTATATTTTTGTATTAGATAACAGCTATCTATGTAGCATTTTATTTCCAAGGTACATTCTGATTAACTTTTATACATTTTGTGTAGTACTTGTAATGTAATTGTCTTTTTGTAAACAAACTTTTTAATAGTTTGAGATGACTTAAATGGGGCTGAATTAGTAATTTGGGTAGTAAGTGTGTATATATAATATTTGTTTTATATATACAGCATTGGACTTCAAACTTCTGTTTCACTGTTATTTATTTCTTTTTTTATAACTAGAAGACTCTGGCCCCCTGTTCACTATGCTTACCAACCCCTGATTTCAGTGTACGCATCAATATTTTGAAATGCATGTGATACAACATATTGGCATATATATATATATATTTAAAATCAAATTATAATGAAAGTCCCATAGATAGCTTCAGTATTAGGGCTCTGAATAAATTTAATTTTAATTGTTTGAATCAATTTAATTATTTAATTATTACTTTTTTTGAAATGGCAACTGTAAAAGCGTTTTCAATGAGGAGTTAGATTTTGAGGGGAAGATAAGTAAAGGGAAAAATGATGCAAAAAATAAAATGTTCACTTTAAAATTGCATTAAAAGTAGAATAACTCATAAACTAAATCAAAATTATAAAAAAGGCAATGTCATGCAAAACATTCTACAATGTAAGTATATGCCTACAAAAATCGTAATCTTGCTGTTGTTAGTCTGTCCAGGACACGACTCATAGCTCTATTCTTTTTTTTTGACTTTGAAATTAAATATCTCTAACAAAAATCTAAATCAAAAATAATTTATTTCAGTATGTTCCCCTAATATTTATCTATAAATGTACCAAATTTTATATTTTTGTATGCTATAGTTTTTATTGTGCAAGAGAGAAGCACAAGAGATGCAAAATTCACTAAACATCGTCAGCATCAGCTACTATTTTTTAGTGTAAAAGGCAGGAATTGTTATATGTAGAAAATTTTGTAACGTATTGCATACAAGAGCACATTATATTTAAATTTTCAAAATCTAGGAATTCAGTCTTTTATAACTTTGATCCTTATTGGAATTTTCGTAGCTTATGTATTGGAGAAAATAACTTTGTAACCCAATGACAGTGATTCTAAATTAATTTCCTCACAATATAATTTTTGCATTATAAAATATAACAGTGACTTTAATCCAGTGCTGTACATTGATAACTTTTAAATTTTGTAGATTAGACTCAATCATTTCTTATTTCTTATGGGGTGCAAATTAAATTTGCACCCCATAAGAAATTATCCCCGTGCAAAATTAATTATTAATTCCCGAATGATTGTAATTTGTATAATAACCCCCTTGAAATTATTAATCCCCATGCAAATTTAATGTGCACCCTTTTCGAGCACATAAATACTTTTGCAGATTATTGCATACTAGTCACTAATCAATAGTCTAAATTGGACAAAAATTTTCAATCATCAATGTATACAAACTAAATGCATTTAATTTTGTTACTTTTGCTTATATTTATACTCTTCTAATTTTATTGCTTTATTAATTCAATTCCATATGTGTTACACTTTTGTATTGTGGTATTTACTGTTAAGTTTTTACTCATGCTGAGTTATATACTTTTTATTTTCATATATCTTTTTTTATCACTGTAGTTTATGTAAGGGAGTTATATATAAATGCATTGCTTTCTGAAGTAATTATAATTTTATGAGAGCTGTCTTTCTTTTCTTTAAGAATTTTTATACTGTTGCGTACTTAAAAAGTTGATTATAAAAACTAAAATATATATGCTGTCTGTCATTATTTTGTTGCAGTTAGCACAGTAGTACTCTACACAGTATATTTCAGTACAAATAATAGTACACCTTAACTCATTTTTGTCGTAATGCATAAGTACGCCATTACCCAAGACATCCCTTATACTAAGTTGTGTCATATTTACTAAGCTGATAGAAGTTTTTGCAATTCTTGCTGCATTTGTACCATGTTGAGCCAATTTATAGCTGCGATCAAATGAGTATAAAACTAGGCTGCCTATTCTGACCCGAAACAAGCAAAGCCGAGTATCTAGCTACATGTTTAATAACTGAGACATTTATTTCATGAAAAAAGTAGAAAACTTAAAATATTAAATAATTATTGTACAAAACAGCCTAATAACTTGTGCAAGTTATACCAAACGAATTGAAATTCTATATGGCATGCAAATTTTTGTAAATTAATTTTTTTCTACATATTTAGCATTATCTGACCTTTGACTACATATATTGAAATTTAAAATTTGGACTTCATTATGACTTAAAACATAATTAACTCAATCTATGTACAAAATTTTATTTGAATCTGTTGCGGTTTATTTTGTTAACGAAACTTTTACAATCAAATTTGTATCTTTGTTAAGGAAGCTACTTTTAGAACTCTTTTTGCTTCAATCAATATTAATGATGCAAAAGTCTGAAATATTTTTTTTTTCTTATCTTGTCATATTGATAAATAAAATTATTACCAAATACTTTGCACTTTATATGTTTTGCAGCTCAAAACTATCTAAAGGATTTTGATGAATTTGAGTGAATTGGTAAAAACATGAATTACATTGTCAGTTTTAGAATGCATAAAAATATTTTACACTAAAACAATTTCTGTGAAAATATTAGCATGCAGAAGAACTTGTCCAAAAAACAGATGCCGGAATGTAATGGGCAACAGGCTTTAATGCATTAGAGTGTAATCACTCAGCAATGCAGGCCCGACAGTGACATTCCATGCAGGGCTTAAACTGTACTAGCTTTTTTAGCATTTTGCAGAAAGAAATCTCATTTCGTTAAAACATTTTCTGTCTTTTTTAGCTGAAAAGCAAAAGCTCTCATCAATATGACATTTTTGCACAATTGTTAGATATTTTTTCTCAAAGCTAAATCAATTAATTGGGTATTGATATATGCAGTTAAAGTCATAAAGATTTCATTTCTTAGTGTATAAATGTTTTATTGCAATAAGAATTAAAAAATAAATTGTAGGCTTAAGGTGAACAATCTTATATTTGTATCATAGAGATTTTAAAAATTAACACTTGATTAAAGAAAAATCTAAAATAATTTGAGATTTTAGCTAAAACGAAGATTTTTTGTTTGCAACTTTCCATGTTGTTTATGATGTCATTCAACTCAGCAAGGAGTAACAACCATTGTTCTTTTAAAATAAAACATGTACCCCCCTCCCTCAATTTTAGGTGGCAGATTGAGGGCAGTAACATGCTTTCTTGAAATATCTTAAACATGCTTATTCGGATTTAGGTCAGAAGATCGAACTGACAATTCCATGCACTCAAAGATCTCTGTAAGGCATTGTTTCACAAATCAAGCTTTATCTAAATTAGCTGTTATCATCGTGTAAGATAAATTATTTGCCTATTATACTTGCATAAGGATGTGTTGGTACATAAAATTCATAGATATTATCTGTAGGACCCGAGATAACCCAGTGGTTAAGGTGCTAGGATTGTACATCTTGGTTCAATCCTTGCCATCCAAAACAATTTGTGTTTATATGGAATATAGGCATGTTAAATGTTGGTCCAAATGTTCATCTGAGAGGTGATGTACTAAGGAAAGGATTCCTGTCGTTTCCAAGCCCCATTGGGTTCTGGTCTAAATTGGGTGGTACTGCATAGTTTGTCTAAAGTTACTTTACACCTTCATGTAGGGTCAGATGGTCTGGGTATGAGTGAAAAAGAAAGATATTATTTGTATACTTTTGTGCATTCGGGTATCCACTTGTTGAAAAACACATAAAATAATGTGCATCCATCTAAAGAAATGCTTCCCCCAAACATTCTCATCACCTCTTCCATAACTGTATCTTTGATGTATGTTACTAAGATGATAGTAGATACATGATTTTCTCCTATGGTTTGTGTGTTTTTAAAAGTGCTTGGAAAAAAGCTTATTTTAATGTAATTTAGACTCCTTGAAATTGCTCACAAGCAATAATTTCCTTTTAAATTTATGATAATTTTTTAAAAAGCTGTACGTCAACCCAATTTCCCCTTCAAGATTGATCGAAGCAACAAATCACACGATTTAACCAACTTGCTATGCGAGATGCTAATCAATGACAGCAAGAAAAGTTTTGCCTGCTAAGTAAAGAACAGTCTATGGTCTGATTATTGGGATTATGTGTTGTATAGTCACATGATCTACACTAGCGGAAAATAAAATCCCAACACTAAGAAGAAATTAGTTTAGAGGAATGAAATTTAGGCAAAGCAATTGTGTAGGTAACATATTTATTTGATTAAAATTCCAAGGTCACAGGTTAAAGTATGCGCGAGAAGAGCCATTTCAAATGTGAAATGGTGGTACATTAATAACCACTGTAGTCGCCACGTGTGTTGTACAGGTGCCGAATGTCATTTTGTGGGATGGAGTTTCATGCCTGTTGCACTTGGTTAGTCAAATCAGCAACAGCTAATGCTGGTTGTGGATGACGCTGGATTTGTCCTCCAATAATGTCCCATACGTGCTCGATGGGAGAAGGATCTGATGATCTCGCAGTTCAGGGCAACATGTCGCCAATCTGTAGAGCACGTTGGGTGACAGCAGTGATATGAGGACGAGCGTTATCCTATTGGAAAACACCCTCTTGAATACTGCTCATGAATGGCAGCACAACTGGTTCAATCACCAGTCTGATGTACACATTTGCTGTCAAAGTGCTTGGGATAACAACGACAGTGCTCCTGCTGTCATAGGAAATGGCTCCCCAGACCATAACTCCTGGTGTAGGTCCAGTGTGTCTATGCCGCAGACAGTTTGGTTCAAAGCGCTCACCTGGCCTCCTTACAAACATATAACCATCACTGGTACCAAGACAGAAACAGCTCTCATCGGAGAATACAACAGATCTCCACTCCGCCCTCCAATGACCTCTAGCTTGACACCTCTGACATCGCAGATGGCAGTGATTCGGAGTTGGTGGTATGAACGCTACAGGTCGTCTGGCTCAGAGCTGTCCCTCAAGTAATTGATTTCTTACAGTTCGCTGTGTCACTCTGGGACCAACAGAAGCTCTAGTTGCTGCTGCAGATGCAGATGTGGCGAATACGGTGGTCTTCTCTCTCAGTAGCGGCCTGTGTGCAGCCGGACCCCGGTCTTGAGACAGTGCCTTCCCGTGACCACTGCTGCCAACAATCATGCACAGTGGATAGATACATCCCTGCCAAGTCTTTCTGCAGTATCGCGGAAAGAAAATCCACGTTTTTGTAGCCCTATTATATGGCCTCGTTCAAACTCACTAAGCTGCTGATACTGCCTTCGTCGTCTCCTTAAAGGCATTCTTGACTCAAACCTAGCTCACAACGTCCAATCCGGACGATAAATAACGCTCATGAAGTTTACATCGCGTATTTACAGCAAACATGATTTGCATGATCATAGTGGCGCTACTAGCGCCACTCTTATTCGTCTAGTGCAAAATTTGAATAGACGTAATCTTTCATATGTGCAAAAACATGCCTCCCAAATTTCATTTATCTAGCACAACTCCTTGGTGTTGGGATTTTATTTTCCGCCAGTGTATTTCATCAATGAAGTCCTATGTTGCAGTTAGTATAGGAAATCAATGCTAGTAGAGCTGTGCTGTTTTAATCTAAGGCAAAGTGATGGTGCTTATGTAATGACATTGGCATGACTTACTACAGGCTGATGTAATATGAGTTACTTTCTGCTTAATTTTGTCTAAAGTATTATTTTAACATGAAAGATCAATCATGCATAAAGAATTGATTATGAAACACTTTCCAATTTCAATGCAATTTTATATAAACATCTCTAAAATGTAATACATTTTTCGGTAACATTTTTGAAATTATCACAATACTACATTAATTTATTATATTTGAAAAACTTAAAACTTCATTAAAAAAAATGAAATTGATTCAAATGACGGCATTGAAATATGAATTGTTTGGTTTAAACATCTCTAAAATGCGATACATTCCTCGGTAATATTTTAAAAATTATCATAATACTACAATAATTTATTATATTTGAAAACTTATTTATTATAATCGAAAACAAATGAACTTTATTCAAATGACGTCATCGAAATATAAATCACCTCTATATAAAAGCAGCTTTTCATTCATAAACATTTTTCCCATTCCTTTCATTCATCCCAATACTATAATAATTCGTTTTATTTAAAAACTTAAAATCATGGAGGTACAAGTAATTTAACTCTGCTTAAAACTTCATTGTAAAAATCGTCTGGTTCTCTGTGTAAAATCGATGAATGTTCTTTCATACCATCTATATTGCAGACTCCATGAGCTAAATAATTTTGCGTTAAAGAAATGCAGCAATTCTTATACAACTCATTCTATATCTTCTTGTATTCACATTCTCCATAAGTGAAAATTAGGCTTCGTTGTAGAAATAATCAAAGTTTGATGATCATTTAAACACAAATATATTGTAATTGCGTTGTTTCAGTATGCAGATGCACAAAATTTAAGCAAAAATAAAGCAGTTTCAGAATGGATACAACACAAAATATGAATTAAAAAGAACTTTAAAAATCACGATTTTAACACAAGATGGATGCAATATTTTATTTTGAAGTGGGTCATGTGATCTCTTCATATAAAAGGTGTATTATTTTAATTTTTATTTAAAAAACTATTGAATATATTTTGCTGAAATTTTTTTTATATATTTTATGGGATAATTTGAATATTTCCCAAAACTTTCGAAGCAATTTGTGAATTTTAAATTTGCTTAAAAAAGGGTTGAAAAATTAGGTCCCATAGGGTTCAATGTATTTCATTTTTTCAACCCGGATTCAATTCAAAACTAATTGGGTGATATTCATTTATATTCTCATAGGTCCCACAGACTCTCTGAACAACATACTAAAATTTCATTTTGATAATGTCACTTTTACGACAGTTATCGTGCTAACGGACAGACAGAACAAAGTCATAAACACTTTTCAACTATGCTGTAAAATGTTAAAAAGCAAAAATTGTTGACAGGCATTTTCAATAATTTTTGGTTGGAAAGTTTTGGTTTCCATCCAAAATTTTTGGATATTGTACAACCAACAATAAAAAAGTAAGCATTTCTTCAAAATATTTAATATATATTGATTCATGATTTGAAATTTGTAAACTTGATTTAAATATTGAGATTCATTACAGAATTTTCAGAATGACACTTTTATGGATTGCTCTCTTTTTGCTAGTTTCTCCAGTCCTTTATTGCATTGTTTTATGACCATGCTTCTTTTTGGCTTAGGGGTTTCTTTCTTGATTTTACTCTTTTTCAGCTTTTTGAAAAAAACATGCCCTCTTTCGGTCTTGTCAAACTCATACTGAGGTAGAGCGTCTTTTCCAAACAACTTAATATAGGTAGCTGGGCATTCGATTGCCAACCATTGGAAGTCTTTCATAGTCATACTGAGATCATCCATGGGACCATTGCCTACCTTTAAGTTGTCAGATTTCTTTGTTGTCTGGGCTTTTTCAGTTGTCTTCGGTGTGTAATCGGTACAAGTTATTGTACGTCCGGCAAATTTTTCCTGTAAATGAATAGGGTAAAATATTAGTCGAAGGAAGCAAGGTGCTCAGTAGTTTCCCTATCACAGAGAGAAAAATGTTTTTCTCTTTTGTGTGGGGTGCGGAGTAAATCATGAAAGAAATGTTATAGGGATGAAAGGGAAGTACGTAACTGAGGTGACTGCATATTGTTAGGCATATATGTAACAGAAAACTATTGCTATTAATTTGAAGATCTCGGTCATTTGACCTAGGTGACATTTGCTGACCTTGGTGACTAATTTAACAATATATCATCAGTTTGGTGACTTTCAGCAAGTTCTAAGAATTTCTTGAATTTTGTAGAGTGGTTAAGAACTTCAAGAGATACATGTTTTTTCTAATTATGTAATTTGTTCCCCTCCTGGGATCTAATCATGTCATGAACAGAAAAATTGTATCTCGACTATTTTTCAGTATAATGATTAAAATTGTTAAGTTTCATAATCATTGAGCCATTAATAATCAAATCTCTTGTGCATAATTATGTCAATTTTTGTCTTATGCTGCTATGTTAAAAAAATATAAAATTTTGAAGTTTTCACTCGAATTTCAAAAAATTCTGCCTAGTTCTAGATTTTTCGAACGCAAAGCCAGATATAAAGTTTCATAAAATTCTATTAATAATTCTGGTGGCTATCGTGCATGCAAGAAATCCACCACAGACAGATGGATATCACTCTAAAAATAGTCAAAACATATTTAGTAGATCCTAAAACATATATTGGCATCAAAATCTCAAAATCGAAAATGCTCGTAAAAGCAGTACTTTTTCTATACCATATTCTATAGTATGAGAAATTAAAAATGTAAACAATTTTTACTTGTTTTATTAGAAATATAGTACAGATTATTAATATATAAAAGTGATTTTAATATTTTAAAACATTTTTTCTGAAAAAAACCTAAAGTTTTTGTCCAATTTTTTGATTTTTTTTGTACACAATATTTACTTTCACTCGAAATACCTTCAAAACTACGAAAGACTATAAATCGTAACAGATAAAAAATGTTTAGTAGGAAATCCAGTTTGTAGATCTATAATTTATTTTTACAAAGCTCTTATAGTTTTTGAGAAATCATCTTGTCATGTTGAAGAATTATGAAAATTTTCCGATTATCAAGTTTGTAACACATATATCTCAAAAATTAAAAGTGAACAGTAAGCAATAAATTATAGCCTTTTGTAAACCCTACAAATATTTGATTTTGGACAGAGTTCTTAATTTTTGAACTATTGAGGTTATAATTTTTTAATATTTTAATTTTTTTTACTTGTTCAAGTTTTCCAATGGGAGGTAAAGCATTTAAAATGCTATGAGTGTTGCAGCTCAATGTATTTCCTCCTCAGTAAAATGCTTGTGCGCAAGCACGAGGTATTTTCTTTTGTTTTAAAAAGTTAGGAAGTGAACTTAGGGATTCTAAATAAGTTTAATGATTGATAGGATTTGAAAAGAAGAATGGGAAGTGTGAAATTGTGGTACATATTGCTGTCCCGCCAGACAAGTTTATAGATTCACCTGAATTTTAAATTTCGTCAGAGGTATTGTACAAGTTTAATTCAAGCCAGTCAGTAAATTATTTTGAAGTCCCTTGTCGGAGAGTTCGGCTGAAATCGGAGCGAAAACTAAAAGTGTTAGCTATAAACAAATTGCGAGTCATTTGTAGCCCCTTGAAATCCCTACAAGGATATGATCTGGTCCTTAGTTTGTAACAAAGATGTTATTCATACAAAATCATCGGACAGAAGCCACTGCCAACTTTTCTTACTATGAGATGGTTAATACTTACTTTGGGTTGTTCGTATTTAAGGTCTGGTTTGAAAGATTTAGTAGGCACGGGACATTCCACCTTCCTGTAATCTCTCATGGAGGTGGTTAACTTTTCCATTGGCCCGCTTGGAATAGTAAGATTGCCTTTAAGTGGTTTGCTGGGCTCATATTGGGGGACGTCTTCAGGCGGAGCTTCGTAATCTGTTCTGTATGTAGTTTCACCCTCGAACCGTGTGGTTGGCATTTGGTAAGGGCGGAACGAAGGATGCCATTTCGGCAATTTTCTGAAAACAAATATAGAAACAAATAAGACTAATAAATGTGGATTTTAAAAATTAATCTTCATATATACATACAGTCGTGTCCCTCCTCCTATTTATCCCTTCATCAGTGGCGAATTCGCCACTGATGAAGAGCATGGCGATGCCCGAAAGCGCTTTGGCCGTGTAAATTTTTGTACGCCGAGGAAAGGAGATTTTATTAAAGGACTTTTAAACTTATTTTTGGTTGTTTTTGATTTTAAAGTGAAATTAAATACTATGGGACATTAATGTTTGAAAAGTTTAATGGAGACTCTTCCTCTCCAGAGATTGGGGAGGGAGAGGGGGGTAGTAAGGTACCAACATATATGGAGGAGCATTAAAAGACACTAGAGTGCAGAGATGCTGTGCTCGAGTACAGGTAGTTATTTTTATTATAGGCTAGCTGTTGAATCTAAACCCATTTTCTGACATAAAGAGCAAAGCTATTTTTTAAAACTGATTATATATTTACTTTGCATAATAAATGAAGGCGCTTGTGTGTTGTTTGTCCTTTTGTCCGTGCGGATAATCGAAACCTTGGATAGCGAAGAAATTCGGAGCAGACTTACTTCACGTCTCCGGACAATACGGCACGGCGAGATTTAAAGGAAAAAAAAAAAATCTAATTAGTGTTAAAAGTAATAAGCCTCTAAAACCGAAAATCTATCGAAATCTCGGCTTTGAAAAAGTTTTATCCCTCGTAGAATATGAAATGGTAGTTATTTGTATACATCGTTCTAATTCTTATAATGTGGTACTATATTACCATTATGAGTACTATATTACATTGAATTGTGGGATAAATCAATGTTTTGAGAATAGTGACAGCTGCTTTGTGGAATGTGAGTAGCATTTAATTGCTGTTTTACTGTACCTGACAGTTGTTTTGTGAGATAATTATTGAGCTATTTGCTGTAGATTGTTCTTGTTTATGCTGTGCTTGTCTTTCTGGATAACGTGTTAGTTATCCAGAAATTTGGACTCATACTTGTATCCTGAGAGTACATCCACGATTCCAGAGGATAAGTCACAACAATATGCATTTACTTCTTTCACAGTGAAAAAATGATGTATAAGATACACGGAACAATGTTTTTAACGTTGAATTGCACGTTTGACACTTTTCTGGATGACAACATGTAAAATTATTTCACAGTCCCCAATTAACTTATACTACGCTCATCTCTAAATTGACAATTATTAATATTGATAGCATCCGCAAAAAGCAATATTAACCATATATTAATATATTTTAATAATTAATTTATCAATTTGGAATCTTTTCCATTAATTTAACGCCATTTTTTCAATTTTAACTATATTTTCATTAATCTGGGGCACCATATTGCTAAGTTGGCGATATTTCACTAAATGAGTACCCAAGTTTGCCAAAATAATTGCCAAGCGTTTCACACAGGCGAAGTAAATAACTTTTCTTATGCAGGGTGTTGTCTTGAAGTGGCGACAAACTCAGAGGGGTGATATTAGACATCAAGAGGAACAAAAATTGCCATAGAACATGGTATCGCAAACCACGTTTAATCTGTGAAAATCGCAAAAATAGACGTCGTCCCCACACCACTGTCCCCTCGAAAGTTCAGCAGGGATCCTCGGAGATTAGCTGTTAGGACCATACCTTCTGCCTGAAAGCCTCAATGGCGCAACGTACCTTGTTTTCCTGCAGCACGTCCTCCCGGATTTGCTACAGGGTGTATCGGCCACAGTGCGTCAGAACATGTGGTTCATGCATGATGGTGCACCAGTACATTTTTCCATTGTGGTACGTAATCACCTCCATGCTACATATCCCGGGAGGTGGATTGGACCCACCGGACCTGTAGCTTGGCCTCCACGCTTCCCGGACCTCAATCTCTTAGACTTCTTCTTTTGGGGACACCTTCGCGGCCTCAACTTCGAACAACTCCTGTAATCATTTCTCTTCGTTTCCTTTTTGACATTGAACTGTGCTACACAGACTGTATTGTAATCATTCTGTCAATTATATGGTTTTAGTACTTATTTATTTTACTCTTTTATACTTATTTTGTACAGCACAGGCTGTTCTGTAATCATGCTGTCAAGTAAATGGTTTTTCTACTTATTATTGGCCTTTTTGTACCACTCGACGTCACACCCTTCATAAGTATTTTCGTGATTTTCACCGACTAAACATGGTTTGCGATATCATGTTCTATGACAATTTTTGTTCCTCTTGATGTCTAATATCACCCCTCTGAGTCTGTCGCCACTTCAAGGCAACACCCTGTATATAAATGACTATTCGCGAATTGTTGGTCGTAAAAGTACAACTACAAAGTATACTGTATCTTCTCTCGTAAATAGAACGAACTAGATCCACAAGAATGATGTTAATCAATTTATCGCATACTATTGTATGAAAGTGAACATATTTCACGATACTTAATAGATTTTTAATTTTACATAATTTTTTTGATAGATTTATTAGAAAAACGTGCACTATCTTGGGAGCGGTTCATTTTAGCCTTGTAAAGTGTGTGTCATTCGTTTTCTAATGAAAAATTACCTAAAAGTGACAGTCTACATAACATTACTAAAGGTTTTGATTTATCAAAATTTATTGGAAAATTTTGAGCGATTGTAACTTTTGTATCTAATTTCATTCAAAATGCTCCATTTGTTTGACAGACTCACGGACACACATACACGAATACTTATACACACACGCAAATACTTACACACATGTACGATCACGTTAAACATGTGGGTCCGTAAGTCCTTCCGAGAGGTTGGTGGTAGGGGAAGGAAGGTACGGTCCCTGTGGATGCCTTCCCCACTGGGTTCCGGTCTAAATTGGGTGGCACTTCCCGCCCGTCCAAACAGTTACCTTACACCTTTCTGGTAGGTCAGACGGTCTGGGTCTCAACAACAACAACACATACACACACAAATACTCACACACATACATGCACAGACATCACTACAGGAACGTTCGATTAAGTTCAAGGATGCTTGAAATGGGCTCTTCCGTTGCAAACTCGAATTCGAATTTTCGACCCCGTTCCAATATTTTCCTTATATATTATGCCACGTATATAGGGTAAGGTATAACAACGAAGTATATTATAGGAGAGGATTTTGAGGATACGCTGGATTTCCTTCGTCAGCGTATTTTTGACTTTGGGACTGCTGGTTGTCTAACACTAACGAAGGAGATCCAGTGTAACATCAAAAAAGCTGTATGTTGCATATATTTGTACTAGAATACGTTGCTCAAGTTTTCACTATGAAGTGTTTTCTACTTAAATGTTCTATGTTCAATGGGCCAATTTCGTGTTTTGAAACACTGTTGTGTTCTGTGTGACACCATTCAATTTAAAAAATATATAAAATTCTTCGTCAAACAGTTCTTTGTCGTACAAAATGTTTTTATCCATCGTGGTTTTGTTTCGACCTGTGGAAGATGCAGGGCCAAAACAATTATAAATATTCATACGTAAAATTCTTCGTCAAACAGTGTTTTGTTTGTCGTACAAAATGTTTTGTTCGATCTTGGTTTTGTTTCGATCTGTGGATAAGTGGCCAAAACAATTATAAATGTTCAGTTATGAATAAGTTTCGAAAAGTGACTAATTGAAACAATTCGTTCTTTCTTAACACTTTACAACATAGTTGAAAAGTGTTTATGACTTTGTTCATTCTGTCTGTCTGTCCGTTCGCACGATAACTGCCGTAAAAATGACTTTATCAAAATGAAATTTTAGTATGTTATTCATACGGTCTGCGGGACATGTGGAATGTATAAATGAATAATATCACCCAATTAGTTTTGGATTGAACCACGGTTGAAACAATGAAATGCATTGAACCCTATTGGACCTAATTTTTCAAACATTTTTTAGGCGAATTTAAAATTGATTCGAAAATATTAAGAAATATTCAAATTATCCCATAAAATATATAAAACAATTTTCAGCGTTTTTAAAATAAAAAATAAAATAATGATTTCACCCATATTATATGAAGAGATCACGTGACCCACTTCAAAATAAAATATAGCATCCATCTTGTGTCAAAATCGTGATTTTTAAAGTTCTTTTTAATTTATACTTAGTGTTGTATCCGTCCTAAAACCGCTTTATTTTTGCTTAAATTCTGTGTGCATTAATGTTCTGAAACAACGCAATTACAATATATTTGAGTTTAAATGATCATCAAACTTTAATTATTTCTACAACGAAGTCTAATTTTAACGTAGTAGATAATGACTAATTTTAATGTAACAGAATGTAAACACATCAAGATGTAAGATAAGTTGTATAAGAATTGCTGAATTTTTTTAAAGCAAAATTATTTAGCTCTAGAGTCTGGAATAAAGTTGATATGAATGAAATATTCATTGATTTTACATAGAGAAGCAGACGATTTTAAGCATTGACTTTCTCGATGAAGTTTTAAGCCTAGAGTTAAAGTACTTTTACCTCCATGGTTTAAAGTTTTTAAGTAAAATAAATTATTGTAATATTGTGATGAATGGAATAAAAGTGTATGAATGACATATTTATTGCTTTTAAATAGAGAGCCAGGCGATTTATATTTGGATGGCGTTATTTGAATAAAGTTCATTTTTTTTTTTTTTTATGACGAAGTTTTAAGTTTTCAAATATAATAAATTATTGAAGTATTGTGATAATTTAAAAAATATTATCGCTGAATGTATCGTATTATAGAGATGTTTAAATAAAATTGCACTGCCGTTGGAAAGTGCTTCATAATTAATGCTTTATGCATGATTTGTTCTTTCTTGTCTTACCTTGCAGTGGTTTCATATGGCTGATAATCTTGCTTGTAGTGTGATTTCCCTTCAAAAGGCCCTTGAGACTTTGGAATCTCAGGTTTGGGAGCACAGCTGGCAGTTTTCTCAGTAAACATCGGACACTTGTAGTCATGCTTATGAGTAGTATCGCTTTCGAATTTCCCTTGACCGGGTTTCCATTTCGGAAATTTCTTAATTGGGCGCACCGGAGTTTGGTATTTGGGAGTAAAGTCTGTTTTGTGAGTTGTGACGTCAAGAAATTCGCCTTCTGGTTTGAGGTTCCCTTTATTTGGAAGTATTGTCGCTCTCTTCTGATAGGGCGGTGGTTGGTAGCACAAGGCGGTCTCTGTTTGACCTACAAAGATAATTTTAATTTGTGAAGCATGAAAAAATTTCACGAATACACTCTTAATAGAAGTTTTTTTTTTTTTAAAATACATACAAGAAACGCGAAAATATACGATAACCCTCTCTTTAATATCCTAAAAAAGTCAGTAGGGTTATCATATATTTTTGATGTGAAACATCTTAGGGCGTGTGACGGTTGAGACCCAGACCGTCCGACCTACCAGAAAGGTGTAAGGTAACTGTATGGACGGCCGGCGGGCGTGTGACGGTGTAAATCTTTAAAGAAATGCGACTTAGATGAAACGGAAGTGAAAGGATGTAACGGAAATGACATCATATAGTTGCGAGTACTTACCAGAAAACCATTGTTGTAATTTGCAAGTCTGATTCACTGGCGACAAAATCGGTGACTATGGTGACAAATTTTGCAAAATATCGCCAACTTTGGCGAGTTCTGGAAACTTCTCGAATTTTGTTGCTTGGTTAAGAATGTCACGAGTTACTTTTTTTTTCTTTAATTTTCTACAGGAGTATATAAGCTCGTCATTGTTCAGTTCGGTTGTTACCGTTATATGAGCAAAATTATACCAATACAGAACCCAATATGTATTATACCTTCTGATTTCATATACCCTTTAAGGTGTATTATAAAACAATTTTAGTAGAAATATGTAAAAAGATTAAAATAAACTTTTACCTGTGTAGCTTATGCCATCATCCCGCACAACATATCATTCGTCATGTCAGAAAAATGTGATGTTGTAATCTACTTGTATAAAGAGTAACAGTGTTACTCACTGTTTTTTAATTATTTTATGCCGATGTACAAGAAATGCCTATAGGGGCTGGGCTACACGATAAAACGGATCTGATCGAGTTTTCTAGAAGGGCAATGGTGGCTATCTCGATTTCTGTTAGAGATAGGGGAAAAATTCAATTACAAAATTGTAGAATGGCGCAAGATTAGAACTAAACATCTTTGTTCGGCAGCAAAAGTTGCAAAATCGTTCTCTAAATAACGATTTTAAAAGCGGAGATTTTATTAATGTGCATGTAACGGTGGAAACGTAGAGACCTTGGAAAGCACTCGGAGTTATGTTATTATAAGTGTACATACATCAAGCGTTATTGAAGGTGAATGTTGTGTATAATATGGTAATTTTTTTTGGCCGCATTATCTATATATTCGTTATTTATTTTTTTTTTTTTTAAGGGGGGGGGGGGGAGGCAAAAGCCGCTTGTAGGTGGAGGAAGAGTCTTGACATTATTGACGTCACACCGGGACAAGCAGACAGAAAGAGATATGATTTCTATGAAAATTACTGTACTGGTAATAGGCTTCATCCTGTTAAACAATTCTGTTTTTTTTAACACTTTCCAATATAGCTGAAAAATGTTCAAGACTTTGGTCATTCTGTCTGCCCGTTCATACGATAACTGCCATAAAAATAACTTTATCGAAAATAAATTTTAGAATATTGTTGAGACGGTCTGTGGGATGTATGGGAATGAAAATGAATAATAGCATCCAATTAGTTTCGGATTGAACCCGGGTTGAAAAAAGGAAATGCATTGAACCCTATAGGATTTGATTTTCCAAACATTTTTAAGCGAAGTTAAAATTCACAAATTGCTTCGAAAATTTTAGGAATTATTCAAAGTATCACATAAAATGTTAAAAAAAAAATTCAGCAAAATATGTAGTTTTATGAATAAAAATTGAAATAACAATTACACCCATGATATATGATATATAAAGAGATCATGCGACTCATTGCAAAATAAAATATGGTTCCATTTTTTCCGCTGCTACCGTAGATGTTCAGAGATAGTTTAAATTTATATTTAGTGTTACATCCGTCATAAAACCTTTATTTTTATATATTATCTGTGTATTTAAATTCTGTGCCAACGCAATTGCAATATTTTTTTATTATAAATGATCACTAAACTTTGATAATTCCAGTAACGAAGACTAATTTTAATACTATACTATAGCATGCAGAATATAAACAAATCGAGGCAAGGTGAGTTGCATAAGAATTGCTGAATTTTTTTTTTCACTTAAAATTATTTAGCTCTGGAGTCTGGAATATAAGTGATATGAATGAAATAAATATTCATTGATTTTACATAGAGAGGCAGACGATTTATATTTCGATGATGTTATTTGAATAAAGTTCATTTTGTGTAAATATTATTTCGATGAAGTTTTCAAGTATAATAAACTAGTATAGTACTGTAATAATTTAAAAATATCGGCGCTGAATGCATCACATTTTAGAGATGTTTAAATAAAATTTCATTTCAGTTGGGAAGTGATTCATAATCAATGCTTTATGCATGATTGATTTTTCTTGTTTAGTAGTGCCTTAGTTTATAGGAACTTTGATTGAATATACAGAAATACTCTCTTGGAGAAATTAAGTAAGCTGCAATTATTTTCAAGTAATTCATTAGTTTATATAACAGTTATAGTATTGATGAAGCAATGATAAATTGTGCGGTAACACTGTTATAGCTATACGAAGAAAAACAAAGTAGTGGATGTAAACTTGTATAAGTTTTCTAAGCTTGTATAAGTATTTCTAAATATCCTGCTTAAAAAGCATGTCAGTTGCCCTAAAGTCGTTTCCATATCATAAATTTATTTCCATATCATAAAATTATCATAAATTTCATTCTCTATTATGAAATCGGTTTTTGTTTCCACAGATTTCATAATAGATATTTCATAATAGAGATTCAACCGATTTCATAAATTTCCTTCTCTATTATGAAATTAGAGGTTATTTCCACCGATTTCACAATAAGGATTTCATAATTGGTGGTTGTTTCTACTGATTTCATGATAGACATAGAGATTACAGCGATTTCATAAATTTCATTCTCTATTATGAAATCGGTGGATGTTTCATAGTGTAACGCCTTTCTAAATACCTTGGTGTAGCACTATAGGGTTTTTTTATACGCTGCATAGCAGATAATCCTAATACTTTTCTATTTATTAGCATGGTCCACGACTTTCCTTAACACGCTGTATATTCACAGAAGAACATAACATTGCACTACACTATTTATTTTATTTGGTGCTGCTTGGAAAACTTGAGGGAATTGTTTATTGTAAAATATTGTGAGACATATACAAATAATTTCAAGTAAGGGTTTTTGGAAGTCTTTAATAAGTTGTAGAGGTAACAATGAAGCCTCCGCTGCAGAACTACTATATTCTATGGAAGACATTCTCATTGCAAATTCCAGCATCTATGGGCCGGTTTCGCGTTTATTAGCATAGAATAGATGATATCTGCAATGGCAGCAAGAAACTTGCTATAAGCCACAATTTTTGCGAGCTTCTATGGGAACTGACAATTTCAGTCTTTCCCTTGGCCGGCATAAAATTCATTTAGAATTTTGCTCAGGGCACACAAAGCGGCAAAAGCAAAATTTATAATTACAAAAACCTCTTATAAGGGTCGCCCCACAAAATATGGACGACACTCCCATTGTAGGTACCAGCTTCTATGGACCTGTTTCGCGCATTCGAAACCGGCCCATGGTAGCAAGTTGCTTGCTGCCATTGCAGGTATTGATTATTCCATGCTGAGGGGCCATAATAAGGGCGAAAACTGTATACATGGATGATGGTATTGGCAATGGGTGTGTCTTTCATAGTTTTTTGGGACGACCCTTATAGGCGGGTTTTGTGTTTTATGAACTACTATAAGTTACTATAGACTGTCTTGGTACATAAATTATTTAATATTTTGAGTGTTTTGATACTTTCATGAATTCTTTTAATTTGTACTAGTTATTGTATCATTTATTGAACTATTTATTGTACTATTCTTTGTACTATTTATTGAACTATTTATTGTACTATTTTTTGTACTAGTTATAGAATTATTTATTGAAGCAAAGTGCGTTGCCAGCTCAGCTTCCTTATAACACCGACTCAAATTTGATTGTGTGCGGTAGTTCCTTTGATATAGTAAAGCTCAACTGATTCAAATAAAATCTTGTACTTAACTTGAACTAATCATGTTTTAGGTCTTGACGAAACTCGAATTTTAAATCTTGATATATAAACGGGTTCACAACGTAAAATGCAAAGCAAATAATAATAAAAAAAATGATCATCTTTGTTTGCGATGCATTTTACGTTTTGAATCAGTTCATTATTGATTGTGCGCGAAGTCAAGTGCTTTACTTATGTACTGAGATATCTAAGTTTAAATGACAGACAATATCAAGTCTATTGAAAAATTAATTAAAAAACAATTCATCGACCAAATAGAATTCTCAGTTTGTTTGGTATAACTTGCGCACAATTGTACAGGTTACTATAGGCTGTCATGGTACATAAATTATCTAAAATTTGAGTGTTTTGCTACTTTTAGGAATTCTTCTTTTAATTTGCTGCTCCTTGCAAGATTTAGGGTAATCGTTTATGTTAAAAGATTGTAACACCTATGCATACAGTCTCAAATAAGGATTTCTAAAAGCACTCAAGAAGTTCTTAAGATAATCGAGTAGCTACTACTGCACTGTTTGATCGATACAAATATACAAGCGCTCTCTTGGTCGTTCCTTCACCATACTTAGACTGGTTTTGTGGTTTTATTCACGATTCATTCATTTAATTAAAAAATTATAGAAATTTCTATCGGAAGTTTTCAAATATATACTTTTAACAAGCAACCGCACAAGATATTATTTTTATTAGGCTTAAAAATCAGGTAAGCCCACCAGCAAAAAGACTCGGTTTATTTCATTGTTATCATGA
Source organism: Amaurobius ferox (assembly GCA_951213105.1). NCBI lineage: Eukaryota > Metazoa > Arthropoda > Arachnida > Araneae > Amaurobiidae > Amaurobius > Amaurobius ferox. Next base: position 33,110,671 of record OX578138.1, read on the forward strand.
GCGTTTAGAATTGTGCCGATGGTAATTGGGAACAGACAGAAATAATGTCTTGCACAACAGACTATCCAAATGTCATATTCCATTAATTGATAAAGATGCACAAGCTTTAGCAATGATCTGTAGAAAATATTTAAAACATAGTAATTCACAATTTGTATATACTGCATATAATATAGCAGAATTAATTTACAAGTAGGATTGCAGTTCCTTCCTACTTGTAAGTAATCCCTTCATAATTTAAAGTAATCCATTCCTATATATTTTAAGAACATTTAAACAGAATTTTATGGGGAATTTATACATGATTTCTTATATAAAGAAAAAGTGAAAAAAAAAAATCATTCTGTGAACAACTTTAAACTAAAATTCAAACATAATATTGCAAAACTGAACTAATTATTCCTTATTTATAAAATGCATGCTCTTTACTATCTGAGACAGAGTTTATTTTCTTTTTAATTTTTCTATCCGTTTTCGCTGCAGTGATAGAATTTCTGATATTTACGTATTAACCGAACTACATCAAACAGTGTGATAAGATGGTTGCTTCTATTGATCCGAAACTTGTACATGCCATTAAAGTACTCAGAACATACGCTTGTGCAACAGTTGATCCGGGGCAATTTGAACATGGACCTACGTCTCGCTGTCGCTTGCCCCACTTAAGAAACATCACAGAATCCGGCCCCGTTGGCTGTCGGAGGCCGCACGTATAGTTGCAACAGCTGTTCCGTGGCACATAGACCCTAGACTTATGTCTGCTGCGCGGACGTCGGTTTAATTTTCATTTTAATCTGTGAAGGAATACTAAATGCCAATCACAATATACCCCTTTAATGATAATGTTATACGCTTTTAAGTTAAACCGACGTTCTCGCATAGGACGTAAGCCTATGCTCTATGTGCCAAGGAACACCTGTTGTTACGTGCGACTTCCGACAACCAGAGGGATTGGATTCTGTGATGCTTTTAAAAGGAGGCAGCACCAGCGAGGTAAACCACATAGCGCCCGTATGTCCACTCTCGAATTGCCACGGATCAACTGTTGCACAAACGTACCCTCTGTGTACTTTAATGACATATACAAGTATGTTTGTCATCAATAGAAGCAATTGTCTTATCACACACTTGGATGTGGTTGGGTAAATATCGTAAGTACCGAATTTCTTTGATATTCAATAATTCGGAAAGTGTTCTAGACATGGGTTACGACCAACGATCACGACTGTACTCTATAATGTAAGAGATCTAGGATATTGTATGTTCACTTTTTTCTATTGTCACCTTTCTCTTTGTGATATAGAAAAAATACAATAGAAAAGTGAAAATAGAGTCATTTCTATGTTAATCTAGGATTTTCACCCTTTATTCTTAGGCAAACGACTCTGAAAGCTATCATTTAATGGACCTATCTGCACAGTTTATTGTTAAATACATTATTTGGTATTTTCAGTTAAATATTTTGATATTTGGTACAGAATTGTTTATCATTATTACAGATGATTTGATTTTAGTGTAAAATAAGGAGTAGGAGGTGGAACTTTTAATAATATTAAATTGTAATTCGTAATAGATTTAAATTTTTCTACAGTTATATTCTACTAGATTTAGAAAACTGTATCAGACTTCTAATAAAGTCCAGATTGCTAAGTTGGTACATCACTTGTCTTATGATCAAGAAGTCGCCCAAGTCCTGCTTTAATTTTTAGAATTTTCTTTAGAAAATAAATTAGTCTTTACTAATGTCTAAAATTCTCGCCTCTTCCTAATTAAAAGAAAACAGCAATTTTCGTGAAAGCTTTTATAATATAAATAGGAGGAAAACTGTAAAATCGGTGTGAACGTAAGACGTATATACCATACCAAATGTCCATTACCAGTGAATGGCTTTCCAAGCTCTGTTAATGTGCAAAGTGCAGCAACTGCTTTATCTCTTTTCTGACTCGACTTTGGTGTATAACATCTATTGTAGGTGGTTAAACCCTCCATCTTGCCTGGTAGGGTTCCTGGCATAGTTCCATCTTTACGAGGCTCGGGAACTTTAGTTTTACTTGTTGGCAGACCTTCCTTGGGAACAAAATCATGTTGGTACGTTGTGAATAAATCGGCCATTGTGCCTTTGGGTTCTTTGGACACTTTTGGACGCATAAGCGACCTTTTCTTGATAGGAAAAGCCACATAATCATTTTTGGTGGTAGATATTTTTACTGCAGGTTCGTCCCCTTTCCATTGTGCACAGCTTGGCGGCTTCACTGGTTTCTGACGTGGTTGAAATCCGAATGGTCTATACCGCTCTTTGTGTTCGGTTATTGGCAAGCCGTCTCCGTCTCCTCTTGCAAAGGGTGCGAGTCGTTTACCGGTATGTTCGCAACGATGACGGCCGCAGACACATATTTGGCAAATGCACTGCCTCATGCCAGGAAGAAAGTCCGGGTTGTGTTAACAGATTTGCTATTTAAATTGTTATCTGATTATTTGAGAATAAGCTGTCATTTCAAATCAAAAGGAGAATTTATAAACAATGGCATTTCTTTCAAATGATGTGTGTTTTGGATATTGTAGGCGATTCACGTGTGTTTTTGTTTTCTACATAAGTGAAAACCATTGAGATTATATTTGATACGCCATATTGTATGCTTTTATGTTTTTTTTTTTCAATCTACTATCACGAGAGATTACGGTTTGTTGACTTGTCTATTTTGTACATTGTGATGTCAATATAATAACTGGGGGCGCAAAAACAGCGCGCTTTTGTTTTTATTAGCTTCTTTTTAGTAGTCATTAACCTCAGTGCTCTATTTACAGCCGTGGAGACCCTAAACTATACTATAAATAAGTTCCCCTACTACCCAAAATAGTCATAAAGCACAACAGTGGCGCACGGAAAAGTAGAGAATTTTTATAATCATATACAAAATTGAGGGTGTAGCAGATTAAATTCAAAACAATAATATGTTGCTTTTATTACTATCCAAAATTGATATCATGCAAAATTGTCGAAGAAAGAAGAGTGAGTAGGCAGGCAGATGAAATAGTTTTGCATAATATCAATTTTATATAAGGATAAAATGTATATTCTATTGTTTTGAATTGAATCTGCCCATATCGTCATTTCCCTTCGAAAATTTTGCATAATGATATCATATTTGGATAATGATAAGATTTATATCTTATTGTTTTGAATTTAATCTGCCTACACCCCCAATTCCGTGTATGATTAAAATTTCTATTTTACTTTGCAGGTCAAAGATGTTGAACAAGGGTGCAATAAACACAGTTCATGTGAAGTTAAATAGAACTGTGTAAGGAAAAAGGTCAGTAATATCAGTGTAGCCAACATAATTCTTTGGCCCCCCCATCCTCACTACTCGGCCTATTTTACAACATATTGAACTTTTCCCATAAACTGTTCATCGGCCCGGGACCTGTGCAGTGCGTCCTTTTGCTCCCACCTCCACCCATGCTGGAGCATAGATATTCTACTAGGATATATCAGCAGACCTGGGAGTTACAGACTGACAAAAGCAGTCGCCAATAGGGATCTTGTTTTTAACACTTTCCAACATAGTTGAAAAGTGTTTATGACTTTGGTCATTCTGTCTGTCTGTCCGTTTGCAAGATAACAACCATAAAAATGACGTTATCAAAATGAAATTTTAGTATGTTGTTCAGACGGTATGTGGGACATATGGGAATGTAAATGAATAATATCACCCAATTAGATTTGGATTGAACCCGGGTTGAAAAAGTGAAATACATTGAATCCTATGGGACCTGATTTTTGAAACATTTTTTAAGCGAAGTTAAAATTCACAAATTGGTTTGACAGTTTTAGGAAATATTCAAATTATCCCATAAAGAAAAGAACAAAATATGTTCGGTGATTCTTTAAATAAACATTAAAATAATAATTATACCCATATTATATATGAAGAGATCACGTGACCCACTTTAAAATAAAAAACAGCATCCATCTTTTTTCCCAGTGTTCTTTTAAATTTCTATTTAGTGTTGCATCCGTCCTAAAACCTCTTTATTTTTGCATATTTTTTGTGCATCTATATTCTGAGCCAACGCAATTACAATATTTTTGAGATTAAATGATTATCAAACTTTGATTATTTCTACAACGATGCCTACTTTTAACGTACGCAGAATGTAAACAAATCAAGCTGTAAGATGATTTGTATAAGAATTGCTGAATTTTTTTAACCTAAAATTATTTACCTCTGGAGTCTGGAATATAGGTGATATGAATGAAATATTCGTTGATTTTACATAGAGAAACAGATGATTTTATAGCATTGCCTATTCGATGAAGTTTTAAGCATGGAGTTAGAAAGTACTTTTGCCTCCATGGTTTTAAGTTTTTAAGTAAAATAAATTATTGCCATATTGTGATAATTTAAAAAATATCACCGTTATAGCATTTTAGAGATATTTAAATAAAAGTACATTGCAGTTGAAAAATATTTCATAATCAGTGCTTTATGCATGATTGATCTTTCTTGTTGACTATAGAGCATTAAAAATGTATTTCTCTTGTGGTTTGCTTTGTTATTCGTTTCATTTTCCTTTCGACTTGTGAGTGAGGAACTGAACTGTCACAGCTAATGGGAAAAATAGTATATATATATATATATATATATATATATATATATATATATATATATATATATATATACACAGGGGGTTCCAAAAACATTGACCTCGGCTTTTATTCCTTAAACATTGATCTTAGACATATATAATAAATTACAAAGTTGCATAAAAAAAAGTACAGAATTTTATGAAATCGATAAAAGTTTTCAGACTATTAAATTTGAAGAAATACAAAATGTTAATTTTTATACGGCCCCCGTACAAAAACATTTCCAATGAGTAAAATATGTCCCATACACTAATAAGGTAATGTACGAAATTTCAGCATTTTATCATGAAAAGTCCCAGAGATATGTTTAAACAAATTTGGTGAGCGATTAATCACATATTAAAATGCAAATGTTTAGAGCAAGAATGGAAATGACGCAACGCAAAAATGCATCATAGGCAAATAATATCTGCCTCTTATCTTTAATGGATCTTTGGCATGGATGGAAAACATTTTGAACAAGCTTTGTAATCTTTGTGTAAAGTTATTATTTCTACACAGTGTAGATACTTTTGTACCAATAAATAGCAAAATTATTATTTATTTATGTAATCATTGTTTTCTTTCGTAATTTGTATACGACCCCTGAAACGCGATCTGCCGACATAATTTTTCTCCTTTGAAAACCCATATCGATGCATCGAAAATTGGTTTAAGTCAGCATTTTTGTCTTTTCATATCTCTGGGACTTTTTATGATAAAATGCTGAAATTTTCTACATCACTTTATTAGTGTATGGGACATATATACTTGTGTGTATACTTGTGTGCACTATTAGTGTATAGGGCACTTTACTCATTGGAAATGTTATTGTATGGGAGCTGTATAAAAATTTATATTTTGTATTTCTTAAAACTTAATTCCCTTGAAAATTTTAATTGATTTCATAAAATTCTGTACCTTTATTTACACAACTTTGTAATTTATTATATATGTCTAAGATCAATATTTAAGGAGTCAAAACCGAGGTCAATGTTTTTGGGACACTCTGTATATATATATATATATGAATTTTATAAATAATACAACTTTTTTTATCATTTTTTCTGGATTTGATTTCGACATGCATACGCATTTCACAAACAGCTTACCCTAGGAAGTTCTTGCTTTTCTCAGAGTTGTACTACTAAGACATATATTTTGTTTCTTTCAGTAACATATTTCGAGCAACCTTTATAGTGTTTATTGCCACTATCTGTCTGTGAACTTTTGCATCGCCTTTATAGCATAAACTCTACATAAATTCCAGAAACTGTTAGTTTCCGATAAAATGTAGTATTCATGAAGATTTTTTCCCAATGATACCAATTTTCTATGAGCTACACATCTCTTCCCGTCCTTAAGTGTCATCTGTTGGTCAATATGTTTGATTTTTGATCCGTTACGTCATGAACGGTTCGTCTTAAGACATTAGGGTTTTCATTGAAGATGATGAAATATTTAAGATGTTTTCGTTCACTGATTGACTCCAGAATTTTCTATAAGTTTCTCTTAATGAGTTTCACCTATTCCCTTCAACTGCTTTTACCTCGAAAGTAACTGAATCAATCGATGTATTTTCAGTTTGAAGCGTTTTGCTGCGAAAACACTTTTCGGCCCAATTTAAAATCTCTAATAATCATAATTCATACTAATTTCGCAAATAAGACATTATGGAAATTGCGAGTTATAGAGGCGGGTTGGGTTAAAACCTGCCGAGGCGGCCCACCATTAGAAGTTTGCCCATTTTTCATGGTATTGTTTTTACTTTTTTTACTATTGTATCAAAAATGTATTGTGATGGATGAAAAATTTCTATTCGAGATTGTGACTAGAAAAAGCACGTTCTACGACCACCTGAATCCCATGAACACTTTTGGAAAAATGCCCTTCTGTGTGTATGTGTGTGCTTATCTCTGTGAGGTGTGGACATGGTAATTTAAGAACGAATGCACCGCACCTACCGCTATAAAATTTCGGGCATATAGATACATTATGTGAAAAATTAAAACTAAATGTAATTTTCAGTCATTCTTATAATCAGAACTCGAATTATTCAAATTTTTAAATTTTCATCTCATCTATTTTGGTCTAGAGTCTAGACTTCACTCTTTTTATCAGTGAGCGTATTGTCCCTTTGTGTCCGTAAAACCAATTGCAATGCTAGGTTCACAGAGTTGCATGAAGGAGGTTATCGGGAGTCAGCGAGTAGTAGCGCTATCTTATTTCCTACGAAAAACAAGGATGGTAGTGTACAGTATATAGGGGAATTTTAGAATTTGAAATACGCTAAGAGTAATAATGATATTAAAATAGTTTATATTAATATTGATAAGCCTAAACCATCCAATTCATTGACGCCACTAAGATATTTTCAAATTAAAAAAAGAAAAGCAACGTTTAACGATTTTTTCAAAATACTTTAAAATAATTACTTGGCCTCGAAATCTGTAAAAGATACATCTTGCCTTCATTTTGATAATTATTGCAAGTGGAAACATATGCTATGTAATATGATAGTATGATAAAGTGGAAGTGAAATTTGCAATCCAAATATTTATTTCAGTTAAAGAGGTAAACAATTAAATTTTTGGCAATGAGTGGCATGTTTTTCTGTACGTTGATGCTTGCAATTCTAATTTTATTCATCTCGTCATTTGATGGGCTTTCGTTAACAAGTAAAATTATAACTGAGGAAAATCACACATGCTTCTTATTGGTAATAATATTTATTCGCAGTTCAATTTGGATCCATCGGCGACGATTTTTCCAACTTGGTTTCCTTCATCGTCCACACACCAGCAGCTGTTGTTGTAGTCCCAGCACTGCTTCTTAACCCATTTGCCGGTCGGTTCACATTGAGGAAGATAAGCGTTGTCGTGTCCTGAAAAACAGAAGAATTGGACAAGTCAGTGTGGATATTTAAGCACGAACTAAAAAAAGCTGCAGCTTAGGGCATGGCATACCCAGGCGCCACACACGGCAACAATACAAAAATAAAGAACTAAACAGTACAAAAATGATAAATAAAGAAAATTTACATTAGAGGACTTCTTTTAGTGCTGTTTCCGTTTATAAAATAATACATTATACAGGGCGAATTATGGTATACAAGAGATGAATGTTACCTATCGTACTTAGAGTTTAACATAAGGGCTTTAATAACTCAGGCATTAGAGGATTTATAATTAGGAAACCCAAGTTTAAGGAGGCCCTAAAACAGCCTATGTATTCAAATTTGTATATATGGGGTGCTCGAATCTATGGTAATGATCCGCCCATGATCTGTTGCAAACTGCCACCGATTTGCTTAAGGCAGTCGGTAAGACCGGGTAAGACCGCTAGGATTTTGCAGCTGACAGTGTTACAGACATACATTCTTACAAAGGAAAAGTTTGCAAGAGTATTTCTGTACAGTACAGACAATCTATCTATATATATAAAATTGAAAATCTGCCTGTCTGTCTGTTTGTCCCATCATCACGAGAGAACGGCTGAATCGAATTCGATCAAATTTTGTGGGTAGCCTGGAAATAGCCTGACTTAAAATTTAGTCTATGTTTGGAGTTTCTACGACCAGTGGTTCTTGAGATATTAGTAAAAAATGAAACTTTCGTTTGTCTCATCATCACGAAAGAACGGCTGAACTGAATTGGAATGAAATTTTGTGGGTAGCCTTGAAATAGCCCTCCATAAATTTTGCCCAAGTTTCAGGTTTCTAAGACCAGGGGTTGTCGAGATATTAATGAAAAACGGAACTTTTTCCTAGGAGTTCTACTCTCTAACTCCGTGGTTTATCCAAACGGAAAGGATGAAAATCGTTTGTTTAAAACATCAAAGAGAAATAAAACTTTATTTCTGAGTTTGGTGGAGATTTTTTGTGGTAATTAGTCACTATCTGAAAGCATGAATTGTTTGAAACATGAATTTAAATGGAAATATCTACCTCCATGGCTTATATTTTTTCACAAGCTTTTACTCAACGATGAAAAGTATAAAGAAATCAAAACGGTTATTTAATTTCGCATTTTATGAGGAAGATTCTATCTTATATCATGTTGCTCGGCAACGCAATAAAATTAAATGTGTTTGTTAATGATTATTATTATTTTTTCGTTTTGAATAATAAATAGATGGATATAAAAATATATTTTAGAAAAAAGCGTTTTGATTTTTCTTTTAATTATATTAATTGCGAACTGCGTACATCACTTTCATTTATTTTGGCAAAGAGGTTTCAAGCTTTTATATTGTGTTTAGCTAATAAACTCATATATTCTGTCTACCCAATAAATTCATTTATCCGATTGTTGAAACAGAAAAAGAGTAGAACGGGTACATCTTCTAATAATATTTTAGTGTTTTCATTTATTATATATAAACTGAAACACGATATTTTATTCAGATCTGCAAATTTAGAGCTACGAATTTGGCTGGATATCGCTAACTTGGCAAATTTCTTAAACGTTGCCAAATTGATTGGAATGTCTCCAAATTGATAAAAACGATGTAAATAAATGAAATTTATTTTGTTTTGCTAGAAGAAAGTACTGAACTGGTGTTTCGTTAGCATTTGTCTGTCAGTCCAACCGTCTTACTTAGTAACACATTTAGCGAATTTTTAAAATATCACCAAATTGATAAAAATGTTTGTAAATCCATAAAAATATCTTGAAATTGATAAAATTGCGCTAAATAAATGAAATTGTGTTTTTTTAGGGGATAATATTTTGATGATGGTTCGTCAATTTATCGCCAAGTGGGACTGTCAGTTCTACAGTCCCACTTGGCGATAAATTTGGCGATTTTTTAAAATGCCGCCAAACCTTCATTAGAGATCGCATTATTCAGACGATATTTTGACCACCAATTTATTTGAAGCAAATCATAACATGTCGCTTAGCAACGGATTTAAATCCAGTGTGTTTATGAGGAAGAAGATTTTTATTAAAAATTTTCCGATTTTAATAATGAAGATATGTATATAAAATAAATTTCATTGCCATCATATTTTTGACTGGATAATATCAATTACAATCTTCAGATTTAAACATTATTATTATTGATGTTTTCGGGGATTATTGATTCAGAGATTATTGATATTTTCAATTTTTTATGCCATTGTTTTATTGCGGCAAAAATGGTTGAAACTCATATATTGTACGTTGTACGAGTAATCTTCTACAAATGCACGGCTATATTTTCTAATCTCTGAGAATATAAATAGTACAGGTATATTGGCATATATTTTGACATATATTGGCATATATTGGAATCAAGTACGGCCTTCTGGTATGAAGATTGAGGGGATTATTGATATTTTTAATTTATTAATTAATCTGTTTTATTTTGGCAAAGATTTTTAAGACTCATATTACAATACGGGTAATCTTATACTAACATTAGGACATATCTTCTAATCTACGACATTATAAGTAGTACGGGTATATCTTCCCATATAATTTTAGCACTTTTATTTCGGCATATATTGAAATCAATTACTGCCTTCTGGTTTAAAGATTACGGATTTATTGATATTTTCAATTTATAATGCAATCTACTAATACAGGTTATATCTTCTAATATTCGCGTATATAAGTAGTACGGGTCCCATACAATTTTAACACTTTTATTTTGCATATATTGATTCATTCCATATTTTTTGTAAACTTGCTTACAAAAGATGCCAGGATGCTTTATTCTTCAGATCTGCCCGTGAAGATAATTTTGAATAGCGAGAATAGACATTCATTAACTTCTTTTTAGGAGCATTATGTTAAACATTTTAGCAGAATATTTTGATTAAAAATGCCATTTAGTATACTATAGGAATTTGCACATGATTGTGAATTTTAAGTTTCTTTATATTATATACTCCGTACGAAGAACGGGTATGCTGTTAGTTGTGAGATATGAGTAAGATATGAAACAATTGTGAGATACCATAGTATTTTGAGTTTTATAATGTTTGTAATGTATACATACCCATTTTTCCTAGTTACTTTCCCCACATGCATAACTTACTGTACAGGGAAAGTATTGTGACGGGATCGAATATTCGAATTCGAGTTTGTGATGCTTCAAGCATCCCTGATCTTGAATCGTTTGAGAGGTGATGTCTGTGCGTATATATGTTACAGTGTGTATGTATGTTATGTTGTGTGTGTGTGTGGAGGTGATATCTCATGATGGAATGGATAGTTTCGAACGAAAGTTACCATGATTATTAGAATACTGGGGCTCCATTGATAAACGTAATCGAATGTTTGAAAGACGCCCCAAATTCTGTGATGACATTTTGAAAAAATAATTAAAAAATCTGAACCTTTAATAATAATCATACTTTATGTACATTTTTTTTATTAGAAAACGAATGGCACGAACTTTAGAATGTTGGCATGAACCATTCTCAAGATATTGCACGTTTTAAAAATAAATGTATAAAAAGTTACATAAAATTAAATCTATACGTTAACAAAAAGTGAACTAAATACGTTCACTTTTCATATGCAATATTATGCGACAAATTTGTTAGCATCATTCTCCTGTATCTAATTCGTTATATTCTCGAGAGAAGGTATATTGTGAAATAGTGTTGTAATTTGATGCCTAACAATTTTCCAATTGTAATTCATTTATCTATATAAATAAAATTGAAAATCTGTCTGTTTGTCTGTCTGTCCCATCATCACGTGAGAACGGCTGAACCGAATTTGATGAAATTTTGTGAGTAGCCTGAAAATAGCTCCACTTAAAATTTAGTCCATGTTTGGAGTTTCTACGATTAGTGGTTCTTGAGATATTAGTAAAAAACGAAACTTTTGCTTGTCTCATCATCACGGAAGAACGGCTGAATAGAATTTAATGAAATTTTGTGGATAGCCTTAAAATAGCCCCACATAAATTTTGTCTAAGTTTCGAGTTTCTAAGACCAGGGGTTGTCGAGATATTAATGAAAAACGGAACTTTTTCCTAGGAGTTCTACTCTCTAACTCCGTGGTTTATCCAAACGAAAAGGTTGAAAATCGTTTGAAAGTGAATTAAAATTGTATTTCTGAGTGTGGTGGGAGATTTTTTGCGCTAATTAGTCACTTTCTGAAAACATGAATTGTTTGAAACATGAATTTAAATGGAAAAATCTATCTCCATGGTTTATTTTTCACAAGCTTTCACAACATTGAAAAGTATAAAGAAATCAAAATGGTTATTTAATTTCGCAGTTTATGAGGACGATTCTATCTTATATCATGTTGCTCAGAAACGCAATTAAATTAAATTTCTCTGTTAATTTTAATTATTATTTTTACGGTTTGAATAATGAAAGGGATATAAAATATATTTTAGAACAGAACGGTTTGATTTTTCTCTTAATTATATTAATTGCGGACTGCGTACATCACATTCATTTATTTTGGTAAACAGTTTTGGCGACATATATTGGAATTAAGTAAGGCTTTCCGGTATGAAGATTACAGGGATTGTTGGCATTTTCAATTTAAAACGTCATGTGTTTTATTTCGGCAAAGGTTTTTGAGACTCATATTGTAATACGGGTAATCTTCTACTAACACTCGGACATATCTTCAAATCAACGACATTATAAGTAGTACGGGTATATCTTCCTATATAATTTTAGCACTTCCATTTTGGCATATATTGGAATTAATTACTGCCTTCAGATTTAAATATTAAGAGTTTATTGAAATTTTTAATTTATACATGTAATCTATTAATATAGGTTATATCTTTTAATATAGGTATATTAGTACGGGTGCCATACAATTTTAACGCTTTTATTTTGCATATATTGATTCAATTCCATATTTTTTGTAAATTTGCTTACAAAAGGGGACAGGATGTTTTATTCTTTAAATCTGCCAGTTACGATAATTTCGTATAGCGAGAACAGAGATTGTTAAACTTCTTTTTAGGAACATTACATTAAATATTTTAACAATATTTTGATTAAATATGTCATTTAGTATACTATATGAATTTGCACATGATTGGGAATTTTAAGTTTCCTTATATTATATACTCCGTACGCGGAGGTCGATAAACTGCATAAGTATCGTAAAAGACTCTAGTAGAGTGAAAAAAAAATCTGAGAGAGGCTGCACAAAGGATATAGAAAATTCGTATTTTATACAGGGAGGTCGATTGCTACTTTGGCATTACAGCTGGGATTCTATAAAAGCTGGGAATTTGGCAGACTTTGGAACAAATTAAAGTCCTATTTTTAGATCATAAATTGAGTTTGCATGCATGTTTGTACTTAACTGCAAAATTTCTAAACATTTGTTGTCTTAATAATTATTTCGCCCTAATACGATTCATAAAATTTTTCGCGATAATTTTATGGTGAGGAATATAATGTTTCGGGACAACATGAAATTTAAGTAGGGCAGGCTACCTGAACCTTATCGCAGTCGGTGGCATGTTATAGTCAATTTTGAATTTTGTTGTGGTTCCACCAACTATCAGTTTTTTAACACTTTATAACATAGTTAAAGAGTGTTTATGACTTTGTTCATTCTGTCTGTCTGTTCGTTCGTACGATAACTGTCGTGGAAATGACTTTATCAAAATTAAATTTTAGTATGTTGTTGAGACGGTCTGAGGGACATATGGGAATGCATATGAATAATATCACCCAATTAGTTTTGGATTGAACCCGGGTTGGAAAAATGAAATACTTTGAACCTTAGGGACCTAATTTTTTAAACATTTTTTAAACAAAGTTAAAATTTGCAAAACTGCTTTGAAAATTTTAAATATACAAATTATCCCATAAAATATGTAAAAAAAAAATTCAGCAAAATATGTTCGGTAGTTTTTAAATAAAATTTAAAATAATAATGACACCCACGTGACCCACTTCAAAATGAAATATGGCCTCCATCTTTTTTCCCAGACTAAAAATTGTGATTCTTAAAGTTCTCTTAAATTTATATTGAGTGTTACATCCGTCCTAAAACCGCTTTATTTTTGCGGTTTTTTTTGTGCGTCTATATTTTGCGTCAACGCAGTGATAATATTTTTGAGTTTAAATGATCAACAAACTTTTATTTCTACAACGAAGCCTAATTTTAATGAATGTAAAATGTAAACTAGTGATTATAAGATGAGTTGTATAAGAATTGCTGAATTTTTTTCACGCAAAATTACTTAACTCTGGAGTCTGGAATAAAAGTGCATGAATGAAATACTCACTGCTTTTACACAGAGAGCCAGACGATTTATATTTCGATGACGTCATTTGAATAAAGTTTTAAGCATGGAGTTAGAAAGCACTTTTACCTCCATGGTTTTAATTTTCCAAGTAAAATAAACTATTTTAGGTCTGTGATAATTAAAAAAAATGTCGCCGCTAGATGTATCGTATTTTAGAGATGTTTAAATAAAATTACAGTTGGATAGTGTTTTATAATCAATGCTTTATGCATGATTGATCTTTCTTGTTTATTATGCATGGTCATCATAGTACTTACCGCTGTCCCTCTTCTGTTTCTGCTTGAGGTAGCATCCGCATTCCTTCAGTGTGGATAAGATGGGGCTGGCGGCGTGTCCATTCTTGTCGTAGCAGACGCAGAATTTGCTGTCCTTGTAGCACTGGAGCTCTTCGTAGTCGCCATTCTCCTTGCATCTGGGAATCAGCTTCATGATGGTTTCATGATTCTCGGCTGACTCGCGATGCTTCTCACACTCACTCTTGGCTGCAAAAATGTGATGAAAAATCAGAGTGTTCAGGTTGCACAGCTTGCAAAATTTGCAAATTCACACTGTGCAAGAAGAGAGCGACAATAGTAGTAGTTAATGAATGACTATGCAATTGCATTATGTTGCTGCAGAACCTTCGGCCGGAGATTATAGGAAAAAAAATCCAAACTTTGAATGATTATTTCTCTACTACATAAGGGTTAACTTGATTTTAGATTTGGTTTTAGGGGCGCGACAGCCCAGTGGTTAGTGTGCGGGAATTGCACTCTCGGGCGGCCCTTCCGAGAGGTTGGTGGTAGGGGAAGGAGGGTACGGTCCCTGTGGATGCCTCCCCCACTGGGTTCCGGTCTAAATTGGGTGGCACTTCCCGGCCGTCCAAACAGTTACCTTACACCTTTCTGGTAGGTCGGACGGCCTGTGTCTCAACTCTCGGGCTGCTCGAGTTCGATTCTCGCCACTGCCAAAACTCCTGCCATGTTCACACGGAGTACGATCACGTTAAACATGTGAGTCCGTAAGTCCATCCTAAAGGTTGGTGGTAGGAGAAGGAGAGTACGGTTCCTGTGGATGCCTCCCCCACTGGGTTCCGGTCTAAATTGAGTGGCACTTCCCGCATCCAAACAGATACCTTATACATTTCTGGCAGATCGGACGGTCTGGGTCGAAGAAGAAGAAGATTTGGCTTCAGCATAGTCAAATTAGTATGCTTGGGTCACACTGAAATTTTTCAGATAGGGGCAGACGATATGCGCTAGAGAAAAAAAAATTATTTGTCGGATATTTAAATTTGAACTCTTTTATGTCCGCAGACGATAATTTGTGGCAACAATTACAATTTAACTATCGTGGAATAAATTTTGAAAGAAAGGAAAATGGAGTTGATAGGAGAGCATTATCGAGCTGTGATTTTCTATGATTTTAAAGTGGGGCTAAATCAAGAAGAATGTCTTTAACGTCTACAATTAGCATATGGAAATGATGCTCCATCTCGTGCCACTGTATTTAGATGGTTTACAGACTTTAGAGAAGGACGAAATTCCCTCCTGGATGAAGCACATACAGGAACACTCTTGTCAGCTGTAGTCCCAGAAAATGTGTCGGACATTCGAAAAATGTTAATCGATGATAATCGCTGTGCCTACCAAATGATACAAAAGGAACTTAAGATTGGATCCGAAGCTATACATAAAATTATTCATGAAGGACTGCATATGGAAAAATCAGTCTGTCGTTGGGTGCCCCATAATTTAATAGAACACCAAAAAACGGAGAATGTCATAATCAGTAAGGAAACGCTAAAATTACTTAATGATGGTGGACACAGCATTATTTCTAAAATTATAACCGGTGATGAAACGTACATACCGTTTTTTGACGTTCCAACACGTCAAGAAAGCACAGTATGGGTCTTTGAAGATGACCCCAAACCAACAACGGTAAAATGACAACGAGAAATGAAAAAAGTAATGTATGCCGTGTTCTCCAGAAGTACAGGTTTGGTCAAAGCCATAAAGCTAGATGGACAGAAGACAGTTACAGTTAACTGGTACACCACTAAGTGTCTTCCAGAAATTCTTCAGGGAGTGAATATTAGGGAACTCATGCTTCACCATGACAATGCATCTTCCTCTCATTCCTGTCATTCAGCAAGAATGACAGTTGAATTTCTTGAACAAAAAAACTTCAAAGTGATACAACATCCACCCTATTCCCCTGATCTTGCTATGTGTGGCTTTTGGCTATTTCTAATCTACAAAAAAATTACGTGGATGTTGTTTTCATTCCGAAGATGAGATTGATGAGGCTATAAAAGCGTATTTTTCATCGATTCCAAGAAATAGATGGCTTGACGCATTTAATCTTTGGAAAATTCGCCTACAAAAGTGCCTTGATGTTGGAGGGGAGTACTTTTAACGCTCCTAAGAGTTGGTAAGTTTAACTTTTACCACTTAGCCGTATCTCAAAAATTTCAGTGTGACCCTCGTACATAAGATTTTTCAGCTTTCGGGTTTGCATCGGGTGCTCTGATATACTGACACTGCGCTTTCGGAGAGGTGATCATAAAATTAACCTTTCATAGTAGGCAAATGGAAAAAATAGTATACATTCCAGAAATTACTTACTTCTATAGTTGACCTCGCTTAATTAAATACACTTGATTATACCACTCTATTGCATACGATTAAGCGGGTATATACATATTAATATTATTAATAACACGCTTGATTATATAGACTATAAAGATAGTGAATGTCAAATAATTATACCAATTTACGTAATAAATAGTAGTAATTTATTACAATACACATAATACATTCTTTATATTTATTATGTATATAACTTTTGAACCACACAGGAAAAATCAGGAGTTTGCCAAGTTTGGCGATTTATCGATTTTCTTCCCATGTTTTCCAATGAAACTGATATTCACGAGATGGGTGTCTCAGCTTTTATACAATTAACCGGGGATTTCTAAATGCTATGGAATAAAACGGGTATATTTAACATTAACTGTGCGGAGTTCGTTTTCGTTCCACAATATTCTATGCATATAAGCGGGGTACGCGAAGAATATCCGTTACTCTGAACTGGAATTCGAACCAGCGATCTTCGTCGGCTAGCCCATGCTCTATATCTTGCTACTGGGAGGATATTCTTATCTTCAATGATGGAAGTGGACACAATATTTTTGTCCTTCAAATTTTAAAAATTAAAGTGTAACTTCCGATTGAAATAGACTTCACATACTTTACTTTTTAACACTTTCCAACATAGTTAAAAAGTGATAAAGCGACTTTGTTCATTCTGTCTGTTAGGAAATATTCAAATTATCCCATAAAATATATAAAAGAAATTTCAGCAAAATGTGTTTGGTAGTTTTCAAATAAAAATTAAAATGATAGTTACACCCATATTATATGAAGAGATCACGTGACACACTTTAAAATAAAATATGACATCCATTTTTTTTCCCAAAGTAAAAATCTTAATTTATAAAGTTCTTTTAAATTTATATTTAGTGTTGCATCCGTCTTAAAACCGCTTTATTTTTGCGTATTTTCTGTGTATCAATATTTTGAGTTTAAATGATCATCAAACTTTAATTATTTTTACAGTGAAGCCTAATTTTAATGGATGCAGACTGTAAACAAGTGATTGTAAGATGAGTTGTATAAGAATTGCTGAAATTTTTTCAGGCAAAATTATTTAGCTCCTGAGTCTGGAATAAAAGTGATATGAATGAAATATTCATTTCTTTTACATAGAGAGCCAGACGATTTATATTCCGATGACGTTATTTGAATAAAGCTAATTTTTTAGATGAAGTTTTAAGTTTTCAAATACAATAAATTATTGCAGTACTATGATAATTTAAAATATATCACCGCTGAATGTATCGCATTTTAGAGATGTTTAAATGAAATTGCATTTCATCTGGAAAGTGTTTCATAATCAATGCTTTATGCATGATTGATCTTTCTTGTTTATACTAGCAAGCAACCTGTACTTCGAAATACTCACTCTTGAATAGAAAATCACTGTCCTGATCGTATCCTTCGATAAATCGAAACTCAGTCTTTTAAACTTCAATGGTCACTGCTTGTAACTTGAAGAGTTAATTTTTTTCTGCTGTTATTGTAGAACTAGCCATTCCTACCCGCACTTTGCACGTTCAAAATGGCTGGTGGTCATAACATGTGACATCCGCACACTGAATAAAGTTGGTGGATCTTTTCTGAATATCCAAAACTTTTTCAGATTTAAGTATAAAAATGGCGCACATTTATAATTCTGTTAGCACGTTACATGGGATAATAGTATATGATTCTAATCTCCACGTGGGATAAAATGATGTAATTGATCAATTTTTACTTTCTGATACGAAGTATAGAGAAATTACTGTTTTCCCAAAAATTTTCGATTTCGACACTTTGATGCCAACATATATTTTAGGTCCTCCTGAACACGTTTTGACCATTTTTAGAGTGACGTCCGTCTGTCTGGGGTCGATTTCTTGTGTAGCTGCCGTAAGCATTAATGGATTTTCACGAAACTTTATATTCAGTTTTATTAACGAAAAATTTAGAACTAGGTAGAATTTTTTTTAAATTCGAGCGAAAACTTTGCAGAGTATACTTTAATGGCAAGAGATTGCAATTTCGCCCCAGTAGCTCAACGGTAGAGCGTCGGCTGGCCAGTTCGAAGATCCAGGGTTCGATTCCCGGTTGGGGCAGCAAGGTTCTTTACAACTTTTGAAATAAATTTGAAATTTTATATTGTCTTAATATGGCAGCATATGTCGTTGTGACACAGATGCACACAGATTACATGCAATCTTCACTGTTCTTTACATGAATAAAAATGATTTATTTTGTTATCTTATATATAACTACCTTGCTTTAACTAGCGAGCAAGCAACGAGGTGCATTTTCTAGTTTTTACTAAAACGAAAATAGATTCAGTATAAAGTAACAAATGCAAAAATCTACTTACGTCTGGCTGCAGCGACAGCAACAACAACAGCGACCTACATAAAATATACTTGATGAGAAATAAGAAATGTGCTATAACAACCAATTTACAATGAGATTTCTATTACATAAAAACAAGTTGCCATTTTAGATCCTGTATCATAATGATAACCAGTGGCGAAGCGTGATGAAGTAATTTGAGGAGGCATATAATCAGGGACTAAAATAAACAACTAAAATGCTTCAACTTTGCTTTTTACTTTTTAGCATACTTTAAAATAAATGTTTGTGTGAATCTTTAAAACTTGTTTTTCGCCCATTTGGAATTTTTCCAAAAACATTCGCTTCACTATGATGGGCCCTGGACAGGTTATACCGGTAATGTAATCCAGAGAATTAAAATATATCACGAATAACAACGATTACTATATTTAAGCTCTCTAGCTGCTCCGTTTTTTGAGTTATTCTCCCAAAACATGTATCTATTGCGGACCCAGAACGGGCTGGACCGGTAAGATTCAAAATCCAAAGAATTAAAACACACTACGAAAAACATCGATATGCCTAATTTGAGCTGTCTTTCTAGCTGCCCCGGTTCTCGATTCGTAGAAGTCCGAGTGAAAGGTGCGCGCGCATTTATTTTCAGCTCTGCTTCCAGTGGAACGTCTCCCGACGCGGAGAGAAAATTCGAGATATGTCTCTTCTGAGCAATTCAAGTAAGGGAGAAAGGGGGTCGGGGGAGCCCAGTGGTTAAAGCGCGGAGATTGCAGTCGGACGACCCAAATTCTATTCCCGGCTCTGCCTTCTCCGTGTTCACTTGGAGCATGAGTATGTTAAATATGTTGGTCCGTATGTCCTTCCGAGAGGTTGGTGGTAGGGGAAGAAGGACACGGTAACTGTAGATGCCGTTCCCACTGGGTTCCGGTCTAAATTGTGTGGTATTGTCCCTGCCATCCAAACAAACTTCTTACACTTTCTGGTAGGTCGGACGGTTTGGGTCGAACAAACAAACAAGTAGAGGAAAAAAGAAACAGTTCCAATTCGGAGCAAAAATCGGCCGAGATCTCTCCTCGTTTATGTACACAGAGAACATTTTATTCATCTATTTCGAATAATATAAATTTAAAATAAAAGTTACAAGGTCATAAATTATTTGAAAAGACGCTTCGCTTCTGGGGATAACTTGAGTTACAATTTCATGGACTTAAAACGTCCAGAAAATAACTCATAATACATGCAGTTATGGGTTACTCCAAATTCCCTATAAACCCTTTTGTTATTGGTGTTCACAACTATGAACACATGTTTAAGTATTTATTATAAATTTGCATTTACATTCACAACCAATATCGCGGTGTATATGTTATTTCATTTATGAAAAAATTGTTATTCCGTCTGTGGATCCTCCTATGAGTCATTCAATATTTCAATCTAATTATTTGGGTTCTTAAGAAAGTCACTGAAATTTGGATAAAAAAGAAAGAAATAATAAAAAACAGAACCAAATATACCAAGGTATATGTCATTCTTATATGAATACGGTCGAGTACATGATCTGCTTAAATATAATTAAATATAATACGGAACATAATATAATAATTAAATACAATACGGAAAATTTAAATATAATACGGTCTCACACGGAAGCATCCATGAGTAAATATTTTAGTAGGCTGTTATATAAATTGATTATAATTGATGCTCATAATGTGTGTTGTTAATAAATGTTAATTTTGAAGTTAAAAATGAGTAGTTTATGAGTAATATATTACATGGATGCTCATTAATTTGTTTAATTCAATGATGCTCATTATTTTATGTAGTTTATGAGCAATGTATTACATTGATGCTCATTATAATGTATCACATTGATGTCATTAATATATCACATTGATGCTCATTAATGTATCACATTGATGCTGATTAATAGTGATTATCGTTGATGATTATCATAATTTGTGTTGTTAATAAATGTTAATTTTAAACTTAAAAATGAGTACTTCATGAGTAATATATTTATTTTTATAGATTGTAAGTGGGCTCGCATACTTAAGTAAACTTAGTGGGTTATTGCGTTCATGTTGTTTTAGCCATTATAATAGTATGATAAACAATAAATTTCATTCACCACAATAATAAAGGAAGATGTCTCTCTGTTTGTGTTCTCTGTAGCGGATAATCCGATCGTTGTACGGCCATAAACGTTGATACACAGGTACTTTAGGACATGGGGCTTTGCTCTTAGGCAAGATTATTTTTAAATTCGAATTGATTTTTTAGTTATTTTTATGTTTTAGCACGATTGTGAACGATTTTCACACAAATTGGTTTCTTAGCGACCAAAAATATTATCATAGAGTTTCTATCTTCACGTCATTGGTAAGATGAAAAAAAAAATTCTTTAAATTAAATGGAATCTGTACTATTAATAGACGAATTTTCGTGAAATTTTAAATAATATATACTTTTTGCGTACTGAAGACGTAAACTCCTGAGATAGTAGGTGTTCTTTGGTTTTCGAGAATTCGCTGAGAGTGCCGGTGTGATTTTAATCAAATGTTTGCATCATCCGCATCCCAGGCAATGGCAGGATATTTTATGGTTGTTAATATACGCTTCAAAGCTTATATTATTCATACCTTATTTTATAATCAGAAATTCTAATTTACTGTTTAAAATATGTTTTTTATATTTTAAAAATAAAATATCTATGATCAAGAATATTTGCTAACTCGGTAAAATCTAAACCAAAATTTTAATAAGGTTAAATTTTGTTTATGTTAGTATAAAGTGCAAAAAAACAACAACACCATAACTTTTATTTTAGCCCTTTAGACAGAAATTTATTTTTTTAAAAGAGAAATAACAGTAAATTTAATTCAGGAATATAGGAATCGAAGTACAGTTAGTTTTTTCTACGGAGTCGTGAGGAAGAAAGTTAGGAATTGAATTAAAGGCAGTTTTCTTTGAAGAGAAAATACAACAAATTTGAGAATTAAAGTCAATTTAGTTTTCTTGAAAGTGGCACTTCAACAAATTAAACATATACATTGACTTAAGATTATATTTTTAAAAGCCACAGGACAATAAATTTAAGTTAAGAATTGAAGCAAGTTTAGTCTTCTTAAAAGGGTAAAAATATGCATTGATTTGAGATTATATTTTAAGAAGAGAATTGACGGCAGATATAAATTGCATGTTTAAAGTATGATTAATTTTTTGAAAAAAGTCTATAAATTCATGAATGAAAGCAATGAATACATGAACTCTCACCACAACTAGTAAGAGGATGATTTTCATGACTGCGTCTTTTTTGAGATCTGGAAAAAGCAAAATAAGAAAAAAGATTCAAAATACTAGAAAATAGTATAACAATATAGACAAAATTAATGCTAGAATTGTATAAAGGTAAGATTAGAGTTGCTAAAATTAATTTTCAAAATATTAACACTTTGAAATTAGCTTAAAAATATTTTAAAACAGCAACGACTACAAGAAAATCATTGACATTAATGTATAATTATTTTATTCAAATAATAATGGCAAATATATAATTTATCTCAAGTTATTTTGTGCATATTTAACAATTAATATTTCTTTAGTATTATAAATTGATGTTACTGCATATCCTACTGTGGTCGGACATGCAGTTCTTTTCTTGCATCGGTTGGTGTAGATTTGAATTTTGTGTTGGCGTGGATTTTAACCACATTTTAACCAATATTGTGTTGACGTAGATTTGTGCAGGGCACTTTTTGCCACATCGCTTTTGAAAAAATGACCAGTCGCCTACGACTGGACGTACTGAAACCGTGAATTGAGTGTAATTTCAAATATGTATCCGTGTTGTTTTGTAATTTAAAGAATTAGGAACAAAAGAAAGATAAAACGAATTTGAGTCTGTAGGGAAAGTCGCGTGCTTCCCACATCGTATTTTTTATTTTGACGACTTGAAGTTAGAAGTTAGTTTATATCCAAAGAAAGAAACAATTCAATGGATTTAAGTCTGTCTAAAGCGCTCCGTTCCCCATAGATTTTCAATTTTGGATAACTTTCTGAAGCCACACTTTGAGAAGTACTTTAAGGAAAGCACGCCACCATTAATAGACCATCGCTACTTGAAAGATCTCTTTGTAGGAATAAATACGTCATATGACTGGCAATGAGGAAGTAGTGCCTGTTCACCTTTCATCTTTCCTAAGTATATTATATGCCCGGACCTCAAGAATCGCGAAGTCAAAGAATTCTTTGTTTAGGTGCAAACAATAATTCATTGTTGTTAGCCCACGATTCAATCAGCGTGCCTATTATGCCTATGTTCCTTCCAGAATTCCGGTGGAATATTTATTTAAATGAGCATGCGTGGAGATTGCAGATTCCAATTAGCTTGTTATCAAAGTGGGTGTTCTCGTATATGAATAGTGACGAGTTTCAAATTCCATCCTCTTCTTTTTTGATGTCTAAATTTGGACTTTTCACATTGCCATTTTTCACCATAGACAAATTACTGGGGACCCATATAGCTTTCTCACTATTAAAGTCTTATTTCAATCGATTCTGAATTAACACTTGATTTTTACTTTCCCTATCATATATAGAACAGTGAAAATGAAGCCCACTTTCAGGAGCTTCAAGAAAGTGGTTTTTTAGACCAAGGCTTAACTGCATTCTGCGCTGGTACGCACGGGATACAGTTAAGCCTTGCTTAGACAGAATTGTTTATAATTTAGATCGCTGAATGCAAGCAGTTATGCGGAAAAGCAAACATTAAGGTGAAACATATGTTCATAATACCTGCATTTAATTAAAATGTTGCAAACTCATTAAAGTTTGTAAATAATCTTCCATTTAACTTGTCCATCTACAAAATGCATCTCTAGCATCTTTAATCGGATTTTTAACGAAGGAAATAAAGACATATTTTTTTAAGTACCTACTTTTACCATGCATGTAACTTAAATGTATGAAAAATGTATGTATTTAAGTGTAATGCAACTTTAAATGTATGAAAAAGAATTACATACCAAATGTGGATTTTCAGCTGCTCTGGTTCTCATATTTGCTATTAACTTTTAAAATATCTCTCTGGAGTCATCAGATAATAAACACTATAGTTGCGGAAATGAAATGATCAGGGATAGTAGCGAGCTCCTCTAAAAAATACTGCAGCTTAGACACGTATACCCAGACAGTTAAATGATAAAAGATGTACGTGCATTCTCTTTGAATTCCATTTCCACTGTAAGATCTCTTCCCATGGAGACTTTCTCTGAATAATACGCCAGCGTATACGAGGCTCAAACACCAGCTGGGGCAAAAATTTGTCTGTATTTTTGGAAGGCGGAGGCCGCCTGGATTTGGGGTACATATCTTTTCGTTTATTTACAGAGAAAGCATTTTATTTCAAATACAGTTAATATACAGCAATATACAGTAATTAAATATACAGAGTAATGAATATACAGTAATTAAAATACTTAAATACTATATATTATACATTTTTAAGATTGAGAGAAAAGGTTGAATTTTCTTCAAATCCCTTTAAATCGTCACTCCCTAATTCGAATTTTCGATTTACGTTAATCGGGAAGCTGAGACGAATCGAATGATATTCAATCCGGGAATCTGGTTCAAGTGGAAGTGCTCGATCATTTTGAATAATGGTTGTGAATGTTTTAATTATTTCCTTGCATCATTACCCTTAATTCGAATTTTTAAAATATTAGATTTTTTCGTTGACATGGAAGCTGAGGCAGATCGAATGAGGAAAAAAAACTGAGTTTCCAGTTAAAGTGGAAATGCTTGATAACTAAGTAAAATGGTTTCAAGTTTTTAATTATTCCTTTGCACTGTTTCCTCTAATTCGAAATTTTGAAATTTTAGATTTTTGCATTGGTATCGATGCTGAGACAGATCAAGTGAGACCAAACCTGAGATTCTGACTCGAGTTGAAGTATTTTATCATTTCGAAACGTTATTTTGATTTTTTATTCCTTTCATCGTCACCCTTAATTCGAATTTTCAAAATATTAAATTTTTTCGTTGACGCGGAAGCTGAGATTGATAGAATGAGATCCAAACTAAGATTCTAGCTAGAGTTAAAGTGCTTGATAAATTAAGAAAATCAAATCCTCTAATCGAATTTTTAAAGTTTTAGATTTTTTCTATGGCTTCGAAGCTGAGACGAATTGAATGACACCCAAATCAAGATTTTAGTTGTAGTGAAAATGCTCGATAATTTTGATGGATCACCCCCTTACCCAGCCAGTCAGTTCTGTACATTTTATATAGATAATATTGTTGGGAATGTTAGCATGTGAACAATAAAATAAATAATACATTGCGGCAACGAATGTGTTAGAAGTCAAGAGCAAAACATTTTGGTTTTAGTTAGAAAGAATCATTTCCAGTAATATTAATTTTATATTTAAGATTCTTAGTATGAAAGGTTTGTTAGCACTTACCTTTGCGATGTCAGTGAAAAAGATACCTTTTCCTAATCGGTTTTGCAATATATAGAAAAAACAACTTCTGCCGTCTTTCCCACGGGCTTAACAGGTGCTGTAAAATTTGCATAGTGTCCTTTCTAATCTGAAAGAAATGATTTTGGAATGAAGCCACTTTCTATCTTTTTTAGATAACGTTCAGTCGAAGACCCATACAATTGGGACACATTTCTATAACATTTGGTAATTTGTTGTTGCTATTATTATTATTATTACTAATCCTTCTTATGTGGAAATAGGCCAGAACAAGCTCATAAGGTCGAAGTCCATGCTAAAGGGAAGGAGATTGCACCCTCTGTGGACTCAGAGAGACCAAGTACACCACGGTAGAAGCTAGACTTTTGCCTAATACCAATTTAGACCGAAACCCAGTGGGAGTGGCAGTCACACAGGGACCGTACCATCCCTCCCCTGATTCATCACATCTCGGGTGAACTTTTGGACCTACAGATTTACTCCGCATAGACACTGGAATAGTTTTGAGCATCGTTGAGAATCGCACCCTAGAATACCGCGTGCGATTCTCTCGTCTTAGCCACTGGGTTGTCCCAGCCCCAGAACAACAAACCAAATGATATATTACAATATATTTTTGAGAATGTTATTACTTTTTTAGAAATACACAGGACCTTCTTTTCACTTATGGACCCAGAACATAACTCTATTTCCAATATTATTAAAAATAAATTGCTACCTGCATTATTATCAAATAGAAATATTATTAAATAAAAATTTGCTATTAAATAAACTTTTGCAATAATATTAAATAAAAATGTGCTCAAATTTCAACACTTAAGACTTGAGCCAAGGCACAAACACACCCTGGGGCACGATACTATTTTTCTAGAGGTACCAGACATTATGATAAAAATATCAATCAATTGCTACAAGTAAGCGATTATATGCTGTATTGAAATTATAATGTTTATTATACTGTTTTCAGTGTCTGTCTGGGTCGTCTGCAGTCTGAATTGACCAGTATACAGATAAACAAACTGGCATCTGGTGTCATACTTTTTTTTTCAATTGAAACTGTTGTTAAAAAATGATACGTCTTCATTTACTATTTATTACCGTATTATTAATATACAGCCAAGGTTAAACATGGTTAATATTTCTTGGGGGTGTGAGAGCACATTTGGCGAACTTAAGAGGAGGTGCTGGGTACTAAGAAGATTAAGAACAGCTACTTTAGACCTACACTTTCAAAGACTTGAAAGAACTGGCTTTTTTTCCCGAGACAAAACAGGGTTTTGGGGGAGGAGATATTTGAAAAATAAAAGTTTCCCCAAAAGTGGTATTTTCAGCATTTTCAGAGACAGGTTGCAATTTGCATTGTTCAACAAATGTATGTTTCGTAACTAAATAAAAGTATGTTTTGCATTTAAAGTTGTAAATCAATCAGTTTAAGCATGCAAAACTTGGTGAGGTTTTTGAAATCATGGATATTTGAATTATGAGACCTACTTTATATAAAATCATACATAATAAAAATATGTCTGTGTGTATTTGACTGTGTGTGTGTGTGTATTTGTGTGTGTGTCTGTGTGTGTGTTGTGCGTGTGTGTTGTGTGTGTGTTGTGCGTGTGTGTTGTGTGTGTGTATGTATGTGTGTGCGGTTGTAGCTAGAAATTTAAACGTAGTACTGCCATGGAATTTGGCACAAGGATATTTTAGAACCAGGGAAGGTAGATCTTAGTTATATTTTTTAAAATTAATTTTCTATTTATTTCATGTTTTACAACGATTTTGACGATTTTCAAGATTGCCACACATATTGTTTATCAGTGAGCGAAAATATTATCAGAGATAAATAAACAGCTTGTAAACACGTTAACCAATAAACTTTAAAATCAAAGACAACCAAATAGGTGGTTAAAAAGTCCTTTATTAAAATCTCCTTATTATAACGTACAAAAGCACATAGCCAAAGCGCTTTCGGACATTATAATGCCTTTCATCAGTGGCGGCCACTGATGAAAGGCATTATAATGTCCGAAAGCGCTTTGGCTATGTGCTTTTGTACGTTATAATAAGGAGATTTTAATAAAGGATTTTTTAACCACTTATTTGGTTGTCTTTGATTTTAAAATTTATTATCAGAGATTCCATCTGGACACCATTGGAGAGATCGAAGAACGTTCTTTCCAACGATGTTTGAGCATAATCCGTAAGATAATTCCTTCATATTTATAGTTTATATTATATCGAAATTTGCAATTTTTACGTTATCGGATACTTATTTCGTCGTATCCAAAAAAGTAACATTAGCACAATTCTATAATTTGAGAAAAAGGTACCGTGTATATCTTCGCATTCTAATAATTATTTAAAAATCAATGCGTAATTTAATTTTTGGTTATAAAAGCAGCAAACGTATTTTATCGGCTCTCCGCTTATCCGTGTTTCTTCCTTCTGCGGCTTATTGCATGCGACTGCGCATGCGTTTAAAGCTTCTCCTAGAGAACGGAATCCGTTTTGAATCTTTTTAATTAAATAGTTTTTTTTTCTCTGCGGGGAGCGTGGTCCCCCCCTTTCTACAGATAGCGTGCATTTGGAAATTGAGTAGTGTTATATGCAAATGTATTATTTAAGTAGTGGTCGCTTATTTATGACACGAAAAATGCCGGATAATTCATTCTAGTAAAAAATAATTCTACAAAGAGAATCAAAATTTATTTGTAAATATCTTTAAATAAAACAGTTCTGCGAACTGTGAAATGTGTGTTTCTAACACATTTATTCATATTTTTGAATATAAAGCATTAAAAAGTAATTTATATTCATTACAACAATTCAAGATGCTAAATTTATATAATCGGTACATCTTCAAGAAAATTTTATTAATTTCAAATTTTTAAACCTTTTGTTTAAACAAATTGTACCTTCAAAATAATATAAATATTCATTGCAACAATTTAAGGTGGTGAAATTAATATAATCGTTAAATCTTCAAGTATTTTCGAACTTTTTGTTTCGATAACTTACAAGTTTTATTTCAAGTAGTACCTACAAAATAATATAAATATTCATTACAACAATTTAAAGTGATGAATAATATAATCGGTACATCTTCAAGTATTTTCAAATTTTTTATTTCTACAGATTGTACCTACAAAATAATATACGTATTTATTACAATAATTTAAGGTGGTGAATTGATATAATCGGTACATCTTCAAGTATTTTCAAACTTTTCATTTCGATAGATTGTACCTACAAAATAATATAAATGTTCATTACAACAATTTAAAGGGATGAATAATATAACCGGTACATCTTCAAGTATTTTCAAATTTTTTATTTCAACAGATTGTACCTACAAAATAATTTAAGTATTTATTACAATAATTTAAGGTAGTGAATTAATATAATCGGTACATCTTCAACTATTTTCAAACTTTTCATTTCGATAGATTGTACCTACAAAATAATATAAATATTCATTACAACAAATTAAAGTGATGAATAATATAATCGGTACGCTTTCAAGAAAATTTTACTACTTTTAAATTTTCGAACTTTTTATTTCAGCAGCTCCTACCTCCAAAATAATATAAACATTTATTAAAATAATCTAAAATGGAAGACCGTCGCCTAGAAACGTTTGTTATATGAAATTTTCAACTGTACCATAAACGCAAAGACCTCTAGTTTTTCTACTTTTCATTAAAGTTCTTATTGTTTGTAAAATTCCCTTGGTTTCTGAAATTCTAATTAGGGTCTAAAAGGTGAAGTAGTAAAATAGGCACCGAATGCATATACATAGAAACATAGTATCGGGGTTGAAATTTTGGAACACAGTTTTCGACGATATATATGTTTGATGGAACACGGTCAACGGATCATCGAACACATACTTTTAATGTAAAATGACACAAATAAGACTTTCTGCAGTCACTCAAAGTAGCTTTAACGGCCAAGGCAAGCCCACACAGACTTTGGATTCAAAATTCAACTTTTTGATTAACTGAAAATATGTTATACAGCGACTGGCTGTAGAAATAAGGAGGTCTGTATACAAAAATAGACATAAGATTGCACAGGTCGCTTTCAATGGAATGAACTTAAAAATTCAGAAATTATGGGACTTGGTGATATGTGTACACATCGGTATTACTCGTAGCTAAACAAATACGGACGGAAGATTCCTACCAATATCATCAGATGACGTCGGTAGATCTCAGACGGGAGCTTCAGTTGTCTATTTTTATGGTACTATCAGTTACACACACGTAGGGCACTTTGCAGTCATTACAAGACTGTCGGTTACACGACCAGACAGCGGATTTAATGCCTCACTCCTTCAGGAACGATGACGAATCATGCGAATGCCAATATGACTATGAATACGAATCTTACTCATCCCGCATCGAAACTTTATCCTGTTCCACCACCAGGATCGCAGAAACTTGTTAGGTGGCCGTGTATTGGTCTACATAACCGAAACAATAAGAAGTTTTAGTACAAAGTAAATCATAATTTAAAACGTAAATTGAGGAAAATCATAACCAAAGATTATATAAACTTCACAGGTTGCGTCCTCTAATGTCATTTCTGGAATCTATGTATCCTACCAGTGTATTTGCGGTGAAAACTCGACTGATTCAATCACGATCATCCTACTTTTTGTAGGTCGATCACAATACTTTTTGTTGTCGGTTAGATAAAAATTACTTACTCTACTACCTATTAAGATGTGCATAAAATCTACTGCTTATCAGTGAAAAAAAGTGGTACCAGTCGCAATCATTATCACTATACTTTTCTCTATCTCAGCGCTAAGAAAGTAATGGTAAAAAGAGATGTAATTAAAAAGTAAACCTAATAGGATTGGAAAAGACAGTCCTGTAGTCCACTAAATCCCTGCTGACGAATATATTTTGGTCATTTTATGGTGACATAATGATTTTAACCTTTTGCTTATTTACAGGTGGGACAGCCTCCATCCCAAAAGAAGAACCTCTCAAAAAGGCAGGCATTTGACATACCCTATCCCAAACAGTTTAACCCCCCTTTGCAGGCATTGGCGTCCATGGACGCCAATGCCTGCAAAGGGGGATCGAACTGTTTGGGATAGGGTATGTCAAATGCCTGTCTTTTTTAGAGGTTCTTCGTTTGGGATGGACGCTGTCCCACCAGTAAGCAAAAGGCTAAGACGCACGAACGGGTAATTTTGGAGAGTGGAGCAGAGGTAAAATGACTTTAATTAATTGGAGAATGCCACAATTCGACTTTCTTATGCTATAATTCATTATGAAGTAGCTTGTAAGTTTTTATGTATGCCAAATTTTGTCCTATGCTGCCATGTTAAAGAAATATAAAATTTCGAATCTATTTCAAAGTTTTCGCTCGAATTAAAAAAAAAGAACTCTATCGAGTTCTAGAATTTTTGACAACAAAGCCGGATATGGACAATACATGACTTTCCTTATATAATGCAATGAATTTAGTACTTTTACCGTTAAAAAAAATGTTATTCTTATAGTAGATACTTATATTCTTTCCAAGATATTGAATTTTCTTCAATCAGTCGTCATTTTCATTGATTTAGCGCATTTTTATCAATTTGGCGAAATTTTTGTTAATTTGGCAACAATTAAAAATGTCGCCAAGTTGGCGACATTCCGCGAAATTTGTCGCCAAAATCTCGCCAAGCGTTATGGACGGAGAAATAAGTTATTCTTACTATTGGATAAATGACTATTGGCGTTCAAATACAAAAGTATTACTCAAAGTATCTTTTTTCATGAATGTAACGAGCTAGATCAACGAGAATGATGTCACCAAATTTATCGCATGGTATTACATATGAAAAGTGAACATGTTTCTCAATTGGAAATATTTTTTTTTATTTCATATAACTTTTTGATAATTTTTTTGAAAAATGTGCAATATCTCGAGAACGGTTCATGTTAGCGTTCTAAAATTTATGTCAATCGTTTTCTAATGAAAAGTTGCATAAGAAATGTCTATTTGCGTAACTTTATTAGCGGTTTTGATTTTTTGACGATTTTTTCAAAATTTCACTCGAAAATTTAGGGGGATTCTGAACATTCGATTGCATATAAAAACAATTGGCTTCTAGTGTTTACAGATTGTGATTTTTGTACCAAATTTCGTTCGAATCGGTCCATTCGTTCGTCAGTTATCGTCTCCACAGGCTCACTGACACACACACACATACACAGACACACACACACACACACACACACACACACACACACACACACACACACACACACACACACACAGACATCACTTAAAAAATGTTTGATTCGTTATCAGGAATGCTTGAAACGTGCTCTCTCTTCGAAAACTCGAATTCGAATTTTCGACCCCGTCACAATACTTTCCTTATACATAATGTATATAAGGAAAGTAATAGAACATTTTGAAATTTTGCATGAATGCTTCATACCATAAAATTCCATACGAAATACACTTTCCGGAGGCATAGGAATGGAATTTGCTATAATAGACAAATGTTACAATATACGGATAAATTCGAACTTTAGATTACTGTACAGAACTTTTCACACGCTTTGGTGCCACATACAAAAATATGATGGGGGCAGCACATGACTTTCCTTATATAATGCATTGAATTTATTTTTTTCACAGTGAAAAAGTGATGTATAAGATCCACGGTATAAGGGTATAACGTTGAAATTGTGTATTTGGCGTTTTTTTCGGATACTAGCATGTAAAACTATTTTGGAGTATCTCCATTTAACTTATATTTTGCGCAACTCCAAATTGATAATTATCAATATCGATAACATCCGCAGTATGCAATACAGTCTATATATCAAAATATTTTAATAATTAATTCATTAATTTGGCTCATTTTCGTTAATTTAGCATCATTTCTGCGGGGCGAAATATTGCCAAGTTGGCGATATTTCTCTATATGAGTCGCCAAATTCGCAAAACTTATCACCAAACATTAGAGACAAATGGAGAAAAGAATTTTTCTTATTATATATAAAAAGTTTTACTGTAAATGACTACTGGTGAATAGTTAGGTGTCAAAATACAAAACTATTACTCAAAGTATTTTTTCTCGCAAATGGAACGAATTAGCCCCACAAGAATCATGTTAACACATTTATTGCATAATAATACATATGAAAGTGAGCAATTTTACAGTTTCGATTTTATGTGATTTTTTTGCTAAATTTGTTTGAAAAATGTATAATATCTTGAGAACGGTTTATGTCAGCATTCTAAAGTTTGTGTCATTCGTTTTCTAATGAAACATTAGATAAGAACTGATCATTTGTGCAACATCATCGATGATTATGATTTTTTCAAAATATCATTCGAAAATTTGGTAGTGTTCCGAACATTCGATTGCGTTTAAAATCAATATGGTTCCAGTATTCACTGATTGTATTCGCATCCAATTTCGTTCGCAAATTCTTAACCAAATTCGTACCCAGTAATATTGGTACCCAATTTCGCTTGAAATTCCCCATTCGTCTTTGAGATAGTGCATTCACAGACTCACGGACAGACTCGCATGCACGCACACACACACACACACACACACACACACACACACACACACACACACACACACACACACACACACACACACACACACACACACACGTCACCTGAATAACGTTTGATTCGAGGTCAGGGATGCTTAAAACGTTCTTTTCCATCGAAAACTCTAATTCGAGTTCTTGACCCCCCATCATAATATTTTCCCTATATACTATACTATGTATATACGGAAAGTGAAAATATTAGATTTATCAAGAGAATGCAAAATTGCATTTTAAGAAGGGAGGAGAAATAAAGTTTGGTGCAGAGGTATGAAATACCGAATCCTCCAAAAATGTCTACATTGACGATAACGAGTCGGAACCACTTTATGTGGTTAGTTCCTGATAAGTAGGCGGCTTTTTATCTTATTTTATTTTATTTATTTTATTTTGGTCAGCAGCGTACGTGGAACTGCGTACTCCACCAACAAAGTGTTGACTAAGAGATATCTATATGAATGCAGAATTCTCCATTAATTAATTAATTCCATTATTAATTATTAATTAATTATTAATTAATTTTCCATTAATTCCTCGTTTTCAGGGAAAATGGGGAATATATTATCTTTCGGAACTTAAATCATCGCACAAGACCCTGACAGCTTAACTGCACTGTCTTCCAAAAGTTAAGCACGCGATGCAAATTCTCAAATAGCGAACGCATCCGTGGATTTTATTGAGTGAAACTTATTGTTGTCGTCGATGGTGATATACAAGTATAAAATAATGTGTCCAATAGCGATTTGTTCATTGAACAATATGGAAATTAGGCGTGGGTTGAAAACGACTCTTTTATGTCTAAGAACAATGCTCAAAGAAATTTTTTGAAAAGTGCTAGAGTTGATTTTGGATTAGATTAGCTTTGCAATGATACAAAAAGTATGTTTAGATGGTTCTCAACGTTAACGCGTTGTTGAGGGTTGAGGTAGGGCAGTCCATTAAGGAAGTCCATTAAGGGAGGCCACATTCCATATTAAGGCTTATTTGGTTTGTTTGTGTAGCATACAAAACCTTTTCTAAATGTACTAAGCGTGAGGTAAATACTTTAAAGGTAGAAAACGTACCTAAATATATTTTCATTAATTTTATTATTATACTCATGATTATACAGGTTGTTTCATTCGCTCTCGGTCCCTGATGTTTCTTTATAACTTTCAAACTAATGGATGCAATTCAATGATATTTCAAATGAACCATACATTGGTATGTGAGAAGCGTGGTTACAAAAGAACACGAGTGGTGGCACAACTCTTCAGCCCCGAAGTGAAAAACATACTGCTGGCCTTACCACAGAACTCTCTTGTGTACTGTCGCATTCTTTTGTGTACTTTTGTGAAACTGTCGCAGGAGAATATTTCCACATGCACATGTCAACGAGCTACAAAAAAAGTAAAGCTGCTCCTCACACCAAGATATGTCCGTGCCAAATTTCACTGAATGACGTCCACTAGTTTAAAAGTTATGAGAGAAACAAGAAAGATAAATCATGCATAAAGCATTGACTATGTGAAACACTTTCTAACTGAAATGCAATTTTATTTAAACAACTTTAAAATGTGATATATTCAGCGCTGATATATTTTAAATTATCACAGTACTACAATAATTTATTATATTTGAAAACTTAAAACTTCATAAAAAAAATGAACTTTATTCAAATGATGTCATCGAAATATAAATCGTCTGGCTCTCTTAAGTAAAAGCAATGAATATTTCATTCATATCGCTTTTATTCCAGACTTTAGAGCTAAATAATTTTGCGTGAAAAAAATTCAGCGATTCTTATACAACTCATCTTACAATCCCTTGTTTACATTCTGCATCCATTAAAATTAGACTTCGTTGTAGAAATAATCAGTTTGGTGATCAGTTAAACTCAAAAATATTGAAATTGCGTTGGCGCAGAATATAGATGCACAGAAAATGTTCAAAAATAAGGCGGTTTTAGGACGGATGCAACTGCAAATATAAATATAAACGGTCTTTAAACATCCCGATATTAACACAGGAGAAACAAGAAAGATCAATCATGCTTAAAGCATTGATTATGAAACACTTTCCAACTTCAATGCAATTTTATTTAAACAAGTCTAAAATGCAATACATTCCTCGGTAATATTTTGAAATTTATCACAATACTGCATAAATTTATTATATTTGAAAACTTAAACCTTCATCGAAAAAAATGAACTTCATTCAAATGACGGCATTGAAATATAAATTGCCTGGTTTAAACATCTCTAAAATGTTATACATTCCTCGGTAATAGTTTTAGAATTATCATAATACTACGATAATTTATTATATTTGAAAACTTCATCGAAAACAACTGAAATTAATTCAAATGACGTCATAGAACAAATAACACGCCTGGATCTCTCTATAAAACAGGATTTCATTCATAACTTTCTCCCATTCATTTCATTCATCACAATACTATAATAATTTATTTTATTTAAACATTTTGTTTAAGACCCTGGAGCTACAAAAAATTAAACTCTATGCTTGAAACTTCATCGAAAAAAATCGTCCTTCTCTTTATGAAATCAATTAATATTTCATTCATATCAGCCATGCAGACTCCATGGATTAAATTATTTTGTGTTAAAAAAATACAGGAATTCTAATACAACTCATTCTATATATTTTGCTGTTTACATTTTACATAGGTGAAAAATAGGCTTAGTTGTAGAAATAATCAAATTTAGATGAGCATTTAAACTCAAATATATTGTCATTGCGTTGTTTCAATATGTAGATGCACAGAATTTAAGCAACAATAAGGTAGTTTTAGGACGGATACAGCACTCAATATGAATTAAAAAGAACTTAAAAAAGTCACGATTTTGAAACAAGATGGATGCCATATATCATTTTGAAGTGGGTCATGTGATCGTTTCATATCATGGTCACGTGATCGTTTCATATAAGAGGTTTAATTATTATTTTAATTTTTATTTAAAAAACTACTGAATATATTTCGCTGAATTTTTTTTATATATTTTATGGAACAATTTGAATATTACCTAAAATTTTCGAAGCAATTTGTGAATTTTAAATCCGCTTAAAAAATGTTTGAAAAATTATGTCCCATAGGGCTCAATGTATTTCATTTTTTCGACCCGGGTTCAATCCAAAACTAATTGGGTAATATTATTCATTTATATTCCCATAGGTTCTACAGACCGTCTGAACAACATACTAAAATTTTATTTTGATTAAATCATTTTTACGGCAGTTATCGTGCTAACGGACAGACAGACAGACAGACAGACAGACAGAATGAACAAAGTCATAAACACTTTTCAACTTTGTTGTTACTTTCCTTATATACATACTAATGTATAAGGAAATTATTGTGACGGGGTCGAAAATTCGAATTCGAGTTTTCGACGGGAGAGCACGTTTCAAGCATCTCTGATCAGGAATCGAACATTTTTGAGGTGATGTCTGGGTGTGTGTGTGTGTGTGTGAAAGTATGTGTGTGTGTGTGTCAGTGAGTCTGTGGAGACGATATCTCAAGAAGGAATAGAGCGATTCGAATAAAATTTGGTACAAAATCACAATTCATGAATACTGGAAGCCTATTGTTTTTAAACGTAATCGAATGTTTATAACCCCCCTAAATTGTCGATTGAAATTTTGAAAAAATCATCAAAAAATCAAAACCTTTAATAAAGTTACGCAAATAGACATTTCTAATGTAATTTTTCCTTGGAAAATGATTGACATAAACTTTAGAACGCCAAAACGAACCGTTCTCGAGATATTGCACATTTTTTAAAATAAATTTATTTAAAAATCCCATAAATTAAAAAAAATATATTAACCGTTGAGAAACATGTTCACTTTTCATATATAATATCATGCAATAAATTGGGTGACATCATTCTCGTGGATCTTGCTTGTTCCATTTATGAGAAAAGATACTTTGAGCAATACTTTTGTATTTGAACGCCAATAGTTATTTATCTGCTATAAGAATAACTTAATTCTCAGTCCATAACGATTTGCGAGATTTTGGCGCCGAATTCGGTGGAATGTCGCCAACTTGGCGACTTTTTAAATGTTGCCAAATTAACGGTTGCCAAATGTTGCCAAATGGATAAAAATTACACTAAATCAGTGAAAATGACGACTCATTGACGAATATTTAATTTCTTGGAAAGTATATAAATAGCTACCATAAGAAAAACCTATTTTTTTACTGTAAAAATACTAAATTCATTGCAATATATAAGGAAAGTCATGTGTTGCCCACATCAGATTTTTTTATTTTGAAGTGGGTCAAGTGATTTCTTTCTATAGTATGGGTGTCATTATTATTTTAGTTTTTATTAAAAAACTACCTAACATATTTTGCTGAAATTTTTTTATATAGTTTATGGGATAATTTTAATATTTCCTAAAATTTTCGAAGCAATTTGTTTATTTTAATTTTGCTTAAAAAATGTTTGAAAAAATAAGTCCCATAAGGTTCAATGTATTTCACTTTTTCAACCCCGGGTTCAAAACGTTCCCTTATGTCCTAAAGGCCACTGATATGTGAGTCATCACACGTCAGGTATTGACGCTATATAGACCGATCTCGTAAAGTGGAGTAAATTAAAATACATCTAATAAGAAACTAAAAATGAAGAGACATATTTTAAACAAAAGTAAATAAACATTTATTTATGCGATAACCATTACTAATATTTGATAAATTCAACAATTCCACAATGCATGTTTAATATTCCAGACCTCGTATCAACTCATTTAATTTTACAATCATGCCGCGGAACCAATATTTCAAATCATATACTGATAGATCTCCTTTATCAACATCTACTTCACGTGAGGCATACATTACACAATTGCCTAATTAAATCCAATAAAACCTTTATTGCTCCTAACACTTTTCATAATTAATAGAGAGAGAGGGTGAGAGCATACTGGGCCATTGACCTTCGTGCAAAATACATGTAAAGAAATTGCATACCTCGGAACATCACCGTCGGCTGGAAACTTCTCATCGGCAGGAGGAAAGGCTTTCCCCGGTGCGCTCTGTCTTATCGTCGCCCTCGTGCGACCACCTTTCAGCACACACCAAAAAATTCACTCCTCTTCTTGATTTTCAAATTTTAAAAGTTTAAGTCTCTCTTCATCTCTCCCCTCTCTCTTAGGCCCCCAGACTCTCATTGGTTCCGTAAATATATAACTCCGCCTTCCGGCTATCTAACTGGCCGAAGCCCCCCTTGAAATATCAGATATTTGAGTATTGTCTTTTTCGTGCAGAAAGTTCACACGGACATTTTCCCATGTCCATCAGGAAGTTAATTGACCTCTCGGGTCAAGAGGTTCAACCCCTTCCGTCTGATATAGTACCTAGTGATGACGTGAATACGAGAAGCATCCTTTTTCACTCTCGAACTACGTCCGGTCCAGCTGTGTTCAAGGGAACGTTATATGAATTGTCTCGCTGTATGAGGGACCATCTTCTTAGATCTCCTTCCACTTTCAAAATAGCAATGTTATATTGGGAATTGAAAATTACAATATAACAATTACCCTTCTCCCCCCCCCCAACATATGGTGGGAAAAAAGCCAATTATCGAGTTGCGGGTTCACCATCACACTGGCAGAGTTACCTGTGACATCATCTCCTTCCTCTCTCAAATACTGAATCATCTGTAACATTACACTATATATACATATATCAGTCATTTCAGTACAACAAAAATATTACTGGTAACAAAATATCAAATACTCTTTGCATAAATACAAATCACAGTGTTCCTGGAAAGTTTTTTTTTTTTTTTGTAAGCATCAGTTCGATTTATTGTTATTCTGTATCTGAAACATTGTAGCTGCGTTCGTGGAATGTCTTTTGAAAAGTTTATAGGAAATAAAAAATGTTTAAACTGTTCATCTTTGTAATGGTACGATTGAGTGTACACTATCTCCTTATGATTAAACACTGTCCTTGTTGCAGAAATGGACATGAATCGCTGGCATTGCTGGGTAAGGAATCGTTGACCGTTTGGGAATCGTTGCACGTCTGGAATTGTTGAATCGCTGACCACTTGAGAATCGTTGTTTGTCTGGAATTGTTGAATCGCTGACCACTTGAGAATCGTTGTTTGTCTGGGATTGTTGAATCGCTGACCACTTGGAAATCATTGGGCAACAGGATCTGTATGCTATTTCCTGTTTTGTTTAAGCAAATCAATACACATACATTACACTCAGGCCAACTTATTATTACTCTCCTCTCTCTTACAACTCACCAAAGTATATTTTTTACAAATTCAATTTCCATAATTTTAATTTGTCACCCGGCACACGAAACATTACAAAAAAAACTCTTTTTTTTTTTCTCAAACACATTTAAATTTGTTACCATTCTCAAAATTTGCCCCATTGAAATTTCTATACTTTATCTACTTTAAATCCTTCCCTATAATATATACATTTTTTTTTTTCAAATTTGATACTCTCTTCAAACTTAAATTTTTCAAATTCCTACTATTTATTTATTTTACATTTCTCTGCCTTATGTTTTTCCACACTATATATATACATTTCTTATTTAACATCCTAACCATTTATCTACTTTAAATCCTTCCACATAATATATACATTTTTTTTTTTTACTTTATATACACTTCTTATCTAAAATCCAATCCACTTAAGTTTGATATCTTATTCAATACTTAAAATATTGAAATTCTTACACTCTCTATACATTAAACTTTACCACTCTTATCAATTTATATTTTCCTGACCTCATCATGTGTTCTCAATCGAACGTGCCATAAATATAACTCATGTACATATTTATAATAAAATACTTAAACAATTACACTATCCTCTCAAATACTATCAAAATAAGACTTATATAACTCCAAAATTTTCCGCAAAATATCTTAAAATTTTCCTACAATCTCTGAGATGACAGAAAAACCCATGTAATTATTTATTTACCATCCTACTGAAATTCTTATAAATCCCCTGCGATTCGATATTACACTATCCATAAATATACATTTTCTTCACATATCACCTGGTTTAATCCAAAAAATATACTTGGATACGGAATTTCCCGAATTCATTAAATTATTCACTTTCCCACTTAATGAAACCATACTTAAATTTTTTCGTAAATCTTATCACTCACTGAAATTCTCTCAATGTATACATAATTACAAATTTTCTCTCAAATATCATCTAACTCAATTCAAATCCCATACTTGAATACCAAAATGTACATTTTCCTTTCATATATCCCTTGTAATTGAATGCAAAGTCTCCTGAATTAATTCGTTTCACCTCTTTCTCTTTTCAACTTCCAAACTTCATGTAACATTTATTCGAGTCTCCAAAGCATTCGTTCCAATGTATTTTTCCCAATTCTCCCAAGATCCTATTCCTTAAATGTTGTTTGGACACAAGGTCAACACGCCCTTGCTATTGTGTCATTTTCCCTGGAAAGCGGTCCCCTTTCTGGCCTGCGGCTAATACGGGCATTTCTTCGTGTGAGTTCCTATGGCAAATTAGCTGTACAAATTTTTGACGATGTCGTTTTGGCAAAATGGTACAAATGTTCTCGTCCACGTTTCCGCCATGTTGTGTAAAGTGTTTAGGACGACGAGTTGTGCGCGTAGCAGTGTGTGTGATTGTCCGTGTTTCGCGACTCCTATGGATTAAGCATTTCCCAGGATTAATTAAAATGCGGTTAGTGTTAATTCTGTACTTCCATTCTATTTTATTATTATACCATGTTATTTCCCGTTAAGTGAATCCTAAATCCAAAATCTCCGTCGTCTAGCGTTCCCTTCAAAAGTTCGCCTCTCCCAATTAATTAATAGGTGTGACCCTATCAAAATATGTGTAGAAACGCTTTTTTTTTCCAAATGCTTTTTATTTAACCAACAATTCGCGTATGTTTATTAAAATTATCTATTCATTTTAAATTATAATTTGCGTATATTACAATTATCTATTTTCTTTGAACTGCCATTTTGATTTTTAATTAAAATTCTCTATCCATTTTAAACTCTAATTTCTTTTTATTTTAATTACCCATTATTTAGTTATTTAAATTACAACTTTTATTTTGAATTACCAATTATTTATTTATTTAAATTCAATTTTTATTTTTAATTATGAATTATTTATTTATTTAAATTCCAATTTTTATTTTTAATTATGAATTATTTATTTATTTAAACTAGAAATTTTTTTTTTTTTTTTTTTTTTTTTTTTTTATATTTACCAATTATCTAATTATTCAAACAACAACTTCCTATTTCCTCTCGCGTATTAATCTAATAAGGGTTGATCAGTCCACTAATTAAATGAAGAGCGCGCGGAGAAAGTTTACTTTTGTTTTAAAATTTTACTGTTTTTCTTTTTTTTTTTTTTTCGATTTCCTTAAATGATATATTTATGTTTTATTTATCTCAGATTCCCCCTATTTATAGTTCCATATTTATTTAAACTTTCATCTTATTAATGTAAGAATTATTTAACATTTCCTCAATTTTTTTTTATTTCACAATTTGTTTACACTTCCTTAATTAATGTAATATTTATTTAAACTTCCTTAATTTATAATTCAATGTTTATTTAAAAATTGCGTTCCCTCTTTCGCGTTGCATTTTGTGAATGCCGTGTGTTTTCTTTGTTGCATATTTTCAAAAATTTGAATTACGGTTTGTCCGCGCTCTTACCTATGTTTAAATTTCTTTCGTGCTTTAATTGAATCAATTTAAATTTAAATTCTTTAAAGATCTCAAAGCATATCTGTGTTTCGGCCTAACCGGTGTTGGAAGAAGCACTGTGCGTGAACCAATTGTACTGTTTATACCGTCCCCTTGTAAATTTTGTGCTGATTCATCCTTCCCTTGCGTGTTCCCCCGCTCCATTTGTGTACAACCCCTATCTACTTGTGTATCCCGTTCCATTTCTCCCGCCTCTTTATCCATGTTTCCTTCAATTTGTGTACAGTCCTCCTGTTCTGAAAGTTCCAAATTCTCCTGCGTTTCTAGCGTGATATGTCTGTCTGAGTCCCCCCCTGCTGAAAGAATGTTTGCGTTCGGAGAGTCTTTTGGAGGGATGATTGCATTCTCTTGTGCGCTCTGCGTTGTTTCGTTTGGCACTTCTGCAGTAACCGGTTTCGTGGATTTAAGAGTAAGAGTGTTTCCGTTAGGATGTTGTGGCTTCGCGCTATGTGGACTGGTTTGACTATTCCGTGTTATCTCTTCATCCCAAATGAAGAGCGGAAAATTCTCACCTTGGGCGCGGTCTTTTGCTTCTTGTTTCAGTTTTGGTTCAGAGTTTTGTTGCGCGCTTGTAGGAGTTGGAAGGAGAGGTGACTTGTATTTGTTTATGTACGGCATTTTTAGATGCGGCTTGCGGTCGGGAAGAGTCCTCAATCTATTTATGTGGGCTTTTATGATTTTAGAATTT
This sequence comes from Amaurobius ferox, assembly GCA_951213105.1. Classification (NCBI taxonomy): domain Eukaryota; kingdom Metazoa; phylum Arthropoda; class Arachnida; order Araneae; family Amaurobiidae; genus Amaurobius; species Amaurobius ferox. The sequence continues at coordinate 33,153,008 of OX578138.1, forward strand.
GGTTTGTCACAAAGTTTTATTTCATATACAAATCTATTTATTCTATTAATTACTCGATAAGGTCCCGTGTGGTTCCCTCTTCTATACTTATTATTATTATTTTCCATGAATACCCTCGACCCGATTTCCAAATCCCTGAATTTAGCTCTCTGGAGTTGTTGACTTTCTTAGCGTTCTTTCGCGAGAATTAAATTTTTATTTGCCTCCTTGAATGCGTTATTCATCACTGTTATTTTTTGATATGTAATCCTGATATGTTGTTTCTGTATTGTTTTCTGTTACATTAGTTTCAAAAAAGGTTGGAAGGTCTCTTCCAAAAAAAAGAAAGTTTGGTGTTTCTTTGGTGCTTGAATGTACTGTCGCGTTGTAAACAGCTACGTGGCATTGTACTGCAGTATCCCAGTATGGCGAATTCTCCGCTAATGTCGCTAAGGTGTGTTTTAATTGTTTGTTTGTAACCTCCACTATACCGTTAACCCATGGCGAACGTACCGATGCTATTCTGGCAACAATTCCGAGTTTTTCTGTCATAATTTGGTGTATATTAGATGTAAACTGAGAGCCTGCGTCCGATAAAACTGTCCTAGGACATCCCCAATTCATAAAGTAATTTAAGAGTCTATCAGCAACCGTAGTGGCCGTAATATCTGGGATTGGAAACATTTGTATATGTTTGGAGAAATGGTCTACCACCGATAACACATATTTATTATTTGAAGTGCTAGTTTGAAACGGTCCGCAAATGTCTGTCGACAAAATTTGCACGGGCCCATCAGGTATAGGATTTCTTCCCAGGGGAACGGGCTGATTTTTTCCCTTTTTCTTTCTACACTGTTCGCAAGATGTAATAAAATTTTGTGTGTCACTGTACATACCCGTCCAAAAATATCTGTCCGATAATAGTTTATAAGTTTTATCAATCCCTGCATGTGTTACGTGTGTAATTGCTAAAATTTCTTTCTGTAAATTTCTGGGTATAACTATAGTTTTGTTCAAATTGTCTCTCCAAGGTCTGTCCTTCCAGTTTCCTACGTGCATTAATAAATTAGTTTCCTCGTCAATATATAATGTGTCATAATGTTTACCCTCTTTAAAATTTCGATTTTGTAAATTTTCTCTGATTATTTTTAATTTTGGATCTTTAATTTGTTCGTCTAAAATTCTATCTAACGCCGGGATTTCTGTTATTGTGTTTATCTGTGCAATATAGACACTATCCTCATTCACATATCCATTTCTTTTCACCGTGTTTTCTCCCTTAATTTGTTCTATCAGGTTAATTTCTCCCCTTGGATTCTCAATGTTTTGTTTTCTCTCATTCTGCTCTGTTTGTTTACTTTCAAAATCATCTCTACTTAAAAAATCCGCTAATAAATTATCTTTACCCGGAACGTGAATAAATTCATAGTCGTATTCAGATATTTCTAAAAGCCACCTCTGTAATACGCTGGGTGGGTTTTGTATTTTTAAATGCTGTCCCAAAGGCAAATGGTCAGAAAGCACAAAAAACTTTCGTCCGAAAAGAAAATTCCTAAAAAATTTCATTCCCTGATGCATAGCAAGTAATTCAATTTTCATGGCCGGGTATTTTTGCTCCTTTATCGATAATTTCCTGCTAAAATATGCAATCGGTTTTAAAATTCCCTCTCTGTATTGTAAAAGAGCGCCTCCTATGGACTGAATGCTGCCATCGATATTCAGATAAAAGTCTTTGTCAAAATCTGGCTGTATAAGTAATGGTTTCTTGAAAAAACATTCTTGGAGTGCCTGAAATGCCTCTTCACATTTATTATCCCATTTAAATTTATTATCCTTTCTTGTTAAGTCAGATAAAACCGCGGTTAATTGAGCATAATTTTTTATTGAATTTCTGTAAAAATTACAAATGCCTAAAAATCTTTTTAATTTTCTTAAAGTTTTTGGTACAGGAAATGAAGTGATTTTGTTTATATTTTCATCTGTTGGTGTAATGCCTTTTTGACTAATTTCAAATCCTAAATATGCTACTTTTTCTACAAAAAATTTACATTTGCTGGGTGTCAGAGTTAGGTTGTATTTTCTTAATTTATCGAATACTAATTTTAATTTATGTATTAATTCTGAATAAGAGTTAGCCGGGATTATTATGTCGTCAATGTAAGCTTGTATGTTTTCCTCTCTTAAGTCCGCTAAAATGGTGTCCATAACCTGTTGAAAAATTGGAGCGGAGCTTACGTGTCCAAAAACGAGTCTTTCAAATTGGTAATTGCCATAGGGCGTTGTAAATGCAAATAATTCTTTTGTGTCTTCAGGTAGAACCACCTGGCTGAAGGCAGAATGAAAATCCAGTTTCGAAAAGTATCTATGTCCCGCTAATTTAGTTATGATTTCATTCACACGTGGAATTTTGTAAGGAAACAGAGTGGATATGTTATTAATTAATCTCAGATCTAAACATAAGCGGTACTCTCCACTTGTTTTACGCACTAAAATCATCGGCGATGCAAAATTTGATTTTGTTCTGGCAATTATCCCTGCTTCTTCTAACTCTTTTAATTGACTTTTTGCGGTATCCTGCAGTGCGTACGGAACGTCGTATGGCCTGGAACGTATTGCGTGGTCATGTGCAAGCTTTATCACCGGTTTTACGATGTCAGTCGCTCCTAAAGTTTTTAATGATTTTGAAAAAACGTCCGAATATTGCATTACAAATTTGAGGAAATCTTGTTTAACGTTTGGGTCCATGTGGTCCGTATTAAAATCTTCTGTTTTCAAATCTTTTTTTCTTTCGGCAATTATCTCCGGTTTAGCCTGTATTAAATTTATCATCTCTTCGTATTTATGTGTCCGTTCACTAATTTCTGGTTCTTTAATGTCCTGTTGTTGTATCGTAAAATCTGTTGTAATGTTCCCTAAAGCCATGTTTTTATTTAATGTAATTGTCGCATTCGTGTTATTCTGAACTTCAATTTTAATTTTGTTCTCATTCATGTGATATATTCCATAATTCATTACAATGTATGATTTTTCTTTGGGTTCGAACAAAACCTCTGTTCCATTTTCTAGACTTTCCTCACTATATACTACAACATTCTCCCTCGAATTAGGTTTGATTTGTACTTTTCTTAAAATTTTGGCTAGATTCGGTTTTTCCTGTATTATCTCATTTATTTGTCTATCAATTTGCCTATCAGAATTTAAAATTATTTCTATGTCGCCTATCTTCAGAATGTTTTTTTGTGTATTCAAAATGGCTTGATTTTTCTGTAAAAAGTCAAAACCCAATACTCCCTTGAATTTTTGTGTAAATTTTGCTGTTGTGACAAAAAAAATGTGTTTGAACTGTTTTCCCTGAATTTTGAATGGAATTTCCACAGTCTTTATATATTCAATACTATGTCCTGTTAACGTTGATATTGTAACACTCCTTGACACATATTTAATTTTGACGTTGTCTTTAATTTTATTGAACAATTCTAACGATAATACACTAACGCTCGCTCCAGAGTCTATCATGAGTTCGCTTTGTATATTTTTAAATTGAGCTATTATTGTTGGCAATTCTGTTTTTTCAATTTGTTCTCCTACAGATGCAATCGTTTCCTCATGTTTTTCAGTACTTTTATCGTTATGTATCTCCAATTTCTTATTTTCTGTTTGTACAGGAATTTCAATTTTTCTCGGGAACTTTACCCTGTAATTTTTCTCTCTTTGTAAGTTATTATTTAAAGCTCCCACAATTAGTTTAAATTATCTCTTCTATTAGGGAAATTTCTGTATCCAAATCTTGTATTCATTTCTCTTCCATCGTTCCTTTGCACACCCGTTTCTCTGATTCTGTTTTGGTTTGACTCGTCCCTATTATATCGTTGTTCCCTAGAAAATCTACTTTGTGGAGGGGGTGCTGCATAGTAATTTCTGCTCTGTTGGTAGTTTCCAATGGCGTGGTTTGGCCTATAATCGTATGTGTCCGGCTGGGAGGAGTACGTTGTGTGGTCATCATACGGCTGGGTTTGAAATGAGTGGGGAGGAGACTGTATTTGATTATGCCAATGTGTTCTCGCGTTGTTTATGTTTAGATTCTGGGTTTGCTTAAAATGATCAGCTTTGTATATTCGGCATTCTCTCATGAAATGTCCCTGTTTATTACAGTAATGACATGTTACGGGTTTTTTTGTTTGTGTCGTGGGAATTTGTACTTTTTCTTGGATTTTTAATGTGTTTATTTCTTGGGTAATTGAATTTAAAATATGTGCGCTAAATTCCTGTTGCTCTTTGCGGAGCGTCTCAATTTCTTGTCTATATGTAGCACTATTTACATTTGCCGTTATCGCAGCTAAATTTGCCTGTTCCAAGTTTGTGGCTATTTTTACAGCTTCATCAAAATTTTGTGCATTAGTTTTTATTATTTCTTTCTGGAATTCAGGTGTTACCGCCTCTAAAAATTTACTTAACCTTAATTTATCCATAATCTGTTGTGTCGCTTCACTGTGCTCTGTGTCGCCAATATAATTTAAAGTTAGTGTTGTTATTCTGTGTGCCAGCTGCTTAATCGTTTCTCCCTGTGTCTGTTTTGCGGTCGTGAAAAGGATCTGATTTGTTGTAATGTTCGGTTTTTCTGTAAAGAACTCTAATAACCTATCCCTAAATTTTTCGAAAGATGTTTCCCTTCTTAATTCTTGTGATCCTATATAAAATTTTCTTGCATTCCCTCTTAACCGAGATTTCACAATTGCTAACTTTTCCTCCTCTGACCAATCCCCCAAGCTGCTTAAAGATTTGATCTGGTCAAAAAAAATTTCTACATCATTCTCTATGCCATTGCATCCCCCTAATAAGTGTAAAAGTCCTGGTAACCTGCCCCTCGTTGTTGGACTCTCTCCGCTTTCCGCCATTCTAAATTTCACTTTCTCGAAAAGAGAAAAAAAAAATTCTATATCTAAAATTATCTCCTGTTTTTACACCTCAAAATGTTCCCCCAAAATATTTAAATACAATATCACATAAATTCAAAAACATAATTCTAATCATTTCACTATCTACGCATGCAAATACTTCAATCCTCATAATAAACTCCTAAAATATTACACAAAAATTTACATAATTCAAAAATTTCTTAAAAGCTTCAAGTTCCCTAATAATTATATTTTCAAATATAATATGGCATGTCACATTGAGAACACCTAATGATTCATCACTTTGTTTGCTTCTCATACTGTGAAATAAATTTTCTTAAATTTACTTATATTTATTTTAATTTTAAAATTCTTTCTTTAATTTACTCCTTATTTTACCCCAAAAAAAATTTATTCAATATTTTCATTTTTCATTAATTCCAAATATAATTATTCTCTTCATTAAAATTTAAATTCTGGCATATAACTGGTCTACAACAGCAAAGTCGCCAGAAGGGTGAAATAATTTTGAATCCAGGTTTGATTGGTCATGAGCACCAATATGATAAGGGTGCAATAATTTTGAGTCCAGGTTCGAAACTGGTTTGAACGGCACCAAAATGATATGTGAGTCATCACACGTCAGGTATTGACGCTATATAGACCGATCTCGTAAAGTGGAGTAAATTAAAATACATCTAATAAGAAACTAAAAATGAAGAGACATATTTTAAACAAAAGTAAATAAACATTTATTTATGCGATAACCATTACTAATATTTGATAAATTCAACAATTCCACAATGCATGTTTAATATTCCAGACCTCGTATCAACTCATTTAATTTTACAATCATGCCGCGGAACCAATATTTCAAATCATATACTGATAGATCTCCTTTATCAACATCTACTTCACGTGAGGCATACATTACACAATTGCCTAATTAAATCCAATAAAACCTTTATTGCTCCTAACACTTTTCATAATTAATAGAGAGAGAGGGTGAGAGCATACTGGGCCATTGACCTTCGTGCAAAATACATGTAAAGAAATTGCATACCTCGGAACATCACCGTCGGCTGGAAACTTCTCATCGGCAGGAGGAAAGGCTTTCCCCGGTGCGCTCTGTCTTATCGTCGCCCTCGTGCGACCACCTTTCAGCACACACCAAAAAATTCACTCCTCTTCTTGATTTTCAAATTTTAAAAGTTTAAGTCTCTCTTCATCTCTCCCCTCTCTCTTAGGCCCCCAGACTCTCATTGGTTCCGTAAATATATAACTCCGCCTTCCGGCTATCTAACTGGCCGAAGCCCCCCTTGAAATATCAGATATTTGAGTATTGTCTTTTTCGTGCAGAAAGTTCACACGGACATTTTCCCATGTCCATCAGGAAGTTAATTGACCTCTCGGGTCAAGAGGTTCAACCCCTTCCGTCTGATATAGTACCTAGTGATGACGTGAATACGAGAAGCATCCTTTTTCACTCTCGAACTACGTCCGGTCCAGCTGTGTTCAAGGGAACGTTATATGAATTGTCTCGCTGTATGAGGGACCATCTTCTTAGATCTCCTTCCACTTTCAAAATAGCAATGTTATATAGGGAATTGAAAATTACAATATAACAGCCACCTTAATATCGTACTGAAATTTCATTTTGATAAAGTCATTTTTACGGTAGCTATCGTGCGAACGGACAGAGAGACAGACAGAATGAACAAAATCATAAATATTTTTCAACTATGTTGTAAGTCTTAATGAAAAGAGAAAGTCAGGAGCTGAGAACGAATGAAACACAGTGTATTACGAAATGGATTACCTTCTTGTGAAATTTGGTGTCAATCAAAGCAGAATTTTTTTAATTATGTCGGATTTACTGCCGCTTGCTTAACGTTTGGAAGGCAGTGTAGTTTTAGTGATGTTGTCTTGATACACGACAACAACCAAGTGCGTATCATATGAAAAATGATAGCAGAAATTAAAGTGTATGCAAAAAGAGATAACGAGGTGCGTTCTTTAAGTTAAGACTTCTCAACGAGACATTTTTAAGAAACCAGTACAGTTTCTAATATCCGCTAGAACTGTCTTTTCGAAACCAGAGGTGGATTACCGCATACCCAACATAGGCAACTGCCTATAGTCCACCTCAAAAATTTACCGTCCTATAGGACGGTAAATTGTTGGAGTGCAAATTTCTATTTTGAATCAAATTTTGTTGCCCATCCAAGGGTTATTTTCAGCTCAAAGGAGCTGCTGACTTTAACTCTAAAACTACGTTTGAAGGAGAAGCTACTTTAAAGCTAAGTTTGTCATTAAAGGTGTTGCATAGAAGAAAGCAAAACGAAGAAGCTCTAAAAACCCATTGATGAGTAAAGTGCTATCAGTTTCAGTTTAGTGTAATTTGACATAATTTATGTTAATCATAACAATATTGTATTAAAAATCCACTATGGTGATGATGATGATGATGATGATGATATGATTATTGATGATTGATTGGTGTTTTAAGGTGATGCTCTTTCAAACATCTTGACATTAATATGACTTAAGAGGGTGGTTACCCTCCATAAAGTTCAGAAAGTTAAAAATTGTGTAGAAAATCGTTAAAAATTTCCGTAAATATCTATTCATTTAGGCTTTGAGTTTCTATACCGATACATATGAACCGATGTGTTTTTTTTTATAGTTATGTGCTGTCCTAAAACATTTTAAAGGTAAAACAGAAAACTTGAAATCACGAGCAATAAGTTTATTAGTAATTACTCAAGAAACTAACAAGAATTGAAATATCTAGCAGTTAGGATCTCCCCTGACGTAGTCGGATACACTATTTCCATTCTGGTCAGCACACCAGCAGAATCCGATGGATCCATGGCATTGCTTTGGGCTGTAGAAGCCGCTGCCTTCGCAAGATGGCACAAAGTTTCCGATAATTCCTTTTTGAGCTGAAACGGAAAGAAATATAATTAGGCACTTATCTGTTGATTGCAAAAATCACACACACACACACACACACACACACACACACACATATATATATATATATATATATACAGGGTGTCCCAAATATATTGATCTTAGACATATATAATAGAGTAGTTGCGTAAAAAGTTGCGTAAAAAAAGGTACAGAATTTTATGAAATCAATAAAAATTTTCAGGGGATTAAATTTGAAGAAATACAAAACTTAAATTTTTATACGGCCCCGGTAGAAAAACATTTCCAATGAATAAAATGTAACCCATACACTAATGTGATGTACAAAATTTCAGCATTTTATCATAAAAAGTTCCAGAGATATGTTTAAACAAAGTTGGTGAGGGATTAATTACAAATTAAAATGTAAATGTTTACAGCAGGAGTGCAAATGACTCTACGCAGAAATGCATCATAGGCAAATAATATCTGCCTCTTATCTTTAATGGATCTTTGGCATGGATGAAAAACATTTTGAACACGTTTTGTAATCTTTGTGTAAAGTTATTATTTCTACGCAGTGTAGACACTTTTGTACCAATTAATAGCAGAATTATTATTTATTTATGTAATCATTGTTCCTTTAATTTGTGTATGACCCCCGAAACGCGATCTGCTGACATGAGTTTTCCCCTCTGAGAACCCATGTCGATGCATTGAAAGTGGTTTAAGTCAGCATTTTTGTCCTTTCATATCTGAGACTTTTTATGATAAAATGCTGAAATTTTGTACATCACCTTATTAGTGTATGCGGCACATTTTACTCATTGGAAATGTTTTTGCACGGGGGCTCGTATAAAAATTTTAATTTTGTATTTCTTCAAATTTAAGTCCTTAAAAATTTTTATCAATTTCATAAAATTTTGTATTTTTTTTAAGCAACTTTGTAATTTATTATATATGTCCAAGATCAATATTTAAGGGATAACGCCGAGGTCAATGTTTTTGGGACACCTTGTATATGTACCCCCAGCAGCTCAGCATTACATCGTGACGCACCAGACTAAGTGTGATATCTAAAAGAAGGAAACTCTGATTCTAAATCTGGCGTCTGCATTCCATGTAAGGAATGTTCATTTCTTGGACAAAGTTATACTGATATGTTATGTTATTCATAACAATATTGTATTGCGAATCCACTATGATGATGATGATGATGCTGTTAATGATATGATTATTGATGATTGATTGATGTTTTAAAGTGATACTCTTTCAAACATTAGCAAACATTGCCATAGAAATTTTCCTCGCCCCTTTTTTAGGAACAGCAGATGGGGCCTTCAAGGGGTGGGACAGACCAGTGGTTAGTGCAAGGGTATTGTACTCGGACGATCCGAGTTCATTTCCCGCTCCTGCCCAAAGCTGTCTGCGTGTTCACGTGGAGTACGGGCACGTTAAATATGCAAGTCTGTAAGTCTTTCCGAGAGGTTGGTGGTAGGGGAAGGACGGTACAGTTTGTGTGGAAATCACATCCTCTAGGTTACAGGTCTAAATAGTGTGGAACTTCCCTTTCGTCCAAGACGAAGCCTTCACTTCCTCCATGATGCCAAATGGTTTCGGACTTTCTTTTGGAGCCTGTATAGTGCAACGCTTATCTGGCTGCAAAAGTTTCTAGATAGAAATTTTCCAATATAACTTTGTCAATGCCATTTGAACAGTCTTTTATAAAAGCAGATTCTGTAGATATATACTGTGGCGTATTCAGGGAGTTTGCAAATGCAAATGTGGGAGTAAAATTAGTTGATTTTTCAGGTAAATATAGTTTAATGGTAAACGTATTTTTATTTTCCAACGTATTTATAACTACACATATCTTACAGCAGTTTCGGCAGGTTAGAGATAATAATAAGAGTTCCTAGAAAAGTTTTTATACACCTCAATAACTTTGTAAGAAAATGTCTATGGGTGTACACGTTAGGTCTATCTATAATAAAGTGACCATATTTGATTGAATGAAAGAGATTGCAGTCCTCTTATCTGGGAATAAAAAAAATTAATGTAACGCATTCGGCAACAAAGTGAATTAGGCGAAAAGAATCCTAATAACGAAGTTGTAGAGAATTGTCTAATAAGTAGAAATCGACACCAGGGATAAACAAAACGCGTTACTGCCGAGTTAAATATAATAACTTTTATAAATCAGGGTTAGGGTCGCTGCAATCACTTTTTTCGATCGGGTTTGGTTACTTTACTAATGAACAAAACACACACACAGACACACAGTGAGAGTGAGTGAGAGAGAGAGAGAGATAGATAGATTGATAGATAGATAGATAGATAGATAGATAGAAAGAGAGAGATAGAGATATAGAGAGATAGAGAGAGATATATAGATAAATAGAGAGATATATATAGATAAATAGAGAGAGATATAGATAAATAGAGAGAGATAGAGAGACATAAATACATAGATGGAGATAGATAGATAGATAGATAGATACAGAGAGAGAGAGAGAATAAACAGTAATAAAAACCCAACATGTTAAATCAGAGTTTGTCTTCTTTTCTGAAGAATGGTGATCGGATGAAATGCTACAAGTGAAATTATAACTAGTCAGATAAATCCTTTCGATCAAAAGTGAATGCAAGTTGAACGGTAATGAAATAATATCAATCAGATGTCATTTGATCGCAGTTCACCTAACATAATTTGAACGCGAGATATTCAGGTTGTATTTTTTTCATGTTTGTGTATGTGTGTGGTTGATTATACTTGTAACTTGTAAATTATGTATCACTAACAGATATATTCGATGTTTCTCGTGATTTAAAAAGTGTGAAATAGAAGTTTAGTATGAAAAATAGAAGTTTAATACGAATGCACTAAAATGAAAACGCTAAATTAGTTCTTAAAACTGTTAAAATTAGTTTATATAACTGTACCATTTTTATCCTTTTGTCACAATCGGTTAAACACAATTGAAAATATATAAATCTGAAAAATCTTTGTCTAAATAAAGCAGATGACATAAGAAATTGAAAATATCAATCTTATTTCCCAAATTCGTAACTGATATAATCCAATTGAAAATATAATACTCTATTTATAAAAGTTATTTACATATTTTATTCTATTTTAACCAATATATATATATATTGGTTAGAATAGAATAATATATATATATATATATATATATATATATATATATATATATATATTTGTATTATGAGTTACTACATACATTCTAACTTTGGATTTACTAATTTATATTTATATATATATATATATATATATATACAGTCTGTTATTTAAGTGTACTTTTATATGTTGAAAGCCAAAAAAATTGTTGAATTCGAGGAAGTCAATAATAATAACAGTGCATCAATATAATTAATGATTGTAATGAATAAGTAAAAAGATTGTCTTTTAACCAGTTCTCTCAGTTGGTTCAGATCAGTTCTTTCATTGGACAGTATTGAAGCATTCTACAACGCAGAATATTCTACGTATGTCTGCGCCAAGTATTTGATTTATAAGTAAATTTTTATGCGAGGAATCAATTTATGCAAGATACTTAAGCAATTTTATGCGAAGAATAAATTTATTTGTGTCAATTGGACCAATTCCTATTTTTTTTTCTCAGTATAAATGTGATAGAAGTACATGTAAAAGTGAACTATAGCTGACCAAGTAAATGTTTTTCAAGCAAAAATAATCCGAGATCAACGAAGTTTACTGTTAAAATAATGTTGGCTAGAACTCAATGAAGACGTTAATTTCTCGCTATGCTTTAAAAAGCCCTTGTCTAACATACATTTGAAATATGCATATTTTCATTTTCTAATTATATTTCTCTCCGTTCTCTTTGATTTTGCTAACCACGAAATTTATATTCTAGAGATACACAGGGGCATGCACATGGTTCGAACTTTGTTTTAAACTGTAACTCCAGGTTAAGGTGGCTCTTGTGTGCATAAGAGGAACAGTAAAGCATCAAAACAATCCAATCCGGACCAAACTGAGAACTGCAAACACCGTCCGAAGAGCGGTAATTAAATCTTTTATTTAACTAGAGAAGTTTCTGCTTCCTGCGGGATAGCTGGGTGCGTATTTTTATGCGGTAGGTACAAATTACGTGATTTATTGGTGATTTGAACTGAGCTAATACATTTTTTAGTTAAAAAGATCTATAATTGGTAAATCCGGATAATAGGTCACCGCAAGTATTTTTTCTAAGTACAAATAGCGCCAAGTTGGGTCATTCTCCCGTGTTTTGAATGAGCGGCCTATTCTCAGGTTTAACCAAGGTGACCTATTCTCCGGATTAACTCTATAATTTCTTAATGCCATAAATGTGAGGTTTGGTTGTTGGCTATTCCGAAATTCAATCTCGGAACCAAAGCGAAGTAGGTGAGCATATTTGCTTTGAACAAATGACATCTGAAATTGAAGGCATTTAAAATAACCTTATAATTACACTACAGGATATAGAGATGTCCAAATTTGACCCTGCGTCGCAGTATGGTAGGAGAGCATTTTAGAGTTGAACTAAACAAGCTTCCGGCTCAAGGTATTTAACATGGAGATAGAAATAAGGAGATAAAATTCCTATGGATGAAACGCTTGAAAATGTCATAATGCTTTGAGAATTATATCTAGGTATCTTTAGTGTTTGTAAAGTAGCCGCTAGGGGTAGTTGATACAACAAAAAGGCGTAGTATTTAGTGCATGCATTTTTGATTATTTTTAAATTATTTCCTACTTCTGAGTGTAATTAGCCAGTATTTTTTCACAGGTGTAGGATAGAGTAGAGAATATATGGAGATAAAAATAAACTGAAAAGTAAAATAATTTTGAATACGTAGGAATATTCTTATATTGTTTCAGTCCAACTTTGCATTGCGCTAATAACTTATTTTTTCAAAATTGACAGTTTAAATAAATATTTTAGACCTTTTGCCATAGAAATGCATACGATGCAGAATTACTTATATTAACCCAGCGCCACCTCAATGATTGTCACAAACGATATTGGCGTTTTTTTAATATGAACTTTTAACCCCTTACTTTTACCTCCATGAAAATAACTTTATGACCACACTAATGTCATAAATGCGCGAGGTTTGATGTTTGGCTATTCCGAAATTCAGTCTCAGAGCCAAAGCGAAGTAGTTGAGTAATGTTGCGTTGGGCAAATGACACCTGAAATTGAAGGTATTTAAAATAACTTTATGGTTATGCTACAATATATGGTTATGTATGGAATTGATCCAGGGATCAAATCATGGTAGAAGAGCATTTTGGTGTTGAACTAAACACGCATCCGGCTCAAGGCATTTAATACTACCTTATGAAGATTGCACTCGAACTGTACTTACATCGGCTGATTTCTCTGTCTCTGTGGGCATGGCAAACACAGGTCTTGATTTTCTTGGATGGGTTAGTGATGTGGCTACCATCGGGCCTCCAGCACATGCAGAAGGGGGATCCTTCGAAGCACTGCAGTGCCTCGTAGTGACCGTTTGCATCACACCTTGGGACTAGCTTCACCTTTGTGTTGGATTTGAGTTCCCGCTCGCGATCCTCCTCACACTGAGTCTTGGCCAAAGCCACGACCAGGCAGACTGAGAATACGGCGACACAGCACAGAGTCTTCATGTTGGGGGAGTTGAGGTCCTGAAAAACAATTTACTTGTCGTTAACTTTGTTTTGAAATTAGGAATGTCGACCTACAAGTCGATCGCTTAGCCAGAAATTTGAAGGGCTGTGTATGGATTATTCTCTGAGGTGTAAGAGGGGAGGAAGACAAATAGTCGGGACAAGCGATATGTCACAAAATTCTGATCAAATTTGCTTTTCGCATATTAGTATTTGCAGAATATCTATAGATATTCAAATAATCGCTCAAAAACTGAAACAATAATAGCACGATAAATTAAACAGTATAGATACCAAACTATACTGGTCTACTCAGCTTCAACGGCTGAGTAGACTCAGCTTCAACGGCTAAAAACATACTTCATCTTCAAGATCGACACGAAGCTAAGATGCGCTACCTTATGTGTGTGTGTGCATATGCAAGGTAAGATCAAGAAGTTCAGAGGCCGTGCTGATATCGCCAAACCTGATTGGAGGAAAGGGGAACTATTTTACCGCGGCGTAGAGGCACATGTGACGCGAGATGTGAAAAGGAAGAAGCAGGTCTTAAATGCGGGTTTTTCCAGACAATGCGCGTCAGTGAACTGTAGTCGTTCGCATTCGTCGAAAACGGAAATGACGTTTATAGAACAACTTGCGAATATCAAATTCTGCCTGCGTTTGGGGAAATCGCTGACAGAAACATTTCACCCGTACAAAAACATTTCCAATGAGTAAAATGGTAAAAATTTTCAGGGGATTAATTTTGAAGAAATACAAAATTTAAATTTTTATACGGCCCCCGGTAAAAAAACATTTCCAATGAGTAAAATGTACCCCATACACTAATAAGGTGATGTACAAAATTTCAGCATTTTATCATAAAAAGTTCCAGAGATATGTTTAAACAAAGTTGGTGAGGAATTAATTACAAATTAAAATGCAAATGTTTACAGCAAGAGTGCAAATGACTCTACGCAGAAATACATCATAGGCAAATAATATCTGCCTCTTATCTTTAATTGATCTTTGGCATGGATGAAAACATTTTGAACACGTTTTGTAACCTTTGGGTAAAGTTATTATTTCTACACAGTGTAGATACTTTTGTGCCAATAAATAGCAAAATTATAATTTATTTATGTAATTATTGTTTTCCTTCGTAATTTATGTATGACCCCTGAAACGCGATATGTCGACATGATTTTTCCCCTCTGAGAACCCATATCGATGCATCGAAAATTGGTTTAAGTCAGTATTTTTGTCTTTTCATATCTCTGGGACATTTTATAATAAAATGCTGAAATTTTGTAATTCGCCTTATTAGTGTATGGGACACATTTTACTCATTGGAAATGTTTTTGTACGGGGGCCGTATAAAAATTTATATTTTGTATTTCTTAAAATTTAATTATTTTGAAAATTTTAATCGATTTCATAAAATTCTGTAACTTTTTTTACGCAACTTTATAATTTATTATATATGTCAAAGTAAAAGCCGAGGTCAATGTTTTTGAGACACCCTATATATATATATACTAGCAGCGATTACCCGCCGTTGCTCGGGATTTACAATGCAAAACTGTGATAAAAATTCCACCGGAACATATAGGGCCGTGAATCTTATACATTGTTTTTTCTCTGTGAAAGATGTAAATTCATTGCATTATGTAAAGAAAAAAAAATTCATTGCATTATGTAAGTCATAGCTTCATAAGAAAGAATCTTTCTCATAAAATACTGATAATTAAATACCCATTTTTAACACTTTACAACATAGTTGAAACGTGTTTATGACTTTGTTCATTCTAACTGTGTGTCTGTCTGTCCGTCAGCACGATAACTGTCGTAAAAATGACTTTATCAAAATGAAATTTTAGCATGTTGTTCAGACGGTCTGTGGGACCTATGAGAATATAAATCACCCAATTAGTTTTGGATTGAACCCTGGTTGAAAAGAAGAAAAGGAAATACATTGAATCCTATGGAACCTTATTTTTCAAACATTTTTAAGAAAATTTGAAATTCACAAATTGCTTCGAAAGTTTCAGGAAATATTCAATTTATCCCATAAAATATATAAAAATAATTTCAGCAAAATATATTCAGTAGTTTTTTTAAATAACAATTAACATAATAATTAAACCATTTATATGGAGATCACGTGACCATTATATGAATAGATCACGTGACCCAATTCAAAATAAAATATGGCATGCATCTTTTGTCGCAATCATGATTTTTAAAATTATTTTTAATTTATATTTAGTATCGTATCTGTCCTAAAACCGTTTCATTTTTGCTTAATTTCTGTGCATCTGTATTCTGAAACAGCAGCATTAAAATATATTTGATTTTAAATGATCAATACCATCCATATTGTATTAAAATTGTGATTTTAAAAGTTCCTATTAATTTAAATTTAGTGTTGTGTCCGTCCTAAAACAACTTTATTTTTGCTTAATTTCTGTGCATCTGTATTCTGAAACAGCACAATTATAATATATTTGAGTTTAAATGATCAATACCATCCATATTGTGTCAAAATTGTGATTTTTAAAGTTCTTTTTAATTTAAATGTAGTGTTCTGTCTGTCCTAAAACCGCTTTATTTTTGCTTAATTTCTGTGCATCTACATACTGAAACAACGCAATTACAATATATTTGAGTTTAAATGATCATAAATCTTTGATTATTTCTACCACGAAAACTAATTTTTACTTATGAACAATGCAATCTGATTAGGCTGTAAGATTAGTTGTATAAGAATTGCTGAATTTCTTTAACGCAAAATTATTTTGCTCAGAAGTCTGCAATATAGATGATATGAATGAAACATTTATTGATTTTACATAGAGAGCAGACGATTTAATGGCAGACTTCTTTGATGCAGTTTTACGCATAGAGTTACATTATTTGGCCTTCATGGTTTTAAGTTTTTAAGTAGAATAAACTATTGTAGTACTGTGATAAATAAAATAAAAATGCATGCATGAAATATTTACTGCTTTTACACAGAGAGTCAGGTGATTTATATGTCGGCGACATCATTTGAATCAAGTTCGTTTTTTACGATGAAGTTTTAAATTTTCAAATATAATTCATTATTGCAGTATCGTGATATATTACCGCTGAATGTATCGAATTTTAGAGATGTTTAAATAAAATTAAAATTAGAAAGTGTTTCACAATCAATGCTTTATGCATGGTTGATTTTTCTTGTGATTTCTTAATACTTTTCGTTGTTTAGTAAGCCTGTAAGAAAAAAACCATGGTGATAGTTTCCATTTAAATTCATATTTCAAACCTGCGATTTTCAAAAGTGACTAATACATTCAATAAACTCCCCCAAAACTCAGAGATTCAATTGATGTTCACATTTTAAACCAACTATTTTCAATCTTTTTCGTTGGGAATCGTATAGTTAGAGAGTAGAACTCCTAGGAAAAGTTTCATTTTCCATCAATATCTCGACAACCATTGGTTGTAGAAACTCGAAACTTGGAGTAAATTTATGGGGGCTATTTCAAAGCTGTCCACCAAATTTCATTAAATGCGGTTCAGCCATTCTCCCGTGATGATGAGACAAACGAAAGTGTCGTTATTCACTAATATCTCGAGAACCACTGGTCGTAGAAACTCGAAACATGAGCTAAATTTTGGTGCGCCTATTTTAAGACTACCCACCGAATTTCATCAAATTCGGTTCAGCCTTTCTCCCGTGATGTTGGATCATACATACATACATACATATATACTTTACTTCTTTATATATATATATATATATATATATATATATGTTCATCATTTTTAACACTTTACAACAAAGTTGAAAAGTGTTTATGACTTTGTTCATTCTGTCTGTCTGTCTGTTAGCACGATAACTGCCGTAAAAATAACTTAATCAAAATGAAATTTTAGTATGTCGTTCAGACGGTCTGTAGGACCTATGTGAATATAAATGAATAATATCACCCAATTAGTTTTGGATTGAACCCGGGTTAAAAAAATGAAATACATTGAACCCTGTGGGACCTAATTTTTAAAAAATTTTTCAAGCGGATTTAAAATTCACAAATTGCTTCGAAAATTTTAGGTAATATTCAAATTGTTCCATAAAATATATAAAAAGAATTTCAGCAAAATGTATTCAATAGTTTTTTAAATAAAAATAAGAATAATAATTACACCCTTTATATGAAGAGATCACTGATCCACTTCAAAATAAAATACGGCATCCATCTTGTCTCAAAATCGTGATTTTTAAAGTTCTTTTTAATTCATATTGAGTGTTGTATTCGTCCTAAAACCGCTTTATTTTTGCTTAAATTCTGTGCTTCTACATACTGAAACAACGCAATGACAATATATTTGAGTTTAAATGATCATCTAAATTTGATTATTTCTACAACGAAGCCTATTTTTCACTTATGTAAAATATAAACAGCAAAATATGTAGGATGAGTTGTATAAAAATTGCTGTATTTTTTTAACGCAAAAGTATTTAGCTCATGGTGTCTGCATAGCTGATATGAATGAAATATTCAGTAATTTTACAGAGAGAAGGACGATTTTTTCGATGAAGTTTTAAGCATAGGGTTTAATTACTTGTAGTTCCATGGTCTTAAGTTTTTAAATAAAATAAATTATTTTAGTACTGTGATGAATGAAATGAATGGGGAAATGTTATGAATGAAATGCTGCTTTTATAGAGAGAGCCAGGCGTGTTATTTTTTCTATGACGTCATTTGAATGAATGTCAGTTGTTTTCGATGAAGTTTTCAAATATAATAAATTATTGTAGTATTGTGATGATTTAAAAAATATTACCGAAGAATGTATCGCATTTTAGAGATGTTTAAACCAGGCAATTTATATTTCAATGACGTCATTTGAATGAAGTTCATTTTTTTCGATGAAGGTTTAAGTTTTCAAATATAATAAATTAATGTGGTATTGCGATAAGTTAGGAATGTATTGTATTTTAGAGATGTTTAAATAAAATTGCATTGAAGTTGGAAAATCTTTTATAATCAATGCTTTAAGCATGATTGATCTTTCTTGTTTAACACTTTATAACATAGTTAAAAAGTGTTTATGACTTTGTTCATTCTGTCTGTCTGTCCGTTAGCACAATAACTGCCGTAAAAATGACTTTATCAAAATGAAATTTTGGTATGCCGTTCAGACGGTCTGTGGAACCTATGGGAATATAGATGAATAATATCACCCAATTAGTTTTGGCTTGAATCCGGATTGAAGAAATGAAATACATTGAACCCTATGGGACCTAATTTTTCACACATTTTTTAAGCAAATTTAAAGTTCACAAATTGCTTCGAAAGTTTTAGAAAATATTTAATTTATCCCATAAAATATATAAAAAAAGTTCAGCAAATATATTCAGTAGTTTTTAAAATAAAAATTAAAATAATAATTACACCCTTTATATGAAGAGATGACGTGACCATTATATGAAGAGATCACGTGACCATTATATGCAGAGATCACGTGACCATTATATGAAGAGATCACGTGACCCACTTAAATAAAATATGGCATACATCTTGTCTCAACATCATGATTTTTAAAGTTATTTTTAATTCATATTCAGTTTTGTATCCGTCCTAAAACCGCTTTATTTTTGCTTAAATTCTGTGCATCTACATACTGAAACAACGTAATTACAATATATTTGAGTTTAAATGATTATCAAACTTTGATTATTTCTACAACATAGCCTAATTTTCACTTATGCAAAATGTAAACACCAAAAGATGTAGAATGAGTTGTGTAAGAATTGCTGTATTTCTTTAACGCAGAATTATTTAGCTCATGGAGTTTGCAATATAGCTGATATGAATGAAACATTCATTGATTTTACAGAGAACCAGACGATTTTTTATATGACGTTTTAAGCGTAGAGTTAAATTACTTGTACCTCCATGGTTTTGAGTTTCTTAAATAAAATAAATTATTATAGTATTGTGATGAATAAAAGGATTGGAAAAATGTTTATGAATGAAATGCTGGTTTTATAGAGAGAGCCAGGCGATTTATATTTCGATGATGTCATTTGAATAAAGTTCATTTGTTTTCGATGAAGTTTTTCAATATAATAAATTATTGTAGTATTATGATAATTGTAAAAATATTACCGAGGAATGTATCGCATTTTAGAGATGTTTAAACCAGGCGATATATATATTTCAATGCCGTCATTTGAATGAAGTTCATTTTTTTCGATGAAGGTTTCAGTTTTCAAATGTAATAAATTAATGTATTATTGTGATAAGTTTTAAAATATTACTTAGGAATGTATTGCAGTTTAGACATGTTTAAATAAAATTGCATTTAATTTGGAAAGTGTTTCATAATCAATGCTTTATGCATAATTGATCTTTCTTGTTTTATAATACAAAACGTAGACAATTTTCAAGGAAAAGTAATTCTAAAAATCGTAATTTTTTTGAAAACTTTCACATTTCTCTTCTACAAAATCACAATTTTTTCTCTGAACTAAACCGGATTTCTTTCCTGATATTTACATTTCTATATATAAATCAAATATATTAAATGCGTTAACAGAAAAAAATTCTCCGGAGGCAGACATCGTTTACATCCACTTCTTTCCGAACGTAAGTGTCTGTACTAATATCTTTGTTTCAAGTTTCTATTTAGCGGGAAAGGTCAGGGGTACTTACAAATACAATAACACGCGCCCTTTAAATACACAATCCTATGCATAAAAATGAGAGCAGTCATGTTTATGCCATTATTCTAATCATTCCGCTAGTCACGGAAAGCTTCAACCGCATTGCATTGTGGATTATTAATCTAGTCATTAATTTCCACGAAAAACTCTGAATGTATCGCCAGCAAAGAAAATTTTATTTGTCTACCAGATGACTTTCCCTACATATTAAGACACTTCTAGTTTTCAGGGGGGATATTTAGGGAAGCGTGGGGTACCTTGGGGCACTTTTCAGTTCCTGAATTTTTAAATATTTTTTTTTATTCTATTTTAACCAAACACTTATTTCACATACATTTAGTACTACCTAAATTTTCGAATGAAATTTTGAAAAAATCGTCAAAAAATCAAAATCACTAATAAAGTTACGCAAATAGACATTTCTTATGTAATTTTTCATTAGGAAACGATTGACATAAATTTTAGAACGCTAACATGAACCGTTCTCGAGATATTGTACATTTTTCAAAAAAATTATCAAAAAGTTATATAAAATAAAAAAAAATATTTCCTATTGAGAAACATGTTCACTTTTCATATGTAATACCATGCGATAAATTGGGTGACATCATTCTCGTAGATATAGCTCGTTCCATTCATGAAAAACGATACTTTGAGTAATAGTCATTTATAAGTCGCTAATAGTCATTTATTCTGCTGTAAGAATAACTTATTTCTCCGTCCATAACGCTTGGCAAGATTTTGGCGACGAATTTGGCGGAATGTCGCCAACTTGGCGACATTTTTAATTGTTGCCAAATTAACAGAAATCTCGTCAAATTGATAAAAATGACGGTAAATCAATGAAAATCACGACTCATTGAAGGAAATTCAATATCTTGGAAAGAATATAAGCATCTACTATAAGAATAACATTTTTTTTTAACTGTAAAAGTAGTAAAGTCATTGCATTATATAAGGAAAGTCATGTGTTGCCCACATCAGATTTTTTAATATTGTTTTTGCAGAGCCTTCCCAGTGTCTAGGGGTTACTCACTTGGAAAGGAACCTTAGGTCAGTGATTCAAAGCATAAAAAAAAAATTATAAATTAATCAACTTATCTGAGACACATTATTAGTTACGTTGCCGAATTTAAATAACAAACATAACAGATTCTGAATTTAAGCAGCAATAATTTTGTACACTGCACATGTGGTGAACTTAAGCTGCACATTTGTTGAAAATCTAGCATTTTAACAGATGAAATATAGAGACTTAAATAGAACGCCTATAGAAAATTAAAATCATTACATACAGCAGTTACAGATATATATATATATATATATATACACACATAGTGTGTCCCAAGGTTCCCTAAAGGATAAGAATCTTCCTGAAGGTTCCCAGGCTTTTAGGTTTAACTGTACAATGACTATTTTACATCTAATTTCACAATAAACAAGCCTATATCTTTGATATATATTATTTTTATTAACACTTTACAACAAAGTTGAAAAGTGTTTATGACTTTGTCCATTCTGTCTGTCTGCTTGTCAGCACGATAACTGCCTTGAAAATGACTTTATCAAAATGAAATTTTAGTATGATGTTCAGACTATCTGTGGGACCTATGGGAATAGAAATGAATAATATCACCCAAATAGTTTTGGATTGGAGCCGGGTTGAAAAAATGAAATACATTGAAGCCTATGGGACCTAATTTTTCAAATATATTTTAAGTGAATTTAAAACTCACAAATTGCTTCGAAAGCTTTAGGAAATACTCAAATTATCCCATAAAATATACAAATGAAAATTTCAGCAACATATATTTAGTAGTTTTTTAAATAAAAATAAGAATAATAATTACACCCTTTATATGAAGAGATCACGTGACTCACTTCAAAATAAAATATGGCAGCCATCTTGTGTTAAAGTTATTTTCAATTCATATTTAGTGTTGTATCCGTCCTAAAACGGCTTTATTTTTGCTTAAATTCTGTGCATCTGCAAACTGAAACAACGCAATTACAATATATTTGAGTTTAAATGATCATCAAATTTTGATTATTTCTACAACGAAGCCCAATTTTCACTTATGGAGAATGTAAACACTAAAAGATGTAGAATGAGTTGTATAAGAATTGCTGCGTTTCTTTAACGCAAAATTATTTAGCTCATGGAGTCTGCAATATAGCTGATATGAATGAAGCATTCATTGATTTTACACAAAGAAGAAGACGCTTTTTCGATGAAGTTTTAAGCATAGAGTTAAATTATTTGTACCCCCATGGTTTTAAGTTTTTAAATAAAATAAATTATTATAGTATTGTGATGAATGAACGGAATGGAAAAAAGTTTATGAATGAAATGCTGCTTTTATAGAGAGAGACAGGCGATTTATATTTCGATGACGTCATTTGAATAAAGTTAATCTGATTTCGATGAAGTTTTCAAATATAATGAATTATTGTAGTATTATTATAATTTTAAAAATATTACCGGGGAATGTATCGCATTTTAGAGATGTTTAAACCAGGCAATTTATATTTCAATGCCGTCATTTGAATGGAGTTCATTTTTTTTCGATGAAGTTTTTAAATATAATAAATTAATGTAGTATTGTGATAATTTGAAAAATATTACCGAGGAATGTATCGCATTTTAGAGATGTTTAAATAAATTTGCATTGAAGTTGAAAAGTGTTTCATAATCTATGCTTTATGCATGATTGAACTTTCTTGTTTGTATTAAATTAAATTTTAGTTCCACTGTTACTGCTTACTAAATTTACATAAAATTTTTTGACTGCTATAAAAACTAAAAAAAAAAAAAATGATAAACTATTACCTATTTTCAGTAGAGCTCAGTAGAGTTACAGAAGTAAATACACAGGGAAGCCATCTAGTAATACATAAACTAACAAGAGTTTAATCTTTAATCTGATTTTAAAATTTAAGGTGTTCCAAGGTGGGCTATGTCTCAAGAGTGTCCCATTCTCCCTTACAAGTTTTCGTATTACTAGATTTCGCTGAATAATTAAATTCATTTATGGAGTTATGGAGGCACTCCTACACCGAATCCTCCATACATTCAATGAATTTATAATTTTTTATACTATAGAATATTGTACAGAGAATTGTTTTCCCGAAAATTCGCGATTTCAAGATTTTGATATCAATATACGTTTTAGGACCGCACGTGAACATGTTTTGACTAGTTTTAGAGTCATGTCCGTCTGTCCGTCTGTCTGTGATTGATTTCTGTTGTACAGGATAGCTGCTACAAATATTAATGGATTTTCACAAAGTTTTATTTCAGGATTTGTTAGCGAAAAATCTAAAATTAGATAGAATATTTTAAATTCGAGGGAATACTTTAAAATTTATTTGAAATTTTATCTTTCCTTAAGATGGCAGCACAGGACACAATTTAAGTAATTATGTATAAAAGGTATCATGTAGGGCTCAATGATGACGAAAATTAATTATTTTAATAGTTATGATGAAAAATAGTCACAATGCAATTTTTGTGCTCGTGACATAATTGGCCTCCTTCGGGGGGTCAAATTACCCATCGAGGGGGCACAAGGTCAAACATGGTGCCGATCGGAAGATTTTTTTTTCGAGCTTTTTGAAATGAACGCATGTGATTATTCATTGTGATCATTTGGACCAAAGGTGGTATAGATTTTTCAAATATTTTCTAATGCAATTTGAAAAAAAGAAAAAAAGGAAAAGAAAAGAAATACAAGCTATTTAAAAATGGATAAATGGATTTTGGTATGAAAAAGTCCAGTATCATACTCCAGCGAATTCAAAAAGGCGTAGTCGCGCTCCACCCCAATTTGGGAATCACTTTTTTAAGCAAATGAATAGAAAGAAAATACGGGTTCGCCTTAAAACAAGACAGTTTTACAAAGAAAAGGTTGCATATGCATTAAAAATTAAGTTTAAAAAACATTCTAACTACAAAGTATCCAAATATATTCCACATACCTGAGAGTAACCTGAGTTAGGAAAAATTAAAAGAAAATCTGAAATATTTATAAAGAAAATGCTAGACTATCCAGATTCTTCAATTCTCAGGACCTCTTTCTAATCAGCTTGATTCACGCTTTATCGATTCTTTACGCCTCTGCTCTTCAAGTTTTAAGTGGTCCAATTTTCTTCGAAGTTCACTAGAAGCAATGAGAATGTAACAGGTGGTAGAATCCAAAGATTAATAAGATGCACCAAGGTTGCTGTAATTATTCAACGTTTTTGATGTGAAACATCTTACGGCGTGGGATACGGTAAATCTGGAAAGAAATGTGCCAGGGATGAAACGGAAGTATGTGATGGAAATGACATCATATTGTTATGATTACGTAACAGAAAACCATTGTTATAATTTAAAAATCTAGGTCGCTTGATTTTGGTGCATATTCGGTGTCCTTACCGACATTTTTAGTGAAATATCGATAACTTGGCAACTTAAGACGAGTTAAAGAAATTTCTCGATTTTTGTAGATTGGTTAAGAACTTTCCGACTTGGGTGCTTTTTTTCAGAACTTTACACGGAGGGTATGGTCAGGTCGCACATAAAAAAAAAAAATTAGTCATTTTCTAGCGAGTCGTGCGGTCTGGGTCAGGTACAGAGGGTGTGGTGGGTGGGACAGCCCAGTGATTATTGTGCGAGGATTGCAGTCGGACAACTCGAGTTCAATTCCCGGCTCTGCCCAAACTGACGGGTACGTTAAATATATGGGTCCGTAAGCCTTTCCGAGACGTTGGTGGGATGGGGAGGAGGGTACAGTTCGGATAGGTGCCGCCCCCCACTGGGTTCCGGTCTAAATTGGATGGCACTTCTCGGTCGTTCAAACATATACCTTTCACTTTCGGATAGGTCGGACGGTCGGGATTGAATAAACAATACAGATGGTATGGCATATAAGCTCGCTATCGTGCAGATGGGTTGTGGTAGTAATTTGACTTAAACTATCTGTTATATTCAATACAGAACCTAATGTATACATTTTTTTCTGATTATATTTATTTATTAAGCTGTATTATAAAACAATACTGGTAGATAGTGTAAAAAATAAAGTTTAAATCTGCGACATCTATGCATCACCATTTGCCTTATAAGTCAGTATGCGCGTATCACTTGCTTCGACCGCTCTCTTTCCCGGTAAAGTGACTGCAAACGCGTTATGCATCCAAATGTTTTATTGTCGATCACTTCGTCGTTTGGGGTCTGTTTCATACGAAATAAACTGCATTTTATTAGTTTATTGAAACTGTTTAATTAAAAAAAAAATTAAAGAAAACCTGAAAATATCGAAGATTTTCTCTAAGTACGTTGTACCATCGTCAGAGGTCACGCACAAAACACATCACGGCCGTCTAAACAGCTACTTATGTCCTAGGACGAGCCGGACGGTCTGGGTCTTCAACACAAAACACATCAACCTTTTCCCATTCGAAGGAGTGATGTTTCATATCAATCTATAACGAGTTACTCGCTGTTGTCTTATTTCCTGAAATGAAAGGAAAAGCCTTCTGAAGTTATAGTAAAAAATCTGATGTGGACAGCACATGACTTTCCTTATATAATGCATTGAATTTACTACTCTTACAGTAAAAAAAAAATAGTTATTTTTATAGTAGATATTTATATTCTTTCCAAGATACTGAATTTTCGTCAATGAGTAGTCATTTTTATTGATTTAGCGTCATTTTTATCCATTTGGCGAATTTTTCGTTAATTTAGCAGCATTTTAAAAAGTCGCCAAGTTAGCGACATTCCAAAAAATTCGTCGCCAAAGTCTCGCCAAGCGTTATGGATGGAGAAATAAGTTATTCTTACAGCAGATAAATGACTATTGGCGTTCAAATACAAAAGTATTACTCAAAGTATCTTTTTTCATGAATGGAACGAACTAGATCCACGAGAATGATGTCACCCAATTTATCGCATGGTATTACATATGAAAAGTGAACATGTTTCTCAATAGGAAATATATATTTTTTATTTTATATGATTTTTTGATAATTTTTTTGAAAAATATGCAATATCTCAAGAACGGTTCTTGTTAGCGTTCTAAAATTTATGTCAATCGTTTGCTAATGAAAAATTACATAAGAAATGTCTATTTGCGTAACTTTATTAGTGGTTTTGATTTTTTGACGATTTTTTCAAAATTTCATTCGAAAATTTAGGGGGGTTCTGAGCATTCGATTGCGTATAAAAACAATAGGCTTCCAGTGTTTACGGATTGTGATTTTTGTACCAAATTTCATTCGAATCGGTTCATTCGTTCGTCAGTTATCGTCTCCACAGACTCACTAACACACACACATCACTTAAAAAATGTCCGATTCGTGATCAGGAATGCTTGAAACGTGCTCTCCCGTCGGAAACTCGAATTCGAATTTTCAACCCAGTCACAATACTTTCCTTATACATTATTGTATATAAGGAAAGTAAAAAGTAACGGAAGGTTAAGTTAGCAGGTGATTGGCACTGTACTGTACATTGTCGTTACAAGTAATAAAACATTGCACTATCAAAGATAATCTCTATACAGGTTCCAGAGTAAAGTTTTTAAGTACCTAAATAACATTACAAGGAAAGGGCCATGAGCGCACACGTTAGGTTTATTTATAGCAAAATGACTATATATGCCCGATCGAATAAAAGGGATTTCAGCGCCCTCAGTGGAGGAGTTAAAAAGTTAGAGTGACGAACTCAGCAATAAAGTGAAATAAGCGAAAATAGCCAATTGCAACATTGTTGAGCATTGTTTAATAAGTAGGAATCGACATCCGGAGTCAACGAAACACCTATATAAAGGGCAATAAATATTTGTCAAAAAGGCGTATCACCAGGGACTCTAACAAGGAGACACCTACAATGTTTGTCACAGTACGCGGACATATTTTCACTCGAATTCAAACGTGTATTGTTGCTGAAGGACTGCATTTTCAACTGGCTGTACCATGGATGTGAAAGTAAGGAGTTAAAACTTCATATTAAGAAAACTCCAATATTATTTGAGACAATCATCCAGGTGACGCTGGGATAAGATAAGAAGTCCTGCATTGCATGCATTTACTTCTATGACGAAAGGCCTAAAATATTTATTTAAACTGTCTAGTTTGTAAATATAAATTATTAGAGCAATGCAAAGTAGAACTGGAATAATAAAGAATATTCGTACGTATTCAAAATTATTTTACCTTTTTAATTTATTTTTATCTTCCAATATTTTGTGCATGAAAAAATACTCTTTAATTATACTCATAATTAGGGAACCCTTAATTTAAAAATAATCAAAAATATATATACTAAATACTACGGCTTTCTGTTGTGTCAGCTAATAATAGCAGTTACTTTACTAACACTAGCGGCACTTAGATATTATTCTTAAAGCATTATGGCATTTTCAAGCATTAGATTCATAGGGGTTTTATCTCCTTCTTTCTAACTTCATGTTTCACATGCTGGTAATAATATAACGAAAACAGTTCGTGGGCTGTACAACTACATGGACTGTACATTAGATATAAATTTTGTGATATAAAAAAGATGTGAATATAAATTTTGCGCTTATTATTGCATTCCTAAATAGGACAGTCAGTGGAGTTAGAAAGCAGGAGATAAAACCTCCCATGGATGACAACGCTTGAAAATGCCATAATGCTTTAAGAATTATATTTAGGTATCACTAGTGTTAGTAAAGTAATCGCCATCGTTAGTTGATACAACATAAAGGAGTAGTATTTAGTATATGTATTTCTGATTAGTTTTAAATTAAGGGTTCTCTAATTATGAGTATAATTAACCAGTGTTTTTTCATGGTTGTAGGATAGAGTACAAAATATATGGAGAAAAAAAATAAATTGAAAGGTAAAATCATTTTGAATACGTAAGAATATTCTTTATTGTTTCAGTTCTGCTTTGCATTGCTCTAATAATTTATTTGTACAAAATGAACAGTTTAAATAAATGTTTTAGGCCATTCGCCATAGAAATGCATACAATGCAGGGCGACTTTTCTTGCCCGAGCGCCACCTGAATTATTAACATTCTCAAACGATGTTGCCGTTTTCTTAATATGAAGTTTTAACTCCCTACTTTTACCTACATGGGGCAGTCATTTGTCACTGTATTGTGCCAAATGCCTTCTGCATGAGTTTTATACTTATTTCCTACTCCTTAGACAGAATTACTCTGCATTTTGTAATCAGCTGTTTTAGCCTATCTGGGTTTGTTGGTGAGTTACTTATTCTAAATTTCTAAATCCTTCGCTAGTTGCGCGGCAAACATTTTTATTAGTTCGGGTATGGTCATTTTACTGTAGATAGACTTAACGTGTACACTTATAGAATAGACTTTTTTCTTCTCACAAGCACTTTTTGTTTACCATTTTCTGCAAATTTTGAAAGGTTCAAAATGTTTTGCAAATTTTGAAAATTTGGGACCATAATGTAATTGGATGGGAAATGAAAGATTAGATGCTTTAAATGATTTTAATTGTCATAAATTGAAGTTTTTGTAATAAAAATATTATGTAGAAAACTGATTTTGTAGAAAACTGTTTTTTGAAAACAAAAATATAAAAATAACCAGAGTTTTTTTCGTCCCATTCATGGCTTTTATTGATCCATTCATTACCCAGTATGGAATAAATAGGATGAAAATTAAAGGTGCATATTTTTCTATTTTATCAGCAATAAGTTACTCATTTTTTACTCTAAACATTTTAAATTTTTCATACTATAATATAGTATACAGAAAGTATTGTTTTCACAAAAATTTTCGAATTTGAGATTTCGATGCCAATATATGTTTTAGGACCTCCTGAATACGTTTTGACTATTTTTGGAGGGATGTTCATCAGTCTGTCTGTCTGTTGTCGATTTCTTGTGCACACGACACCGGCCACAAATAAAGGACTTTCACGAAATTTTATAGCCTGCGTTGTTATCAAAAAATCTAGAAATAGATAGAATTTGTTTAAATTCGAAATTTATTTGAAATGATATATTTTTTAACAAGGCAGTATAGGACGAAATTTGACTTAATCATACATAAAAGTGTTTATTTATAGCTCTATGATCACGAGATTTAATAGTTTCAATTATTATTGTGAAAAATAGCCATCGATACAATTTCGATACAATGATATCATTAGCCCCCTCGGGAGAAAGTCCCCACCCTGCCGGGGGGTTACATTGTAAAATATGGTATCAATCGAAAGATTTTGTCAAGCCCTTTAACGTGAAGGGTAACACGTTATAATTGTAATCATTTGGACCCACAATACCGATTTTTCAAAACATATCTTGTAAAATTAAAAAAAAAAAAAATACTAAAAATTAGTTCTGGTATGAGAAAGTCGAGTTGAGCCTTTCCAGTTAGTTTTTCTGGCAAATAAGATTCTAATGTTTTAATTTTAGCCATTGAAATTTTAATAATATGTCTTAACAAAACGGCACAAAATTAAAAACATAAAAATGTGTCCGTCATGTCTCCTTCTCCCCTATATACTTTAATAAAATATTCATTCATCACCGTCATTCTCCCCCTATGTACTTTAATAAAAGACAAAAATAAATAAATAAGTAAATATGAATGAAATGATGCTTAATAGAAAAATTTAAGAACAGCTGAGGTTGTATATCAATTTCTGGAAATCATGCGCTTCGATAACGATAGGAACTTCTTTCCATAATTTTCAGATTTAGATTCATGGTAGGTCTGTGCTAATGGGGTGATTGTATAGTTGCGTGTACATTATAAATTACAGTGCACGTTTTTTATGTAGAGGAAGTTATCTATTCAGTACAGTTGAAAGTCTCTAGTTGCGATAGCAAAATTAAATATGTCCGGAAGAGCAAACTCCACTGGATTTTCTCATTTTGTATCTTGCTCAGGTCCACTTAGGTCACAGTGGATCATATTTATATAAATAAAATTAAAAATCTAGATGTTTGTCCTGTCATCATTACGGGAGAACGGCTATCCCGAATTTCATGAAATTTGTATGGTTAGTCTTGGCAAGGGTTCTTATGCCCATTACAAACGAGAAAAAATAATGTGTGACTCTGTAATAGGTTGATGTGAAACATACTATTTAACCATATTATATTAATACTATTTAACCATATTTAACTATATATTTAACCAAACATACTATTTAAACATATATATCGAATAGAAAAAGGTTGATGCGTGTCGCGCGTGACCATGATATCGATAATTTTTGTTATTTGTCTTTCTTAAATTATACAGTTTTGATGGATCAAGTTCATTTCATCCGAATAGGCCCACAAGCGATGAAGTTATCAACGGTGAAACATTTGGACGTAACGTTTACAGTCAATCCAAATGGCGAGTGCTCAGTCGATGCAAACGATAAGCGCATATCGTTGATGCACAGATGTCACAGATCTAAAATTCAACTCTTTTGCACTTTCTTATCAGTATTGTTTTATAATACAGCTTAACGGGTCTATATAGTAAACAAAAATTATACATTGTGTATTATATTGAGTTCTGTAGATACTTTTGCTCGTATCACGTTAACAATCCGAATGAGAGATGGCAAGCTTATATTCCATACCTCTATGACATTTTCTGGAAAATCACTAACTCGTGAGGTCCTTAGCCAATCTACAAAACTTTAGAAGTTTCTAGAACTAACCAGAAGTCTCCAAATTGGTGATATTTTGCCAAACTCGTCGTTAAGGCACATGCCACAGAATGTCACCGATACCATCGAATGTGTCGCCAAAGTCAAACGACCCAGACCTTTAAATTAAAGTAATGATTTTCTGTTGCGTATTCGTAATATGATGTTACTTCCGTTACAAACTTTCGTTTTATACCTGTTACATTTCTTTCAAGTTTCAACTCCGCGCCCTAACATGCTGCACATCAAAAGTACCAAAAGGTGTTTTTTTTTTATAAAAATGTTCATTATATTTGAAAATCCTTACACAAAAAACTTGTTATAAGGAGATCTAAACGTTCTATTATCCTTCAAATACTCGTATATGCGGCTACTTTCTCAATGAGCACATCGCATTTAACCAATTTCCCTTTTATTTAATACATTGTAAAACATTTTGAAACTCTTGCTCATTTTTTTCAGCTACTTTGTTGATAATTTCGGCAAATTGATAAGAAAAGCCACAATTACAGGCGTTCTTGAAAATTCCAGCTTCATTTCTCAAATATTCAGCTAATTATTGTCTGCCGAAGTGTTATTTGTTTTTTATAAATTGATAAGAAAAGCCGCAATTACAGGCGTTCTTGAAAATTCCAGCTTCATTTCTGAAATATTCAGCTAATTATTGTCTGCCGAAGTGTTATTTTTTTTATATAAATTGATAAGAAAAACCACAATTACAGGCATTCTTGAAAATTCCAGCTTCATTTCTCAAATATTCAGCTAGTTATCGTTTGCCGAAGTGTTATTTTTTTATTTATATGTTATCATAACTGTCATGGAACCTTACTCTCTCCCTATTACGGACAGTTGATTCCTCTAAAACTTTCAGTAACATGCTTGCGAATGTTTTACAGTGATATAGATGTGTATGTGGCAAAATCATGTGTTGAATCACATACATTTTTTAATTAAAAGATTATTCTCTTTGCGTCAGCAGACTTTAAAGAGCCTCTTAAATAACTATCTAGTGTAATATGGGGAGTTAAAAGCAGATAGAGACAAGAGGACATCGGTCAAGATAGAAAAGAAAAAATGTTGAATATAACATGAGGACGAAAACACGACACTCTTGCTTGATTAAAAAATAAAGGTCATGCAGGAGGAAAAAAACGGCTGAATTATTCAGGTAGTTAAAAGAACATATCACGCAAGTCAGTTTTTGAGATGATACTATCTGTAGGGAGGTTGTAAATTAATAAAGTACAAGTGAAACTCGATTTTTTTTTATCTTTACCGTGGGAACATGGCTGCATTATGCTTCGCAAATACCGCATTATCCTGAATATAATGCGATTTTTTTGATCGATTATTTTTACTTTCTCGTACGTAGTATTGAGAAAGTAAAACGCAGTATTGAGAAAGTAAAACGCAGTATTGAGAAAGTAAAACGTAGTATTGAGAAAGTACGTAGTATCAAGAAAGTACGTAGCATTGAGAAATTACGTAGAATTGAGAAAGTAAAACGTAGTATTGAAAAAGTACATAGTATTGAGAAAGTAAAACGCAGTATTGAGAATGTAAAACGTAGTATTGAGAAAGTAAAACGTAGTATTGAGAAAGTACGTAGTATTGAGAAATTACGTAGTATTTTCGGAGGGATGTCAGTCTGTCTGTTTGGGGTCGACTTCTTATGTACACAATAGATGCGATAAATATTAATGAATTTAACCGAAACTTTATATTCGGCTTTGTTAACGAAAAATCTAGAACAAGATAGAATTTTTTTTTAAATTCGAACGGAAACTTCGAAATTTATTCGAAATTTTATATTGTGTTAACATTGCATTATAGCATAAAATTTGACATAACCATGCATCGTAAAAGGGGTTATTTACTGTTGAATGATCAAGAAGCTTAATAGTTTCAATAATTGTAGCGAAAAACAGTCGCGATACAATTTTTGTGTTTGTGACGTCATTCAGGATGGGAAACAAGTCACATCATCAGGGGGGGGGGGGTATAGTATCAAACTTGGTATCAATCGAAATATTTTTTAAGTTCTCTAAAATGAAGGGTAATATGCTGTAATTTTGATTATTTGGACAAACGATACAAATTTCTTCAAATTTTTTTCTTGTAAAGTTTGAAAAAAAAAAAAGTCACAGGCTGCTTAAAAATGTATTCTGGTATGAGAAAGTCGAGTTGAGCTACATTCTAGTTAATTTTATAAAATGAGAATTAGAATTATTTTCGAGGTCTAATGAATAAAATTCTGATGAGGACAGCAAAAGACTTTTCGCGAAATGATTTTTGATATGAAGGAACAATAAAATATAGAGCTTTTTTATGAATAGTTTTCCTTGCAAATAAATAAAATTTGATGAAAGCAGCACATAACTCCCCCACATAATGCAATGATTTGACTTCTTTCACTGAACTGTCGAAAATCATATCTCTGTTTTTAATTAACATTTTCTCGCCGACACGACAGATGTTTCACACATAAACGAGTACTTTTCCCGGCCGCCCACCTTGCTACTGCATGTCTTCGGACGAGTCGGACGGCCTGGGCTTTCGACATAAACGAGCAAATAATACAAACATTGCAAATAATAGAAATAAACAAATAATACATAATATTAATTATGCCATTAAATGAAATGTAAAACAAATATCCTGAATATATTTATTTATTTTTGTACGGGCCCCTCAACTTCAACGTGAAATGATGGATTCGCAGACGTGGGAAAGTGATTTAAGTAGTTTAATGTTTCACATCTCGGTAAATTTTGCTCTTAATAGAATAGAATGTTTTTTAGTTTTACATGCTAATGCATGAAGAAAATTTTTGTAAATGGAACTTTGGGGACCGGGGGACCGTATAAAAAGTCAGATTTCGTGTATTTTAGAAAAATGTATTTTTCGATTTAAAACTGTTACACAATAAATTATTACCTCATTTGAAACATTTTTGTAATTTGAAGTAAACAACTACGACTAACAGTTAAAAAAAATAAAGGTCGTTAAAGGACTTTACTGGACACGTTGTATATATAAAAGCGAAGCTGAATATTGGACTTAATTTTTAATGATTTTACAACAATGGGATTTTTGCTCTGAGTAAGAATCTTGGGGTGAGGGTAGGTCAGAATCCGGAGGTGGTTTACCACAAGTTTGATGAAATCGTATTTCATCATCGCAAATACGTATGTGTCGAACACCCAGACCATTCGACGGACCCTTGGGTTTACAGCCGCTATTTGAGTGGTCGGAAATACGCGTAAAAGGTCAAGAAAATCGGTTCGGTAGAATGGGTCAGAAATTGATTTCAAGATTTAACCCAAACAAAGATACTAACCTAAATATAACCATGTAAAATCAAAAAATAAATTATTTATAATTGCTTACTCTAAAAATTATTTGCTTATATCAAAACACCCAAAAGTTTAAAAAAGTTGAAAGTTGAAATATTCATAAATTCCATTTTTGAATTCAAATTTCATTGAACATTCTCTCCCCCTTGTTTGGTGCTATCTTTACTATATTTAACATAGTTCATTGCAAAATGGATAGGACATTTTTGGATGCGGTTGATTTCTTTCAAAGTATAAAAGGAACATTTGCGATAATATTGGTACGTGAGCGTAGAAGCATACGTGACAAAAATGTTACCATACTAGCAGCACATGCATGTTTTACAGAGTGCTGCTGTAAGTCGTTAATTAAATTATAAGCTACCGAAAATGAAAAAATTCTAAATAACTCCAATTTTCATCATTTATGATGCAGGCAGGTATCGGTTTCCCTCTTTGGACGCATCTGTGTAATGTTATATTAGAAAAAGTTCATTAGCGGTATGGGAAGATTTCAGATTTGTTCAAATCTATGACAAAATTCTATATACAGGGTGCCCCCCAATAACTTTCTAAGGAAGGGTCTATTAGTGTACACTATATATTAGTGTGCTCTAGTGTGCTCTATCTATAGCAAAGTGACCAGACTTGATTGAATAAAAATAGTGAATAATTTTGCCACTCGTTACAGATGGATGTGAAATATCCCTTTTTTTCACATATTTCGAATGGGAAAAGGTTGTGTAAGACCATGGTATAAGGTGCCTTGGGAGAGGCTTTGATATTTTTGGTTAGTAAAAATTGTTTATTTATTTATTAGTACTTTACTTTTTGAAAAATTATATAGTTTTGATAGATGCAGTTTACTTCGTTAATAGATAATGTAGTTCGTTTATTTCGGACCACAAACAGCGAAGTTATTGACCATGAAACGCTTGGATGTAACGTTTACAGTCTTGGATGCAATAAGTGCGTAGCACAGAGGTCGATGCACAAATGTCTGGGTTCTAAAATTGAAATATTTTGCACTTTTCTGTCAGTATCGCTACCGGAATGCATTTCGCTACATTGAATCGTACAGATGTCGTATATAGTTTTTTGGGTTCTGCTCACTAAGCTTAAAGAAGATTTTTTTTTGTTGCCTGCTGGGGTTATGTTAGACACGGTATATGACGTCTCATGTTATTGTAGACATTTCGTCCTTCATCCCTTCTTTTATCGTCTCTTGTCCATCTTTCATCGCTTGTCCGGTTTCTATGACTTCTTATCCGGCTTTCATTTTTCTTTCTTTGTTTCTTGTCCGGTTTCAATTAAGGGGACGGTGGACGTTGAAATGAGCAAAAATCGACTAAAAATTTTTTAATATATAACATTATTTTACACATTTAACATTTGCTTACGGGTGGGACACCGTCCATCCCAAACGAAGAACCTCCCAAGAAGACAGGTATTTGACATGCCCTATCCCAAACAGTTCGACCCCCTTTGCAGGCATTGGCGTCCATGGAAATCGCTAACTGAAACATTGCACCTGCTGCAGCAGGTGCAATGCTTCTGTCGGCGATTTCCATGGACGCCAATGCCTGCAAAGGGGATAGAACTCTTTGGGATAGGGCATGTCAAATACCTGTCTTCTTGGGAGGTTCTTCGTTTGGGATGGACGCTGTCCCACCCGTAAGCAAAAGGTTGAATGCATTTTTTTCAAAACGGAATTTTCAAAGGTTTTACATTTTTGAAATGCTCCATGCGTCTTAATTTTTATCTGAGATACATGAAATCTGGCAAGAAGACACCTCTCATACATTTTAATGAAACTGGGTATGCATTTTATAATTAGACTTTATTAAGGTAATTAAAAGTAAATAAGAATCTAATTAAATGATGAAAATTAAGTTTTAATGCAGAAAAATATTATAAAAAAATTAACTTTCTAAGGGATTTAAAAATGAATACTCAAATTTGTTCATAATGTGTTTTTGAGTGATCATAATGTAAAATTAATCAAAAATGTGAGCAAATGGCACATAAGGAGCATTTTCAAATTTTCGTTAAAAAAGTTAAATAAAAAAAAATACAAAATTATAACAAAATTGAAAAAAAAAATTAATGGTATTGTATATAGTAATGTTAAGAGGAATACGTATACAAATTTTCACGTTCCTATGTCAATAAATAAATAAAAAAAATTTCGACGTCCACCGTTCCCTTAAATCTATCACTCTTTCAACTGTTTCGCTATTGCCTTTCTAGCCAGAGACATACGCGATTGTCAAGTTTCCACACATCTCACTTCTGACGCTAATTGTTATAACGTATCCTAAAGAATTGCGTGTGTATTCGTAGGATATAAGAATGGATCATAATTTCTGTATAACAAACACTTTTATTATATTTTTACAGCACCAATATCTATATACATGAATAATATAAATAATAAATCGTTCTGTTTCTAGATCACAAACTAACTGTGAGGTACACAAAACAGTAATTAAATGTTCAACTAATTCATAAAACAGAAGATTAAATTCTCAAGATGTATTCGCAAATCATTATTACTCTTATCGCGTCAAACACATCTAATGTACGATGGACAGCTTTATATATACACTGTTTATATAAACACTGTGGAAAAATTCTAGAAAAACACGTAACTCGTGAAGTTCTTAGCCAATCTACAAAATTAGAGAAGTTTTCAGTACTCGTCAAAAGTCCCCAAGTTGGCAACATTTCGCTAAATTCGTCTTTAAAGCCAACGAATTTGATGCTAAGGTTATCCGACCTGGGTTTTGAAATAACATTGCTTGACTGTTAATTATTCGAAACACTATCATTTTTTTTGATCACGTCATATTCTTATATACGTTCCAAGCATCGTTATGAAACGTAAAAATTTATTGTGAGCAGTATAAGACTTCTTCTACAGACTTAGCCTCTTGAAAATGGGAAAAATCTAAAATCTTAAAATTTTATTCGAAAAATTTAAAATCGCTGAATTTTGTGTATGTTTTTCATGTGAAACGGATGAGTTGGACTTTACGAACTGACTAAGGCACGCCTCCACAGCCCAAATTACTAAATGTAGAAACTTTGCATAGACATGGGAATTGACCTCTTGATAAGGGGGAAAATCTAAAATCTTAAAATTTTGTTAGATAATTTTATAAATCGCAGAATTTTCGCTCTAACACTTTTTCAGCTATAACTGGTGAATTATGAGATGCACAAAATTTGTTTTAATACCATCCTGCACAGAAAAAAATACCCTAATTATTTTTAGTAAACTTTATGGGTGTCTTCAATCAACCATTCTTGAGATGGTTTAATTTATATTTACGACAAACATTTTTTTATTATATTTTATCTTTATAGCTTTTAATATTATATTTATGTTTATAGCTTTTGATTCAATTGTGGTAGCTATGGTAACCGATTTACGTGTTATATACCGAAATAGTTTAGTGGATATTTTTAAAGTCAAACATTTTTCAAATTTTTTGTGTTCTGGAAGTCATAAAAAGTGTAGTTCCGTCTAGAAAACTCGAATTATAATTTTCAACCAAATTCCAATACTTTTCCTACAGATTACTGTGCATTGTAGGGAAATTAACAATACATAACGACGTGCATTTATATAAATTATATTGCATATTGTGAATTGCATGATATTGCAGCTGAAGCATTTTGCCCTAGCTTTATTATATTTTCCTTTTTTCATGTCAAATATATATCTTTTTACAGCAGCAGAATGCAGAACCTATTTGAAAATGAGAATCTCGTTCTACACTGAGATGAAACCAAACGACAGACGATATTTCAACCCAAGTAATTAGTAAATTTCTTTTAAAAATATTAATTTCATAAAAACGATTTTTTCATGTTTTTGGATGGCATAAAGCATGCATATTTACACGTGATTCGAAATGGGCGCCCTCTCACGGCCCATGCTCGATCGTTGCGGTCGCCCGGGGCAACGCAAAAGGAAACATTTCAAATCAAAGTATTAGATCGAAGAGGCAAGAAAACATGCAACTTGAAAACACGACGATCTATCTTCATGGAGAAGTAAGTCATTCAATTTACGTTCTAATGAAGTTTTGACACCGCCTGAATGGTCAAACTTATACCACTTTGTGGATGATTATTATTTAGTAAATAAATATGATGAATACAAAGCCTTGCTTTGGTTTTCAGAGTGTTTACAGCAAATTGGTGGAGAAAAGTAGAATTGGATTTTGGTGCAGTAATTAAATACAGTAAGGGAGTTGGGCCTTTACAGTATTCAGATTGATGCCCGTACTGGTTTATTTTAGGCTATATTTTAGCAATACTAAACTTTGTTGATCATCTCACGAAAGCCATTCCATTGCGTTAATCTGAAGCATTTATTTATGCCAATTATGTTTATTCGCCAATGTTATAGGTAATTTGCTGACACCCAATCTTGACTAATATATTATATGCTCTTTGGAATGTAAAAATGTGTGGGAATGCGTGTTTTATATTTTATCTAAGTATATATTTAGATTCAATTTAATTTTATTTCATATACAAGCAGAATTGTGAAACAGCTACAAGATTTTAGATTCTGCTCTGCTAAAGGAGGTATTTTATACTTATTGCAGATTTTAAAGTTAAATGATTAAAATCTAAATTTGATAATTTACCTCATTTGGTTTCAAATAAAAGTAAATAAAACGACTTTGTAGAGTAGATGGTCATTTAAATTTTCATTTTAAAGAAAAATTACCCGATATGTATTAAATTCAGATTTAGATCTGAATGTACTTACAAATCACTCTGAACACGTTTTGTCCACTCTCAGAGTATAGTGTGCGTTTTAAGACATGCATGTTTGTGTGGTGTTGAAGACCCAGACAGTCCGACTCATCCGAAGACTTGAGCAACCATTTGGACGGCCGGATGTTTGTGTGGTGTTGTTGTTGTTGTTGAGACCCAGACCGTCCGACCTACCAGAAAGGTGTAAGGTAACTGTTTGGACGGCCGGGATGTGCCACCCAATTTAGACCGGAACCCAGTGGGGGAGGCATCCACAGGGACCGTATCCTCCTCCCCTACCACCAACCTCTCTGTTTGTGTGGTGTAAATATGTTAAATAAAAAAAAATGAACATATCATTAGAAAATAAAAGCTTTTGGTGATTACAAAATTTGCATCATTAATCTACCATAGAGATCAATATTAGCAATATCAATAACGTAAAATAAAGGAAGGGATTTCACGGCATTTTCACGTAGCATGAGTAACTCATTACTATTTATAAATTGCGTTTTGTAGTTAAATGTTTAATAACTAAAAGCAAATTTTAGCCCATGGTTTCACAAGTTATGGAAATTTTTATAAAACTGATGTGGCAACACAAGATTTTCTTTGCAGACTCGAATTTGTTACGAGCGTATGCCGCTTTGTTTCTCATCTTCCCTTTTGTTTATGATTGGTTGGGTTTTAGGATTGACGTCATCAGAAGTGACGAAATTACTTTTAACTTAATGTTTAAAAACAAAAATATCTAAATATTTGCATTTGTTAAACATTTTAAATCTAGACAATTTTTTATTGCGTAATTGTTTAAATATTTAAACATATTTAAAATAGATTATTCAAAATTTAAGAAACACATTTGACATGTCAGCATGATTTAAAATATTAAAATTTGTAGGAAGCATATTAAAATTCAAATATGTTGCAGTAAACAAATCCATTTTAAAATGACATAATATTTTACATAATTAAAAGTTTCAAATTTAGATATTTGAACTTAAAATTAAACAAAGCGAACTCGAATTTGAAATTAAACAAAGTAAACTCGAATTTAAAATTCAACAAAGCAAACTGAAGTTCAGTAATGCAACTTCTATTTGAAATTAGCAAAACTATTTAAATGTGTAATAAAATAAAAAATTTGCAATTTTATGCTTGAATTTTTAGACATTCTTTTTATGATTTCCATTTTAAGTCAGCAACTTCCTTAGTTCTTGACAAATCGAACATTTTTATTTTTGTGACATCCCTAAAATAACAAATATTTGAAAAAAATTATCTGCGTTCTATTATCCACTTTTGTGCCAAATTTTAAGTCACTAGCTCACTCAATAAAAATATAGTTTCGCGTTTATTCGACAGTTTGAATATTTTTGTCACCATCAGCAGCCACTAAAATGTAAATTTTCATATTTTCATAAACTATAAACTGTCGATAGCATTATGTTCAATTTGTGTT
The DNA here is from genome assembly GCA_951213105.1 of Amaurobius ferox. Lineage (NCBI taxonomy): Eukaryota > Metazoa > Arthropoda > Arachnida > Araneae > Amaurobiidae > Amaurobius > Amaurobius ferox. Next base: position 33,193,385 of record OX578138.1, read on the forward strand.
GAATTTCAAACTCCTGTAACTTCGGAAGGTGTGTTTAGCACCTGAAAATATTACCCCTCCGCTAAGCACTTTTATACCAATTTCTAAATGTTTTATTTATCGATTTAGTCAACATTTCAAATTGTGCTGATTTTCAGAAAACGGTGTTTATTTGTATAACTGAAAAGGCATACAGACAATGTTCTACTTTCAAGAAAACGTAATATAGAGTTTTGCAGAATTCGAACAGTTTACTTCGCAGCACCCCTTTAAATGAATATATTTTAAATATTATATTTTAACCTTTCTTTTGTTGAGTGATCAACCTTCCTACAAAATTGTAAATCAATTTCACACAAAAATTATATTTGTATTTTCGAGAGAAATTTTGAATTCGAATATTTTAGTTTGTGCCACTTTTAGAAGATTTCATCTCCCAAAAGTGCTATTATATTTTCCCTCTTGTTATATAACGATCTACTACAGATAATTTCAAGCTTTTTATAACGTACTTATCTGCAGCACCCCCTTGAATGTATAAAAGTGAAAATTCCTTTTTTTTGTTGTTGTTGTTGATTTGTGAAATGACCTTTGTGTTAATTATATTTAAAGTCTCTAAATTACTTATAAACGCCCGTTTTCTATTCACATGAAAATTCGAACATTATTGCCTCACACACCCCTAAAATAGTAAATATTTGAAATAACAACTATTACTGTTTTATTCACAACTATTACTGATTTTATTACATGACTACATTTATACGAAATTTCCACGAGAGATTAAACATCAAAACGCTGCGCGTTTCCTATTGGTAAAAAATTTTGTGACATCAAGGTTTGAGCTTGGCGTGTTACTTGGCGACAAATGTCATACAAAAACGAAATTTAACGCTTATCAGCATTGTAAAAAAGTATAAAATAATGTAAAAATAACAAATATCATACAAAAACGAAAAATAGCACAAAAGTGATGACGAACACCATGTTTGACTTAATGTGCAAATAATTGAAAAATTTATAAGTAGAATTCAAAATTGTAATAAAAATAACCCGTAAATCATACAAAAACGAAAGATAGCACATGTCAACACTGCAGAAATGGATAAAATAATGCAGAAACAGAAAATTTGCACGAGATTGGTCCTTCTCTGTTAAAGGCCGCAATGTGGAAACAGCCGTTTATGCAACAGTTGATCCGTAACAATTTGAATATGAACCTACGCCCGCTTCGCAGTCTTACCTCGCTACGCTCTTCTGCTAAAAAAACATTACAGGAATCCGGCCCCGCTGGCTGTCGGAGGTCACACGTAGCAACAGCTGTTTGTGCAACAGGTGTTCCGTGGTTCATAGAGCACAAGCTTACTTTCGCTACGCGGACGTAACATAAAACTCAGAAAATTTAAATTTTCAATCTACAAAGAACTGAAATTAACCGTTTCAAATCAAAATCCAAAATTCGCTCTTACATGCACATTCTTTGCTCTTACGACGTGGCGCAGTTAGCTAAACACGAGATTGCCACATCGCGCCAAGGTATTTCCCCTTCATGCCATTAATTGCACCAAAAATCTCGCCAAATACAAATTCTTTACACTAAATCTGTACCATAAGATAATATAGGGTGAGGAAATAATTGAAGTAAAGTTTCTGAAAATAACTAACTTCTGAACTATAACTTCTGAAAAGAATTAATCATGAAAATACACACTTAAAGTAAATAAATAGAACGTAAATAAATGGGCGGAAGGAAATACATTTGAAACTAAATATTACGAGAGAAAAATGCTTCCCCTGAACGAATCATCTGAATACCACTAACTGGCCAATATGATATTTAATCTCTTGTCAAATTTCCAGTCCTTAGTTCAATAATAAAATAGTTTTACGTTCGCTGAACAATTTGAACATTTTGGTCAATAATGTTCCCACCTAAAATTTAAAATTTTGGATTTTCGTAAATTATAAACTGTTGGTAGTTTTTTTTTTGTCGAACTTGTGTTTTAAATTTCAAGCCTCTACGATATCTCAAAGTACGTTTCTTAGTTATATATAATGGACATTAAATTCTCTCGAACTCTCAATGAGAACAATTATGTCACCTTCGTAAACCTCACTACGTGCTTTTTATTAGCCAATTTAGTCATCAGACAAAATTTGGATAATCTGAGATTAATGGTGTGGGTTTGTATATAGCTAGAAAGACGGTCAGATACAGATTCAGGATTATAGTATAAATATACAGATGATTTTAGTATAGATACATAAGATTTATCAGTGTTAGACATTGAGTTATTTTAGTGTTTTTATATTAGAGATGGGGGAATAATACTTTTCTCGAATTTGAATAGCAAATTCGAATATTAACCAGATCTCGGAATATTCGAATACATTGAATAGTTATTTCAAGTGGTTAATAAATACCATCCATATTTATTAATTATTATTTGTCAATTATCTATATAAATAAAATTGAAAATATGTCTGTATGTGTATGCGTATGTGTCATCCACACGGGAGAACGGCTCTATCGAATTCTATGAAACTTTGTGTGTAGCCTTGGACCATAGATAAAGGTGGCTATGCTTCCCACTTAAATTTCGGTCTATGTTTCGAGTTTTTAAGACCAGTTTCGATATATTAATGAAAAACGAACCTCCTATTGGAATTTTATCTTCTTCTTTCTAACTACATGGTCCTCCAAACAAGCAATGCTTGGAATCGCTGGATTGAAACATGTAGGTAACTGCAAACATTATCTCCATGGTTTATTTTCCACAAGCTTTTTCTCATCAATGACAAATATGAGGGCATCAAGATAGTTACCCCGTAGGGGTTGTTGTTGTTGAAACCCAGACCGTCCGACCTACCAGAAAGGTGTAAGGTAACTGTTTGGACGGTCGGGAAGTGCCACCCAATTTAGACCGGAACCCAGTGGGGGAGGCATCCATAGGGACCGTACCCTCCTTCCCCTACCACCAACCTCTCGGAAGGACTTTCGGACCCACATGTTTAACGTGATCGTACTCCGCATGAACACGGCGGCAGTTTTGGCAGTGGCTGGAATCGAACCCGGGCCTACCGAGTGCAACTCCAGCGCGCTAACCAATGGGCTACCGCGCCCTATACCCCGTAGGGGTGTAGATTGTCAAGTATGGTGTCAATCGAAAGATTCTTTTCAAGCCTTTTAAAGTGAAGGGTAATACTGTGTAGTTGTAATCATTTGTATCCACGATACCGAATTTTCAAATTTTTTCTTTTAAAATCTGGAAAAGAAAATGAATTCTGGTATGAGAAATTTGAGTTGAGCCAGTTAATTATTATATTTATTTCACACCTGATTTCTTTAGATAAACTTTGAAAATTTGAAATTATGAAGTTAGAGAGAGTGTTTACCTCCATTCTTGAAACGAAGGTCTATTTTATTGTCACCATTTTTATTTGTGTAGGATAGACTACAAATATGGCTCTCCTTCCGTCCAAACAGCTAGGTTACACATTTCGGCAGGTTGTAACATTGCGGTAGGCTCTTTAAAATAAAAATTATCTAACCGCAGGATTGGGTATTTTTCAATCGAATTTCGATACCTATGTAATGTATGTGTGAAGCACACACACTAAGAGAAATGTAACATCTCCAAAAATTTAAACCAGACGTATATCATAGTTAAGTACAGAATAAAGCATGCAAGCAAGAATCTTGCCTTCCTTCTAACAAAAAAAAATTACCTTAAGTGTGGCTCCACTAGACTTTCTTATACCAAATTGTATCTCGGCTATTTTGTGCAACGATGATTAAAATTATGAAGTCTCGCGATCATTGAGCCATATATAACCCTTTTTATGCATAATTATATCAAATTCTGTCGCATGCTGCCATGTTAAAAAAATATAAAATTTCGAATCAATTTCAAAGTTTTCGTTCGAAATTCAGAAAATTATATCTAGTTCTAGATTTTCGATAACAGAACCTGATATAGTTTTGCAAAGATCCATTAATATTTGTGGCCGCTATTGTGTACATAAGAAATCGTCCACAGCTAGACAGACGCAACTCTATAAGTAATTGAAATGTGTTCAGGAAGTCCTAAAATATATTTTGGCATCAAAATCAAGAATTCGAAAACTTCCGTGAAAAATATATTTTCTCTATACTATATTACATTGTATGCGGAAATCAAAACGATGTGATATTTCTAAACAAAAATAATTATATTTTGAAGAAATTCCACCAAGTGATGAAAAGCGTCAGCCAAAAAAGAAATGAAATCACGTATTTTGGCCCGAAGTACAATTCCACACAGGTGGGAATGAACCATCAGCGCCTTCCACTTATAACTAGAATAAGAAACATACCGAGAAAGAACGAAGGAAGGTTCGGTATATTTTGACCATCAACCAAGAATTTTGTTTTCACTGTAACAAAAATATTTTAATGCAGCCACGATACATTGAAGGAATTTTATGCACACTTCATTAATTAACGAAGTAGGGCGCCAAGGTATACTGAACCTTCTCTCCTCCCCTTTCGGCATTTTCCTTATTACTTTCCTTATATACATAATGTATAAGGAAAGTATTGTGACGGGGTCGAAAATTCGAATTCGAGTTTTCGACGGGAGAGCACGTTTCAAGCATCTCTGATCACGAATCGAACATTTTTGAGGTGATGTCTGTGTGAAAGTATGTGTGTCTCAGTGAGTCTGTGGAGACGATAACTGACGAACGAATGGACCGATTTGAATGAAATTTGGTACAAAAATCGCAATCCGTGAATACTGGAAGCCTATTGTTTTTATACGCAATCGAATGTTTAGAACAACCCTAAATTTCCGAGTAAAATTTTGAAAAATCGTCAAAAAATCAAAACCGCTAATAAAATTACACAAATAGACATTTCTTATGTAAATTTTCATTGGAAAACGATTGCCATAAATTTTGGAACGCTAATATGAACCGTTCTCGCGATATTGCACATTTTTCAAAAAAATTATCAAAAAATCATATAAAATAAAAAAAAAAATATTTCCTATTGAGAAACATGTTCACTTTTCATATGTAATACCATGAGATAAATTGGGTGACATCATTTTCGTAGATCTAGCTCGTTCCATTCATGAAAAAAGATACTTTGAGTAATATTTTTGTATTTGAACGCTAATAGTCATTTATCTGCTGTAAGAATAACTTACTTCTTCGTCCATAACACTTGGCGAGATTTTGGCGACGAATTTGGTGGAATGTCGCCAACTTGGCGACTTTTTAAAATGTTGCTAAATTAACGAAAACTTGCCAAATGGATAAAAACGTTCTAAATCAATGACGACTCATTGATGATGACGACATGGAAAATGACGACTCATTGACGAAAATTCAATATCTTGGAAAGCATATAAATAACTACTATAAAAATAATCTATTTTTTTTTTACTGCAAAAGTAGTAAATTCATTGCATTGTATAAGGAAAGTCATGTGCTGCCCACATCAGATTTTTTTAGTTATAATTGGAAATCATTGATGGTACATTCCCACCTGGATGCAATTGTATTTTGCGTCAAAATATGTGATTTCATTTCTTTCATTACATTTTTTGACTGACCTTCTTCATTACTTGGCGGAATTTTTTACAATCCAGTTTATTTTGTTTAGAGATTTCGTGTTGCTTAGCAATGTAATTAAATCCAATGCGTATATATGGCTGAGATTTTTATTATTTTCCACTTTAAATAATAAAGAAATTGATATAAAAAACTGTATATGATTGAACGGTATTGCACTTTTGACTGGATTATATAAATTACGGCTTTCGGGTTTAACGATTACGGGAAATGTCTATTTTTAACACTTTACAACATAGTTGAAAAGTGTTTATGACTTTGTTCATTCTGTCTGTCCGTTCGCACGATAACTGCCGTAAAAATGACTTCATCAAAATGAAATTTTAGTATGTTGTTCAAACGGTCTGTGGGACATATAAATGAATAATATCAATCGGGATATTATTCATTTATATGTCCCACAGGGACATAGTATAAATGAATAATATCAATCAATTAGTTTTGGATTGAACCCGGGTTGAAAAAATGAAATACATTGAAACCGATGAGACCTAATTTTCCAGACTTTTTTAAGCGAATTTGAAATTCACAAATTGCTTCGAAAGTTTTAGGAAATATTCAAATTATCCCATAAAATATATAAAGAAAATTTCAGCAAAATATGGTATGTTTTTAAATAAAAATTAAAATATTAATTACATCCATATTATATAAAGAGATCACGTGACTCATTTCAAAATAAAATATGGCATCCATCTTTTTTCCCAGTATCAGAATCATGATTTTTAAAGTTCTTTTTAATTTATAGGATTGCATACGTCCTAAAACCGCTTTGTTTTTGCGTAATTTTTGTGCATCTATATTCTGCGCCAACGCAATTACAGTATTTTTGAGTTTAAATGATCATTCAACTTATTTCTACAACGAAGCCTAATTTTAACGTATGCAGAATGTAACCACATTAATCTGTAAGACGAGTTGTAAAAGAATTGCTGAAATTTTTTAACGCAAAATTACTGAGCTCTGGAGTCTGAAATATAGCTGATATGAATGAAATATTCATTTATTTTACATAGAGAAGTAGACGATTTTATAGCATTGCCTTTTTCGATGAAGTTTTAAGCATGGAATTAGAAAGTTCTTTTACATCCATGGTTTTAAGTTAAGTAAAATACATTATTGTAATATTGTGATAATTTAAAAATATCACCGCTGAATGAAAGGACTGGAATAAAAGTGCATGAATGAAATATTCACTGCTTTTTCATAAGAGAGCCAGGCGATTTATATTCCGATGATGTCATTTGAATAAAGTTCATTTTTCCTCGATGAAGTTTTCAAATATAGTAAATTATGGTAGTATTGTGATAATTTAAAAAATATCACCTCTGAATGTATCGCATTTTAGAGATGTTTAAATAAAATTGTATTACAGTTGGAAAGTGTTTCGCAATCAATGCTTTATGCAAGATTGATCTTTCTTGTTTTATATTGTTTTCGTGGTACATAAGATATTGTGTTATTCAGTGCCCATTACAATGCATTTCAGGCTCAGTTTGCGGGATGTTAAGGTGCGACGATGCGGATCAACACAGAGTTGATCCTCAGGTGTTCTTCAAAGAACTTGCTACCTTCTCCCGGCGGTGACCAAGACCCCCTGCAGCGCATCACCCATCTCTACCTACAGGAGCATTACATCCGAATCATAGTAAGTTGGGGTCATTATTTTTCTCCTTTACGAAACTGGTTGTATACGTTAATAATACAAGTTACTCTTTGAGACTTTCCCAGCACTTGTGAAGGTATAAAATACAACTCATGAATTTTAAAATGTTTTAGCTAAGATTTTTTGAATTTTAAATTCGATAAATGTAAACTAGCAAAATCCGGGCTTTGAATGGACTCGCAGGTATGAGGTTATACGGGCTGTGAAAGATTTGAAATTAAAACTTTATTTAACAAATAAATTATGGAATTAAAAGTAAAGAAAAAATAATTTCAATATTTGAGAATCCATATACAAAAGAGTCTAAAGTTTTTAGAATTTGGATTGTAAGTTAAACAAATTAAAATACAGGAAAACAACGGAATCAAAGTAATACATTTAAACCATCGAAACGTATTTCCATAGATTTGCGTTTTATTATTGTATGCATCATAGAGGTAAAGGATCACTCTCTAACTACATGGCATTTATTTTGTTTTGACACGTTCTTCTACCAACCGTGTAAAAAACAAACGAATAGAGTAGTGGAGCTTAATATTGGACTCGTTTTTAACTTCTGAACAACAATGGTTTTCTCATACGGTATTTGTAGGAAGCATAGTGAGCATGTGCAGTTTAGGAATTTCGCCTTGTTACAGCTCGTTTTGATAATTGAAATTGTGATTCTGCAAGTTTGCGTGCCATTTCACGTATGTATGCAACATTTTCTCAGTTCTTAAGTAAAACGGATCCAAAATTCAGGCAAATGTTGATTTAGATTCGTTAGAAATGGAGAATGCACTTTTGATAACATAATAAACGGTTCAACATAATAATTATTGATTTCATATTGGCAGTTTTGCGCTACTCACAGATCGATGATATATATAGCAAATCACTCGAGGTCTGCACCAGAGATGCGTCCCCAATGTAGAATACGTCTTGACAAGACGGGTGCTTGCAAATGGAGCAACGATTTATGCAAAAATTTCATTTATTTCTACAAACGGCTAACACTAGTCTATTATAGGAGATATATGCTACAAAGTGCAGACACTTAACATCAAAGTTTCTTACGAGTATTAAATCTAAACACGAGCCGCCGAATGTTGTTGACGTGGTCTACAGGGCTGCACAAGAAAACTCTTGTCGTGGCAAGAAATAAAACCGCGAGCTTCGGTGATAGTCCATATTCCGTGCATTAAGCTACTGAGACTGTGGTGATGCGAATCCTAGTACATTCTTCTACTTCAGATTTGAGAACAAAGTGCAAATACTGATCTGTACGATCTTCGTATTCTGTTTTTATTATACAGTATCCTGCTCACCAAAACTATTTGAATTGAAAACCGCTGCAATAAATCTGAGATCTGAAGAAATTGAAAAATCCGGGTTTTTCAGACTTTAGAGATCAGGGTTAAGTTATTGGAAGACATTTTAAACCACTGATGTGCCACTGGTGATTCAAACTGTTCCCATCTGGTCAATTGACGTCCCCCCCCCCTCTCTCTCTCTCTCTCTCTATATATATATATATATCAATCTATCTATCTATCTATCTATCAATAGTTCTGAAATGATATCTCTCAAAGAGACAGTATATCCCTCTCTCCTCTTTCTATCATTTACTGAATATTTTTTCAGTGACATTTATCAAAAAGTGATATGCACAAGAGTAAGGATAGAGAATAACATCAAAAGACTCTTTCCATCTCTTTCTTTTCATCTCTCCTCTCTCTCTTTTCTCTCTCCTTTCTCTCTTCCAATATCCGTCTCCATCATTAAGATTTTTAAAGCAACATTTAATACCCTCATCTCTAATCTCCCTCTCTCAATTATTTATTAGAGAGAGAGAGAAAGAGAGAGAGATAGAGATAGAGAGAGAAAGAAAGAGAAAAAGAGAGAGAGAGAGAGAGAGAGAGAGAGAGAGAGAGATCTGAAATTCCCTTTTCTCCCTGTTTCTGAGAGATGACATTGCAAAAATATTAGCAAAAGTATTTAATAAATGATGGAAGATTCAACTTCGAATATTAGAGTGCAATGTTATGTAAAGCAATTTTTCATCCATTATCGTAATTGGGTATTCAGCATTTTCCTCTTTGAAGTCTTCGTATATAGTCCTGTATTCTAGTCAACGAAAAATGAAGTTCTCATAATATTTTAATGAATCGGAGTATATTAAAATATTAAAATAATAAGCGATTTCTCAGTATGGAAGATATAAATTAATGTAAATGACTTATATTATAATTTTAAGCAAATAAACCACTATCAAATTTGTATAGCGTATTTGTAACATATTTCAAAATTTGACATTTTCAACGATTCATCCTACTAGCGTACTTGTCGTAAATATTTAAGTATTTTATCCCTTTTACTTTCTCATACTATAGAATATACACTCGTCAAAAGTGAAATTGCAATACCATGAAGGAATGAACGCAGCCATATGCAAATCACAATATATTCGAAATTTCATATATTTTTTAACATGGCAGCATAGGACAAAATCTGACATAATTATGCATAAAGGGGTTATTTACGACTCAATAATCATGAAAATTAACAGTTTTAATCATTATAGTGACAAATAATCATGATATAATTTTTGTGTTCATAACATCATTCGGCTCCCTCGAGGAGGGGAAAGGTTAACGGCAGGTTTGTTTAACAGCAAACAAACCAAACAAAACTTACATTAATATGGTATGTGACCACCCCGGACCTTCACACAAACTTTACAACGATTTTCCATGCTTTCAATGAGGTGATTAACCATCGCAGATGCAAGCAATGGCCATTCCTCCAATAGGGCAGTTTCCAATTCTTTGAGACTGACTGGAGGAGGTAAACGTGCAGAGCCAGCACGTCCGAGGGCATTTCAAAGGTTTTCGATCGGATTAAGGTCGGGGGAATATCCCAACCACTCCGTACGAGAAATGCCCTCACTTTCCAGGTATTCGTCAACGATGTTAGCTCGATGGGGACGGGCATTATATTCCATTAGGAGGAAATCAGGACCAACTGCTGTAGCGTAGAGTCTCGCAATGAGGTCTAGAACTTCATCCCGATACAGCGCAGCCGTTACAGAACCGCCTTTAAAGATTTGCAGCTCTGTGCGATATTCCATTAAAATTCCAACTCACACCACGACGCTGCCACCTCTGACTGCGTGATGTTCGATGATGTTCTTGGCCTGATTGCATGTGCCTCCTTCTCTCCAGATACTTACATGCTTATCATCTGATTCCAGGGCAAATCTGGACTCGTCCGTGAACAGAACGTTGCACCAATTTGAGACAGTCCAATTGGCATGTTAACGACACCACTTTAATCTTTTCCCTCTGACTTGGAAGGTTAGTGGAACACAAAAACGTGGTACTCGGGCGTACAGTTCCTTCACATGGAGCCTTTGGCGCACAGTACTGGTAGATATTGTCTTACCAAGTGCCGCTGCAACCATGGATGTAACAGTTGTGGAGGCCGCTCGTCGATTCCGCTTGGCTACTATAACAATATACCGATCATCAGAGGGGGTGGTAACTCTTGGACGACCGGGCACAGGTCTCCGGACAACTGTTTGATTTGTTTGGAATTTTTTCCATAATCGAGAAATTACCGAATGATCAACGCCAAAGAAAATAGCGGCATCTTTGATTGACTGTCCTGCTTCAATGCGTCCGACAGCGCTCACTATCTGTCATTCGTCTTCTTTCAGCCATAGAAACACGAATATCATTAAAAATAATCCTACAAAAGTTATAAGCATTTCGTATCAGCATTTAAATGCACCTCTTCAAACCCTCCAGAATGCTGGGCGTCTTCAACGACTGTCTAATTAACATATATCCGGACAGTCAATCGTGATTGGCTGTAACATGCGATATTTGCATACTGTCATCTATATCCACTGCGATTTTCAGTCACTCAAATCCAAATACGTTTCCGAAAAATGAAAATTTGCATTATGTGCATAACTTTTGGAAGTGAACGTATATATTATGGACACATTCATGCCTGCCCACTGAACGATGCGTAGCTTAGCGTATACTTGGCAAAAACTTCTACTAACTTGTTAAGTAATTTAAAATCTCCCACTAAATATCCGATAAATGTAATGGCATATACGGAATATCCGATAAATGTAATGGCAGTAAGAAACTTGCTATAAGCCTCAAAATTTTCACCCCTTATAAGCGAGTTTTGTGTTTCGGAATTTAAAATCTATTGAACATAATTTATGTTATTTTTGGAGCATTTACGGTATTGGCATTTTCTTACGGTATTGGCAATGTGAAAAATTTTAAAACATATAACTGAAAAGTTACCGAAAATAAAAAGAAGAAACAATAAATCCGTTAAGGTGTATGTAGTACGTTCTTTTCGAATTTGTCTTCCGTGAATAAAGAGTAGCCATCAACTGCTTATCTGGTGTTTCTTTCACATGCTTAGTGGCAGAGAAACATCAATACGGGAAATAATTTAAAATATAATAGTTCATTTTAAATCGATTGGGCATCATCCGTCATTTTTAGAGCATTTGCTCATGGCCATAAAATAGGATGTTTCAAAAAATTTAAAAACAATTAATGAAATTTTTGTAAAGAAGAAAGACATAAGAAGAAGTTCACTATAGATTGCTTTACTAAAGAAGGGGATTGCTTTACTAAAGAAGGGGAATCGCTAACCCTCAACCACCAATTAGAGTCTTTGTTCAGCGGTACACAGATAATTTGCAAAACATAAGTGATTGTATTTGGAAACGAAACCCAATATTTAGTTTACTAACTGTTTTAGTATTTTCTTCTTAAAAATCAGCTTTGTTTCTCTGTAAGATAAATTGAAAATCGTCTGTGATTGATGGGTGAATTTCTTTCACTTGACTCTAAATTATTTCGAGTCAAAATTTAATGCTTTGTTTATTTCAGGAAAACCTCGACATGTGTATTAATCTGATAACGCTGTACCTCTATGACAATAAGATTGACAAAATCGAGAATTTGGCTCATCTCGAACATCTCAGTTGCCTTTACTTGCAGAACAACCTAGTTCCAAGGTTGGAGAATTTGCAAGAGCTCAAACAGCTCACTGTCTTGTAAGTACCGATCGGAACACCTTTTATTATGATCTCTGTAATCTTGTCTTTAAATTATATTGTATTTAAGCTTTCTCTCTCTCTCTCTCTCTCTCTCTCTTTATATATATATATATATATATACATACATACATACATACATACATACATACATACATACATGCATACACATATATATATATATATATGTATATATATATATGTGTGTTTTATATATATAAAATAGAAAATTTTAACGCGTGATACTGCTCATGGAGAGTTATAAATTAATGTTTCTATATATAAAGAACCTCTATAAATTGATCATAAAGAGGTTTGATTGGATATCTCATGGAAAGTGGATTATAAAATCGGAAAAGACTGAAAAGTATAAAATATTATAAAAAATCTTTTAAAGTTACACGGTTTTAGTTAAATGCACTAAAAAGTAAAAAAATAATTTTTACCTATCACAACATTCTAAATAAAATTTTTGGGAGCCCATAAAAGAATTGTATTTCAACATTAACAAAATATTAAGGAAAAATAAAAGTTATAACATAGAAATGACAGAGATATCAGAATGATGAATTTTTAAATCGAAATTGTCAAAAAAAATTTAAATCAATTGAATGTAATCATTTTTACATATGTTATTTCGTTGCTACCACTTCTATTGTTCCTTAAAATTCTGTTAATGTACAAATACAATTCTTTTATGAGCACCTCACAATTTGATTTTTAGTCACATATGACCAAGAATGTTGTGATAACTAAACATTATTTTTTGGTACATTTCACTTAAAACGCGTAACTTCAAATTTTTTTTATAATATTTTATTTGAAGTTATAAATGCATTTCTATAGCTCATTTTATAGTAATTCTAGATAATTGGTATGTCCAATTCATCATAAAAAATTCTAGAGATCTGTGTGTAGGTAGGTCACTTTCATTATTGATAAAGAAAATACGTATTGAAAATTCACAGAAAATGTTATTTAATTGCCTTACAATTTAATTGTAAATCAGAAATCAACTTATGTCCTATAAGGTAGCGTCGCATAAAAGCAAGAAAGTGTCATCACGTCGTCATCGTCCTTGGACTATGGTTTTGCAGTTTTTTATATCTTTCATAAATAAGTTAATGGTGATTAAGAGAGTATAAAACTCTTTTAACGTAAGGATTCTGGAATTTTTCTGGTAGAAATTTTAAAATATTTAGTTCTAACCAGCGACAGTCCAGAGCATTATTTAGAAGTTAGCATTTGTATTAGAATGAAATTAAACGGATACGTCAGTTGGCTTGCAAATGATAAAACTGTGATTTAATGTATCGAGTTGTCAATATTGTGTCTGGTTTGTTGGTGTCGCCTGCATTCGAGTCAGGTTTTAAATAGATTCCGTGTGCAGATATGACAGCCTCTGTAATTTGTCTGGTTTTCTCTAAACATCTTTATCTAAAATGTACGTTAATTAAATGAAATCACACAGTTCAAGCAGTTTCATAATTTCTAAAGGTATTGAATTCGAGATTTTTTGTCTCCACTGATCTAAAATTTCTTAATAAGTATCCCAACAGTTGCTTATAAGTATACACTTCTATATCCATTATAAATCGTTTGTGAAATACTTTTGAGCCGTTCATATTGTCTCTAGCATGGCAATTTCTGTTATTTTTTTCAGAAACGTCAGCTACAATGCTATACAAAAGCTGGAGGGACTTGAAACTCTTACCGAATTACGCGAGCTGTACATCCAATTTCAAAGGCTTCCGTCAAATCAAGTCTTGGAGATAGATCTCGATTCCATAAAAGGCATATCGGTAAGTTTCTGTATACCCATATTCTTAGCGCGAAAGTGTTAGCGCTGCCAATTTAAACATTGTTACTGTTTGCGAATTGTATTATGAAATCCTTGCCACTGGCGCATTTACTATGAAGACAAAGCTTCGAGCCCTCATCCAAAGAGAGGGTTCTGCAGAACTAATTTTTTACAGAATTTTTGACGTGAAAAATCTTAGAGCACGGGGTACGAAGTAAATCATGAAAGAAATGGGACGAGGATGAAACGGTGGTATGTAACGTAAGTGACATCCTATTGTTACGAATACGTAACAGATAACCATTGCCATAATTTGAAAATCTGGGTTTCTGGGCCTTGGCGACGAATTTGACGAAATATTGTCAACTTAACGACTTTTAGCAAGTTTAAGAAACACCTCGAATTTGCAGATTGGCTAAGAACTTTACGGGTTACATTTTGCAGAACTTTTCACAGAGAGTATCTAAATCCGTCATAGTTCAGTTGGGTTGTTGACGTGACACGAGTAAAATTATCTGCCAAACTCAATACAGAACCCAATGTACATTTTTCCTTTTGATTATATATACCCTTTAAGCTTTTCTGTTTTTTCAACCCAGACCGTCCGACCTACCCGAAAGTGTAAGGTATCTGTTTGGACGGCCGGGACAGTGTCACCCAATTTAGACCGGAACCCAGTGCAGGGCGACATCCACAGGGACCGTACTCTCCTTCCCGTACCACCAACCTCTCGGAAGGACTTTTGGCCCACATATTTAACATGCCAGTACTCTATGTGAACTTGGGAACAGTTTGGACAGAGCCAGGAATCGAAGTCGGGTCCTCCGAGTGTAATCCTCGTGCTCTAACTACTAGGCTGTTCCGCCCATATCTTTTACAATATATTTTATTACTCAGGCCGTCCAGTTCCCTCACAGGATGCAGAGCAGTTAGAAGGGACGACCGATACCCTTTAAGTTGTATTATAAAGTAATTCTGGTAGAAAAGTGTAAACAAAAAAATCATTTTATCCACGACATCTGCACACCGACATCTGAGCAATACGCCAGTATGTGTTTGTCGCTTTGGCCGACCGCACACTCGTCCGGTGGTTGTGATTGCAAATGTTTTCCAAACGTATATCCAAACGTTTTATCATCGACAACTTCGTTGTTTGTGGTCCAATGGGGACGAAATAAATTGCATTCTATCAATGTATCGAGAATATATAAGTTAAAATAAATAGATAAATAAATAAATAAAATGGAATAAAAAAAATGATAGATTAAGGTAACCAATTTGAATATGCGAAGACAAAACAAGAACCCTCTTTCACGATAGGTCCATTCTTAAAGCTTTACTAAAGAATTTATTATCCGGCTCAAGACGTTTAATACTCGATTATATGGATATCAACGTATAGTGTCATCATAATCAATAGCATAGTTCCGTATATATTTAGTTTAGAAACATCTTTCTGAATTGGTCCTTTAATTTACATATTGAATTGTTGTATGTTGATGATTTCAGGAATCCTTAAGAGTATTAAACGTATCTGGAAACGGACTTGAGTCACTGGGCCCTTTGAAGCCCCTGGTTCATCTAGAGACTGTATTGGCTGAGGAGAACGGCGTCGAGGATCTAGAAGATTTGGTCGACGTGATCGTAGACTGGCCCTTTGTGAATATGATGAAAATGGCCGGAAACCCGGTGTGCCGGAATAGAAAATATCGAGACAATGTTGTCGTCAGTTGTCTAGAGCTTGGTGAGTATAGAATCGGTTCTGTTATAAATAATCACCAGAAAAGTTTATATGTAAAATATCTTATTTGAAAGAAAAAAAAAACAAGAAAAAAAAACAAGAAAAAAAAAATATCCGGATGTCTCCTTCTACAGTTTTTAATTAGGTAGATGCATTTAATGTTGCGTTTTCCCCAAAATGCGGTGAATGAGATTGCTCCCCTATCGGTTCTAGGGTGATTGTACATTGTTTTTGAATTTTTTTTTACTTTTATTATATCTTACATAATAACGGACGACCTCTCTCTCCCCCTCTCCCCTCTCTCTCTTTTTCTCTGTGTGTGTGCAGTTCGAAATAAAAAAAAAATATATAAATAAATAAACTCCAAAGTGCACCTTTCCCGGTTGTCAAGTACTTGTGTGCCAAATTTCAAGGCCGAATACGACGCTTAGATTTTCCTCTACAGACTGCATACACAGACATGCATCTTCTTTTATTAAGTAAGATAGAGAAAACTTTCACATTTTGACTATGTTTTTAAATGTTGCATAGCTATTTTTGCGACTTGCAATCAGATACTTCTAAACGAGAGAGAAACTTCTTCAAGGACGAAACTTGTGCAATCGACTTTAGTTCACATTTGCAATCATCAATATGCTCTTAATATTGCAATGTAATTCTGGTGTATTTATATGAAAAGTGGCTTTTAATATGCGAGAGCTAATAATATTCACCCGTTATAGACAAGGCTACTAGAAAAGTTCCTTAAAAATTTTTATCATTTAAAATCTGTTTTAAAGAATAATTTAATCCGTTTTAAAAATTGGTAATAATAATTATAGACTTGGTGATAATAATTACAGACTTAGTAATAATAATAATTGACAATAATAATTAATAAGAAAGTATTGCCCAGTAAAATTTAATGTAAAACTTTTTTATGTTGGTTTAGGTAGTTATTTATAGTGCATTTTTACATTCCCTACAATTCATAGTATATAGGTTGGCAAAAAAGTTATGGAACAGACCAATAAAATTGAAAAGTATTATGGTCATCGCATATTTTTTTATGCAGCTATATATAGGAAACCCCTATGGCGCTACATGATGAGACAACTTTGGGGGAGGGATGTCTTTGTTTTATAGGGGTACTGGGGCTATCTTGTTTCCTGTTAGAAATAGGAGAAAAAGTCAATTACAAAGTTGTAGAACGTTGTATAAAGAGTACTAAGCATTTTTGTCCAACAGCCAAAGTTGCAGAATAACTCTCTAAAGATTTTAAAAGAGACGCTTTTATTAATGTGTATGTAACAATGTAAACGTGGAGAGATTGGAAAATACGCGGATATATCTTATTACACGTGTTTAAGCATGTATAGGTATTGTTGTTGAAGGTGAGCATTTTGTATTTCGAGTATAATCTAGTAATTACTTTCTTATACGTAGTACTGAGAAAGTATTGTTTTCAGGAAATTTTTCGATTTCGAGATTTTCATGACAATATATGTTTCAAGATCTCCCGAACACGTTTCGAGTATTTTTGGAGTGATGCCCGTTTGTCGTCGGGGGTTGATTTTTCCGATACACGATAACGGCCACACGTATTAATGGATTTTCACGAAACTTGTTACCAAGAAGTCTAGAATTAGATAGAATCGCTTTTAAGTGCGAGCGAAATCTTCGACATTCATTCGAAATTTTATATTTTTTCAACATGGCAGCATAGGACAGAATTTGACATAATCATGCATGAAAGGGTTTATGGATGGCTCAATGATCACGAGACTTTGTTGTTTCAATCATTAATGTGAAAAAATAGCCGCGATATAATTTTTTTGTTCGTGACGTCATTATCCGCCCTTCAAGGGGTGTATTGTCAAGTATGGTATTCATCGAGATGTTTTGAAGCCCTTTAAAGTGAAGGGTAACACGCTATAATTGTATTTATTTGGAGCCACAATAATTGGTTTTTTAAAAATTCTCTTGTAAAATAAAAGCTAGTATAAATGTATTCTGGTACGAGAAAGTCGAGTTGAGCCACGTTACAGTTAATTTTGTATACACTAGCTTTAAGGTTCCTTTTCATTTTTTTCGGAAGAGGGGACAGAAATTCGTTATTAAATTACTAATTATTATTTCTTTGCGGTGCTTATTATTAATAATTGCGGTGCTTATTATCATTAATTTGCAATGCTCTACAACTTTTAATTGACTTCCTCCCCTATTTCTAACAGGAAGCGATACAGGCTTCCCTAAAGTTGTCTTATCGTGTAGCGCCATAGGTGTTTCTTATAGACCTGTGTAAAAAATTTACGATAACACCAATATTTCATCAGTTATTGGTCTGGAGTATGACTTTCCCTCACACACTCTACGTGGGAAGAAAGAAATGGGATGGAGTCAAAAATGAACTCTAGCGTTGTGTTGGATTTACATGATTTGAGCATCTCTGAGTACGAACCGACCACTTCTTTAAAATGCCTATCTGTATCTGCGGGCAGGGTCCCTCAAATACATCCAATCGAAATATCAATCGAAGTCTGGTATGATTATTTCAATCGATGAATGTTCAGAAGGCTATTCATTTTCTCTTATATGACCAAGGAAAGAACCTCCACATTTCAAACGTCTAAAAAAAAATTAGAAACAACGTTATTAAAACAAAATGACGCGTAAAACTTCTAGAAAAATACCACTGGAATATGTTATTTTGCATTTAAAACAATGTATTTGGATGCCGTTATTTATAAGACGCTAAAATAAACCGATGTCGATTTATTTGATGTCTATTTATCTAGAATTTAAAAACTCATAAAGAACAAAATAATCTTCCCATTTTCAAGTGTAAGAGTGATTTGTAAATAATTTTAACCCGAAATGAATGGACATCATTCTTTAAAAGCTATCACGTGCCTTTATCGGGATATTAGAAATTTTATTTTTTTTCTCGACATGCTATACCTTTAAAACAAATTGAACAAATCCAAACAATGAATGTCAGAGTTACTTTCATTATTGGGATGCTCAAATCAGGAAAAAACCTTAATTTTTTTTAAATAAAAAAAAATACTGTAAAACTGTGTTAAATTTTGTTTCAAAAAGGATCGTTTTATGCATGATTTTTTATTTAGAAGCGAATAACATAAATTAAAGAATGATTATTTCTGAAGATTGTACGTTTTTGAGCGAAAATGGAAAAATCTTAAAAAAATTAATATACTCGCTTGTATAAATAGCTGAATTGTTTGTAAGTACATTTGACTCTAAAAACATAAACATAATTGTTTATTAGTTAACATGAGCCGTTCTTGAGATATTAGAGCTGTTACTTTTCCACAGGGAGCATAATTATCCAATTATATGGAATTTTGTATCCTTATTTTAATCGGTAACAGCAATAAATCTATTACCTCCCATTGGGATCTAGTAATAAGAGAATAAGGGAAGCTTCAATTTAGCTTAATATTTTCCACAATGTCAAAATTTGTTATTCTATACAGAAAAACATGTGTTGCACATATCAAAGTTTCACTTTCTTCTAGCATTGCATAGGTAAAGTATTCAATAAGTAAATCAATAAACGAAAAACACTTTGTGCAAAACTTGAGAAACTCATTGAAGCCCAAAAAAATAATACAGCATGCAGCTGTTTACAGGATACGCTGGATCCTTTTAAGTCAGTGCAAGAGAACTAATAAACCCGAAGTCGAAAAGATGAAAAGGGAGATAAAGTATTGTTTTCCTGCAAATTTTCTAGATTTTGATAGCTTTGATAGATAGATACGCTTTATGACCTTCTGACTTCATTTCGAGCACCTTTGAAAAGATCTCCCCCCCCCCATCTCTCTCTCTCTCTCTGTGTGTGTGTGTGTGTGCGCGTGCGTATAGGGTGGATCAAAAATGACCTACCTAATTTGAGGCAGGATTGCAGTACAATGGAAGGACGTACGTCAATTCCTAAAGACATTTACATTAATTACATTTAGTATTTACAGTACAAACTTTTCAATGTGTCTTCCATCCCTTCTGCTTGCAGTTTGACTGAAAAATTAGGTATTGCTTTTGAAGAATTGCAGATGTTATTTCACGAATTTTATTCGGAATTGCAACTTTAAATACCGCTAATGTTACATGTGTTTCCCTCTTACTCATACCGTATAATCCACCCGAAGGTGTAAGGCAATTGCTTGAGATTACTTATAATTCAGCCAACAAGCATTTTGCTGTATTGTTAAATGCAGACTTCACGAAACAACTTAAAGTATTATACTCATTGGATTAAAAACATTCAATTGGCAAAATTAGGTAAAAAATTAAATTGTAAAATGTTTATTTCAAGCAATGTCGAGATTAGCATTTCGAGTAACATTGTTTTACCAGCAAATTGTAATATTTAATGGGAGTTTTTCTTAACAATTCATGAGATGTAAATCATTAGACCTATTTTGACAATAATATTTATTTATCCGGAGTAAGAAATCGAACCAGTGTCTCCTGGTTTGCATCCAGTTATGCTAACAGCGGCACCATTTTCGTCAATAAAAGAATGAATTACTTTGACTTAGCTTACACATCGCACTATCAGTTTAAATCGGTCTTAGTCCGTATATTCATTTATTATATATGTATATAAACTAGATATATTAATCTATTTCAATGAACTCAGCGTAATTTCCAAAGCATTGTGTTAATATACACTCTGTTATAAAAAAAAGTATATGCATCTATAAAAATTTGAGCCACAGCCGCGAGCGAAACTCGGCATGCAAATGTCATTTTAAGAGTTATGGAAATGATCAAAATGTCAGCGCCAATGATGTTATAGGGCTATAAGCAACGCACATGAGAACAATGCATCATGAAGCGATTAAGACGACTGGTGTACTCACTCTCGGGCAATTGAAACTGAATTTATTTTCTGTTTTGATGCGATAAATTGTGTACAAAGATACCTTTGAGACGTACTCGACGGAGCCACAAACAATTATCGGATTTTGAGAGAGGTCTCATCATAGGCCTAAGGAAAGCTAGTTGACTCAGCAAACGTAACATTCGCCATCTTAGTCATAGGGATATGGTAGCTGATCGGTGTTGACAACAGTGGATCAGAGAAGGCATATGTAACCGTTGCAGAGGCTCATGATGCTCCAGACTGGCGAGGATAGTGCAGTCAACAGAGGCGCCACCTCCACACAGATGGCGTCGGTATCAGCCATTTGAAAGCATTTGCCATTTTCCACACATCATGTATCAAGGGATACTATTCGGGGACGACTGGCAGAAGGTGGGATTGTGTGCCGACGTCCATTAAGACGCTTAGCACTGACCCCTCAACATAGGCAGAGCCGTCTAGATTGATGTCGAGCTCGGCCAGTCTGGACAGTATCCTATTGGAGGTATGTTGCCTTCAGCGACGAATCCCGCTTATCTTTCAGTGCTGATGACCGCCGCATATATGTATGGAGGAGGACTGGCCATCATTCTGATCTCGCATTTGTTGTCGAGCGACCATCACACGTAGGGTGACAGTTTGCGGAGTCATCTCGTGGGACAGCCGATCTCCTCTAATTGTGCTGCAATCCAATCTGAAGGCTATTTTGTACGTCGATGATACTCTGTAGTCGATTGTTCTGCCTATGCTGTCAAGCCTCTCAGTTTACATTTATCAACAAGCCAATGCTCAACCAATTTACCAACAAGACTACGTACGGCTTTCTCAAAAATGTCTTTGAGGATTTAATACACTTTCATGGCCATCCAGGTTCCCAGATCTATCACCAATAGAACACATCTGGAATATGTTTGGACTGCAATTGCAGCCTTCTAAGAATGCCACTAAATTAGCTGACCAGGTGTAACATTTATGGCAGAATATTCCACAGAGGGACGTAAACAACTTAATTGACTCTATGCCACACCAAATATTGGCTTCTATAGCTTCCAGGGATGATTTACTACGTTCTAAATTATCATCTTGTTGCCACCATTTTTAAATAAAACTTGCTGCTCCAAAATGCTCCCAAATTCTAATCATTTGCATATCTTGCAATTATTTCGCGGCTGTAGCTGAATTTCTCATGGGTGAATATATCTATTTTACCACAGAGTGTATTTGCACTGATTTGCATTTGTAGACAATTTTCATGAGTGAACTAATTTTCTTTTCTTGTATTTAGAGGAACTCGATGGTCGTGTGATTTCACAGTCATACAGGAATTTTCTTTTAAATTGGAAGCAGTGCCAGACATTACAAATTAGGAAACAGGAAAGTTATGAAGTACTAAAACCATTTTTAGAACAGCGTAAGTTAATCGTTTGCGTATTTTTATTACGTAGATAAATATATTTACTAGATATTTGTTTATACTGTTGTTTTATATCAATTTTTTTAACGAACTTGAGCATTATGAAATGTTCATATTACGTACCGTTATTGAAAGAAAATGAGTTAGGGGGTGGGAGTACCCTCATTATTTCTCATTTAAATAAAGCAATCGACGCAGTTCCTCTGACATTTAAAATTTTGAAAGGGAACTGCTTAACTGGATATAGATAACTTATGACTAATGCCCAAAAGTTGAGGCGAGAGGCCTTGAAAGACTTATTGTTTTGCCCTTTTGTCTCACATTTGAAGAAAATGCTTATTTGAGTTTTCAATGCTTATATTGGCCTTAATTTGTGTTTTATATTGACTCTCTTTTTTCCTGAAAGAAAGTGCAGCTGAGCTGTGGGACACAAACATTCACAAGGAAAATGGAATTTCTTTCGAATGTGTCTCTCACATTGTCAGCAATTTTGATGAGAAAAATTCCAGCTCAACACGAGTTGCCAAACAGATAATATCTAAATTATATTATTACGATTTATCTTTCATTCTATCACGCTTTTCAAAGAAAAGTGTGCTTGAATAACAGATAAATCGTAAAGAATAGGATCTTTAGATAGTATCTGTTTAGCAATTCGTGTTGAGCTGGAGTAGTTAGGGACATTGAATCTGCTTCCGGACCAAAGGGCCACACAGTGAGTAAAAAATGCAAGGGAGTTCTTTCAGTAAATAATGATGTGGAAAAAATTAAAAAAAAATAATCGGTAAAATACTCGAAAATGATACTGGTAATTCAGCTTTCATTGAAATGAATTATAAATACTCTCTCGCTGCTTTCGTAGACGTCGTAATATCATTCCCGATTCTAAAACACATTCTAAGTGACAAGAGATAAAGTTTAATTTGCGACAATTAAAGAAAACACCATCGGATAATTATATGTAATCGCGAAAATAAGTAAGTGATTCGATAAATAATTTTTTTAAATTATCTTAATAGATCTACATAATTCGAAAATGTTCAAACATTATGCACTTAATAAATGCCTATTTTAGCTGTCTACTTTAATGTTTCAATTTGCTTATTTACTTGTATTTTTTTAATATCTTTTACTGTTTGACCTGTCGGGTTTTACTTATCACGCTCTGTTCCATCACCGTTGTGAGCAACAGCAAGCAAGCAATCAAAGGATGAGTTTTAGGATTCACACTTTTGTTTTAAAATGCACTGTAATGAAAAAAATTAATATCATAATTTCATTTCATACATTAAACGTGGGTGGCTAGAAAATTTTATAAAATTAATATTTCATTATAAATAAATATACTTGAAAATATCGGCATTATATGTATGGAATCATTATCACCATTAAATGTACGAAATCATTATCACCCTTAAATGTATGGAATCATTAATTTCAAATATTCAATGATTCCATACATTAATGGTAATAGTTTGGTGTATACCGATTTATATTGAAATGTTCGTTTTATAAAATTTCTAACCACCTACTATTGTATGAGATGAAAATGTGAGAAAATTTATGTTTTTCATCTTAGTGCATTTTAAATTAAAAGTGTTAGATCCTAAAACTTGTTCTTATTTGGTTGAACTTCTTCCCAAATAGCACGCTTTTTATGGTG
Organism: Amaurobius ferox; assembly: GCA_951213105.1. Classification (NCBI taxonomy): domain Eukaryota; kingdom Metazoa; phylum Arthropoda; class Arachnida; order Araneae; family Amaurobiidae; genus Amaurobius; species Amaurobius ferox. The sequence goes on from OX578138.1 coordinate 33,217,212, forward strand.
ATTCCAATATGGGTTGGATTGGTAAGGTCCAATATCAAACGAATGAATGAACACTACGAAATATAACGATATGCCAAATTTGAACCTTCCATCTGTTTTGGCTCTTGAGTTACTTTTTTAAAACGTGTACCTCCCTACTTTGAGTTCAGGTCTGGGTGGACCAGTAATTTTCACAAATATAAGAATGAAAATGTCCCACAACAGACAATGATATGCCAAATTTAAGCTTTCTAGTTGCTCCGGTTCTGAGTTATTCCTAAATGCATGTGCGTTCCTGTGGCGAGCCCAGGAAGGGCTGGAGCTGTATTGTTCAAAATCCAAAGAATTAAAATGTTCCACGACAGACAATGACACCTCAAATTACATGTAACTACAATAAGTAGAACCTGGCAAGTTAGGGTTTAAAAAATTTGAAGCGCGACAAATATATATGCATATAATACGAATATCCAACGTTGTCCAGATTTAAGATGCAAACTTCTGAATAAGCATGTTTTTTGCAAATAAAACATATAATATTAATGAATTAAATAAATAAATTGAAAAAAAATCCACATCTGTAACCATAGTAAAACTGAAAGTCAAAAAGAGGTAGAAAGACTAGACATTACATATTCTTTCATGAGCCCAAACTTTCGCATTTATTGGTACAGTAGTCGATGGGACTCAACATTTGGAAAGTTTAAATACTGCATTTTAAACCACAGCTCCTGTCGTGACAGATGTTTCATTCGTTGATATCCGACGGGAACCTACTCCTGGTTAGGTTCTCCCCCCTACTTAGCAATAATGTTCATCCCTGCTATATTTCTGTCCAATTTGTGACGAAAATTCGAATTTTAAATTATCGTGGCTTGACTATGGTTTCCTTCTATGTTGAGTTTTTATTTATCAATTTATCTGTTGAGGATGTGTGATTTTGTCTCAGAAAAAGAATTCCGTTTGAGTGATTTTTAAAATGGCTGAGCTTGTTTTTCTAAACATTTCCTGTTTATTGCAATTTTTTATGTTTCATAATCAATTCTATAGTGTGACTAATGGTTTGGCGATGGGTAAACCATTCACTCCTATTTTATTTGAAGTTATGTCTATGACTGTTTTTCTCTTCTTGATTGCTCTCTCAATGATGTTGATCATAGTTTGGACATTTTGAATTGCACTGATCCTTGTAACATTCTAAAACGTCCCGTAGACTTGTTTCAAAACGGGATTTCAATAACATTATCATTTTACCCCCCCCCCCCCCAAAAAAAAAAAAAAAAAAAAAAATCAGGCAATAGATTGATAAAATACCACCAAAATTTAACTTAAATATTGCTTTTACACTAATAAATGCAGGTTTTACAATATTAAGGATCCTATAGAAATTTTAAGTAGCTAGGGCATTTACAGTATTTCTTGACTGTGTGGTCTTTCGTATGTTGGCTAAACTAAACGTCTTCTAAAATTTCGTGTATAGAAATATGAAAACTTTGTAAAAAACAGAAATTTTAACAAATATTTAACAATGCTGGACAGAATCATGCCTAGAATGGCCTGTTAAAATCCAATTCTTATAAGATAGTTTTAAAAATTTTCTCTTTTATTTATATATATAAAAATGAAGCCACATATTTGACTCTTTTTATTTATCTTACAATAATGGGATTATATATATAGGGTGGTCCAAAAGATTTTAGACAAACTTTAAGGGTAGGTTAGGCATACAAAAACATGCTCGTTTGGAACATGTGGTCGCAAACGCCACCGTGGGGTACTACAGATGCAGGAAGAAGCCAACTTCCAGACAGACAATCATGGCTTATGATAAATTCAATAATTTCTTTTTTTAAAGTATAACTGGATATCTAATGAAAAATTGATTACAAGATCACAAAAGACTAAAAAATATAAAATAAAATTTTATAGAAAAATCATTTTAATTTACGCTGTTTTAGTAAAATGCATTAATAAGTAAAACATAATTTGAGCTATCACAACATTCTTGCTCATATGCGACGAAAATTTAAACCATGGGGTACCCATAAAGGAATTATATTTGAACATTAACAGAATTTTAAGGAACAATAGAAGCGATAATATAGAAATGCCATGATATACTTTTTAAACTGAAAATTAAACATGATGTCCATGAAATGGACACTATTTTTAATTTTCAGTCCCAAATGTGTCCGTTATTCGTGCGCGTCCGTTAAGGAGGTTTTACCGAAAACGATTTTTTAAATTAACATTGCACATGTGTGTTTACTAAGTACAAATTGAATACTGGAACAGAATGGGTCTCTGGGGAGGGTTGTGACCTCTAAAACCACCTCTTTGGCAACGCCACTGTTATTTTATAACAACAAAATGAGGAGGTCGTACAGGTCTGAAGTTGAATTTCAGTATAAAATTTAAAGGATAATATAGGGTCCAGTTTGTGGGAGCGTCTTGCCGATTGGTTTTCCACTTAATTAAACTTAACAATGACTTATTAAAAATTACGAACAAGATAAAGTATAACACAGCTTTAACACTAGAACAATGGAAGCGGTCATTTTGACCGCATAACTACTTTGACCGCTGCCGTTGTTCTAGGAAGATCGTTGATTTGTTTTCTTATTATAAAACCTAGAATAATTTTTTTCTGTGTTTTCAATAATAAGAAAATACGAAAAGTCGTAAACTTTCAATGGGCTGGGATTCGCCGTTTTGGAGGAATCGTTTCTCAAAGTAGTTATGCGGTCAAAATGACCGCTTCCGTTGTTCTAGTGTTAATAGGACAAACACTTTACTTGCGTGAACACTGACAACACTCTCATAACTTGTAAACCCTGATCGAGACGCTCGTCACAAATGGCACAAAGCTGCCAAGCCCCCGGCCGTCTCTCATAAACTGACGTTTGCGTTACTCTACTCTCTGAACGCAACCACACGGAAAAACACACCATAAATGCGAGAGGAGGCTTGAATATAATTGCTAGATCCATTATTCGCAATCTGTGAGACTACTATGTAAATTTTGATTCTTCTCTTGTCGGGGAAGACACTGTTTTGAAGTAATGGAAGGTCGGTATAGAAATTGTTGAACTGCACAACTTCAAATGTTGAAAGATAATTATCGTCTCTGTTGTTCAGCAGATGGACTGTCGACTGGCCAGGCGGGAATCAATGCTTTTAATTTTGGCTAGAATAAAACATCTTTCATCTTTATGTCAAAAATACTGTCTGAATAATTTTAAAAATTACTATTGTGTAGCAAAGAGTTTTACTAGCATTGCAGATATACTTATGGTTAAAGGTAAAGATAGCATGGTTGGATGCAATCCAATAAACTTGACTTTAATCCCAGTTATTACTTTCTTTCAACTCAAACTAACTGTATTATTCTACAAATTATATTAATTACATTCGAAACCCTATTCGTTCTTGTACTTTTATTAAACCTTTATTACACCCATTTTCTTGCAGATATCCACAAGAAGCAGCTCAGCCCTCCTCGTCCCACCCCTGTCGTCTCCAGACCAGGCAGCAGCTCCCAGTCGGAAGCCAGTTCCACCGCGGCAGTGAGGCCCAGGTCCAAATCTGGAAACAGGAAAGAGAGGAGTACCTCTCGAACGAGGGCCCTCCAGGAGATGCCCATGAAGCTGGTCAAGAAACTGACAAGGGGCAAGAAATGAGAGACATGCATCTTCCACCACAGAACAAAGTACATATCCACACTCTTGAAAATGTGTTCTCTTTTGTATCAAATTGTATTAAATATTTATTGTTGCTGTTTTCTTGCGTCTGGCCACTGCTTATATCTCAACTTCTTGGGTGGAGAACTGGATACAATGCTGTGGGAGATTCATTAGAATTCTTTGCGCTAACACTGTGATTCCGTCACAATACTAATGTAATTTCAAAATACAAGGATACAATAATAGCAGTTTATAATTTTATAATACTTTCTTGAAGAAAGCAAGAATAGGACAGTTAAGTGACTACAGCTGCTTCAAGTACGTTTTGAGTCCTCTTTTTCAGGTTAGAAACAATGTATTTTCTTAACAACCGAAATGAAAGCATTGCACTTAGCTGTTGTTCAGAAAAAACACTGTTTCTGGCCTGAGGAAAAGGGATCAAAATTCCCTCAAACCACTTGTAATCACCTGATTGTTTTATGTCTGTTTTTTCTTCAAGGATGTATTACAAAGAGATATTCTCACAAGCAGCAATTTTATTTATTGTGGTAGTAACCGTTTATTCACCTTTAAGATAGCAGAACACTTACTGTCTAATTTACTGCCTAACTTATTGCGTAACCAACAGTCAGCGTTTATAAATTGAACTAAAACATTAAAAATAAAATAACCAATTTATTTGATTTTAAATACAATTGAGCCAAGAAATACTAAGAGGCAATTATTCATAAAACGTACAACTGACACTGGTTTAAGTTAAATTGATTATGATATGCTTTAAAGTTAGACCAACCTCGCGAACACACGACTGGTAACTACTATACTAACTCTAAAAACTCCCCGTGGTAATATCTAACCAATCTGTGGAATCGTGCTTCAATTGTATATACCAGTATCCGTGAATCGATTTCGTGCCTTTTAGTACTGCTCAACATGGAAAGATTATAATTGCAATGGCAGCAAGATTGCCAGATTTCGGGAAGCTCCCTGATAATGGTTTTGTGCCTAAGAAAACTACAATGCTTTCAACAAAATTATTAATCTCCTGTGACATATACTCGATGCATAGAATGTTTTCCTAACATGGTATTTTGTTCTTTTTACTTTCCTTATATTCAATAATGTATAAGGAAAGTATTGTGATGGGGTCGAAAATTCGAATTCGAGTTTTTGACGGGAGAGCACGTTTCAAGCCTCCCTGATCACGAATCGAACATTTTTGAGGTGATGTCTGTGTGTGTGTGTGTGAAAGTATGTGTGTGTGTGTGTGTGAAAGTATGTGTGTGTGTGTGTGAAAGTATATTTGTGTGTGTGTGTGTGTGTGTGTGTGTGTGTGTGTGAGTGAGTCTGTGCAGACGATAACTGACGAACGAATGGATCGATTCGAACGAAATTTGGTACAAAAATTACAATCCGTGAATACTGGAAGCCTATTGTTTTTATACGCAATTGAATTTTCAGAATCCCCTAAATTTTCGAATGAAATTTTGAAAAAATCATCAAAAAATCAAAACCTGCAATAAAGTTACACAAATAGATATTTCTTATGTAATTTTTTATTAGAAAACGATTAACATAAATTTTAGAAAGGTAGCAGGAACCGTTCTCAAAATATTGCACATTTAAAAAAAAATATCAAAAAATCATATAAAATAAAAAAAAATATTTCCTATTGAGAAACATGTTCACTTTTCATATGTAATATCATGCGATAAATTGGGTGACATCATTCTCGTAGATCTTGCTGGTTCCATTCAAGAAAAAATATACTTTGAGTAATACTTTTGTATTTGAACGCGAATAGTCATTTATCTGCTATAAGAATAAATTATTTCTCCGTCCATAACGCTTGGCGAGAATTTGGAGACGAATTTGGCGAAATTTAGCCAATTTGGCGACTTTTTTAAATGCTATCTAATTAATGAAAATCTCTCCAAATGGATAAAATTATGCTAAATCAATGAAAATAACGACTAATTGACGAAAATTCAATATCTTGGAAAAATATAAGTATCTACTATTATAAGGATAACCTATTTTGTTTTTACTTTAAAAGTAGTAAATGCATTGCATTACATAAGGAAAGTCATGTACTGCCAACATCAGATTTTTATATTCAAAGTGAACCCTTTCTTCTGTTTCAGATTTCAGATCTAAGTGCATATGTATTCCAATCTAACCTTATATGTCCTCCGCTTTTCGATACAGGATTATTAGAACAACAGTTATATGTAATTTAATATTTTTTATAACATTATTGAGTAGAAGTATTGATACTTCCCAGACAATCCATAGCCCATGTTACCTATTGACATTTTCAGTAAATTATTGCTTTCCCTATATACATAGTATAATGTACAGATAAAGTAATGCGATGGAGTCGGAAATTCGAATTCTAGTTTTTGATGGAAGATCACGTTTCAAGCATCCCTGAACTTGAATCGAACGTTTTTGAGACGATGCCAGTGTGTGTGTGTTTGTGCATCTGAATGAGTGTGTGAAAGCGATATCTCACGAATGAATAAAGTGTTTTGACCGAAAGTTGGTGCAAATATTATAATAAGTGAAAAATGGAACCCTATTGATTTTGGAGGCAATCGACTGTTCAGAAAACCCCTCAACTTTCGAATAAAATCCTAAAAAAATCATTAGAAAAGTAGAACCTTCAATAATGTTACGCAAATGATCATTATTTTGTAACTTTTAATAACAAAACGAATGCCACAAACTTTAGAACGCTAACATGAACCATTTTTGAGATATTGCACCTTTTGCAAATAAATTTATAGAACAAAAATCAAATAATATAAAAAAATATTATGTATTGCAAAATATGTCCACTTCATATATGTACGTAATTTTTTGCGCAAAATTTGTTAACAGCATTGTCGTGAATTTAATTCGTTTCATTCATGAGAGAAGATATTTTGGGTAATAGTTTTGTGGTTTGACTCTAATAATTCGCCAATAGTCATTTATATATAAGGAAATCTATTGTCTGTCAAGGAAATCTGTTGTCACGCAAAAAAGCGCCCAATGTATATATTGACCAGCTACCTTATAGTTCTTGCAATTTTGGCGATATTTTCGTGAATCTGGGGCGAAATATCGCCAGGTTGGCGATTTTTCTTATAAGGTGGTAGGACAATGCCCAGCTACATTACAGCTCTTGCTTAGCATTTGTTAAGTAAAGACACAGTTTTGACCTAATGAAGAGGAATCAAAAATGCCTTCGAAATAATTGTTGTCGCGAAATTTGTCTGATTTCCTTAAGGAAGTACTAAATGTGTGGAAGTACTAAATGTGACATTATAATATTTTAAAATTTGATAATACGAAAATGGAATACAAATACTTTAGAAAATCGAGTTTAGCTTCTAACTTTTGATATTTTCTATTGTTTTCTATGCGAGTGTAATTCATCATTTTTGGCGCGCAGAAGGAACAAACAGCTATAACAGGTCTTTCATTTAGTCAATAGAATGAATAGCTGAATCAGCTGGCCCAGTCATGAATGTGCTTCAAATGCAACGTGCAGGTGCGCTGTTCTACAGATAAAGTGCGCCGATAAAAAAAAAAGCACTCATCTCATTGAAGGGCTTCGTGTGAATTTGAATCTGCTGGATCGGAAAATGGAATGGAATAAAACCCTCATTCGGACTGCAAATGTTTACTTTTGTTTCTTTAAAACGACAGGTAAGGGCATTTTGTTGTTTTTAATTTTATTTTCTGCAGTGTGTTTCACGTTCTCTTGAAGTATATTTGTGCCTCGTCTCACTGATAATTTAGGCCAGTTTATTTTTTTTTCAAACCCTTTTGGATAGCAGAAACCTTTCGAAATTCAATTTGATTGTAGAACTCTTAAATGAGAAAAAGTTTCTTGTGGTCCAACTCATGCAATCAAATTTTACTCGTTATTTTGAATTCTTGAGAAAATTTACACATAACTCTCACGTTACGGAACACCAAATGTTCCACTCATGGAGGTAAAAGTAAGGAGTTAAAACTTCATATTAAGAAAACACCAATATCATTTGAGACAATCACTCAGGTGGCGCTGGGATAAGATAAGTAGACCTGCAATGTATGCATTTCTATGCCGAAAGGCCTAAAATATTTATTTAAACTGCTAATTTTGTAAAAATAAATAATTAGCGCAATGCAAAGTTGAATTGAAACAATAACGAATATTCCTGCGTATTCAAAGTTATTTTATCTTTCAATTTATTTTTATCTTCATATATTCTGTATTCTATACTACAAATACAAACATATTGATTAATTATACCCATATTTAGGGAACCTTTATTTTAAAAATAATAAAAAATCATGCACTAAAAATTACGCCTTTCTATTGTGCCAAGTAACAATAGCAGCTACTTTACTAACACTAGCGACACCTAGATATAATTCTCAAAGCATTATGGCATTTCCAAACGTCTCATCCATAAGAGTTTTATCTCTTTCTTTCTAACTCCATGGTTCCTCTTTGGAAAACGCTGGTTGAGTCCATCTTTTTCGGGGGCAATCAAATTTGCCTTCTATGTTTTTACTAAAAATGCTTTTGGATCATTTATTTCTCAGGATCTACTATAGCTCTTAGATGATGACTGATACGGATTCAACATCGAATTTCGAAGGCGGTAGAAAGGTCCACTAAGGATTTCCATTTACGGTTTAAATTTTCATTTTTCTTGAAACATATATTTTCCAAGATTAGCTATAAATAGAACTTAGATGACAATTGATATAGATTTAGCATCGAATTCTGGAGTAGGTAAGGCGAGTCGCTAAGAATTTCCACTTCCGGTTCTTTTTCCACTTCTGCTTCAAAACATTTTCTTGAAGCATCTATTTTTCAGGATTGGTTATAAATGGATCTCAGATAATAACTGATATGTATTTGGCATTATATTTTGGAGGAAGTTGGATGACTCTCCAAGTATTTCCATTTCCGGTTCTCGAGATATCCTTTTCGATTAAAAAATTTACATTTTCCTTGCAGCACTAATTTTTTGGATCGGTTATAACAGCTTAGATGGCAACTAATATGGATTCAATATTAAATTTCAGAGGGGCTAGGGGTCACGAGGGGACTCCACTTTCGGTAAGTTTTTCTTGAAATATTTCTCATGATCTACTATAGATATAGCTTAGATAATGATTGATGTGGGCTCATCATCGAATTTTAAAGGATAGAGGGTACACCAAGAATTTACATATCCGGTATTTTCCCAATTCCGGTTAAGAAATTTGAACTTATTTTGACATATCTATTTCTCAGAATCGGCTATAAATAGAGCTTGCATGATGACTGATATGGAGTCAGCATCAAGTTTTTGGGGATTCACTAAGGATTTCAACTTTCGTTTCTAGTTCCGGTTAAAATTTTCCTTGAGACATTTTTGTTTTCAGAATTGGCTATAGATAAAGCTTAGATGATGATTGATATGGACTCAGTATTGCATTGTAGTGGAAGTGGAGGTCTCATTAAGGATTCCCACTTCCGGTTCTAGAGATGCAGTTTCAATTAGAAAATGTACATTTTCTTTGAAACATCTATTTCTCTTGATTGGCTATAGGTAGAATTTAGATGATGACTGATATAGATTCAGTATCGAATTTCAAAGGTGGAAAGATAGTTCACTAAGGACTTCCACTTACGATTCTGGTGATGCACTTTCAGATTTTCGGAAATTTCGTATGACTGTACGAAATAAATGTGGAGAAAGAAAGACTTAATATTAAGAAAGAATTCTTAAGAGTTCTGTCTAAAATGAAGTGTACACACCCGTTACCATCCTATAAAAGCTCTTTCACAAATTTCTTGTTTCATAATGATATTTGTTAATAACTCCAAGATACAGAGGATTTTATAAAAAAAAATATTTTTATACAGTAGTGTACTTTAGTTGCTGATCAATGGACTCTCAATTGAAAAACATTAGCTTAGACGTTGGCAAGACTATTTAACGCCATCTTTATAATACTTCAAAGTTAATAAACATGAATGAATGTACCATGGGTGTGAAAATATTTTTATTTTAATATTCATAACGTTCTAAACTACCATTTCTCCGTGTAGCTCACTGGCAGTAACCTCCCAAGGTTTTCTAAGGCTCCAAGCAAACTTTTATGAAAGACCGAGTCCGAACAAATAAATGCAGTAAACGTTACAAATCCGACAATTGGAAATCCGAAAACAATCGATTATCCGACGATTTATTTATGTTCTTTTACACGTTCAAAAATAAATACGGATTCATTGTGCCAATTTTCTCAATCTAGGTTCTTGCATAGAATTTTGGGTCCCCAGGGTCAATATTTTAGGGATTTTGTTTGATTTAGAAATATTCCCGGAGCTCAAACTACTTTGTCCCAATGAATAATACTCCTGGTTTTATAACCATAGTATTTCTATCAAATACTCAAAAGTCCATTGTTAAAGCTCAGGCAGGAAGAAGGAATACTGATGATGCGAATATTTTTAGGCCGAGGTCCATTAAGTTCTCCTGAAAACATAAAATACCGAAATTTAAAGAGACCCAAATAAATATAAACTGCTACAGAACCTACATTTAAACCACCGAATCACATAGAGAGCGCACCGTGGGGATTACAGTATCATAATCTCAATATGATCTGATAAAAATGTCGTAGTCAAATCGTAGTAAAGTTAATTGTAAACTGATACACAAATGACTGATAAAACTAAATGGAGTGTGACTAACTCAACTTTCTCATACTACACTGAATCCATTCTCAAATTAAACAAATTATGTTGCATGTCCAATTTTAATGAGAGTATTTGAAGACAGAAAGGAGGAGAAGCATAGCAGAAACAAAAGGCACCTTTATGATTAAAATGCCTGTCGCACGGTAAACCCATGATCCAATATTTTTGGGTTTTAGATTTTGAGTTAACGGTATTGTATTTTGGAGATCAATCCCAGTTACCAGCTGCACAGAGAAACAAGTTGTGCGAGAATTACATTTTTGGAACTTTTTCCGAAATGTTTTATACCCCCTCTCCCCCCCCCCTCTCTCTCCGATTATGTAAGATTGATTCAAAAACTATGCAAGCATTTTAATAATGAGTTACTATCCCTCCAACAATGAGCAATTTAATCTTTTAGACTCATTTAAATATTTTGCTATTAGAAGGTATGCTCGCTATATGACGGAATTAAAAATTTGCAAAGCATTGTCTCCTATTTAGCGTCATTTTTTATCAATTTAGCGACATTTTCGTTAATTTGGTAGCATTTAAAAAACACTCCAAGTTAGCGATATTCTGCCAAAATGTGTCGCCAGAGTTTTGCCAAGCGTTTCGGCCGGAGAAATAGGGTTCTCTTATAGTACATTCTTATAGTATTTCCAAAATATTGAATTTTCATTAATTTGTCGTCATTTTTATTGTTTTAGCGTCATTTCTATCCATTTGGCGACATTTTTATCAATTTTGCGACACTTTTATTAATTCGGCGACATTTTTGTTAATTTTTTTTCTAGTCAGACCCGCGGGCATTCTGCCCTAAAAGTAATAAACTAAACACACGCAAGAATGTTTCCTACTTTTGTTGCAAGAAGCTTGAACTATTTTGGATGTTAAACCAAGTCTTAACTGTATTCCGTTTTCCGTTGATAAGCTTTGGTTAAACATGTAAGCTTTGGTTAAACAATTAAGCTTTGGTTAAACATGTTAATGGAATGAGCGTGACACTCTGAGTTGCGTGGTATCTCAAATAAAAAATATAAAAAGATAAGAAATAAAATAACATCAGGGTCTCACTTTCAGTATCTGAAGTCATATGCCACGTCAAGCTTCATGGTACATCATAATTTCGCTGTGAAAGAATTGCAGTATGTAGTAGTCATTGCAGTATGTAAGGAAGGGGCTGCCCATATCATGGCTCACTTTCAGTACCTGATGTTATACGCTACGAAAAGCTCCGTGGTTACATCATAATTTCTCTGTGAAAGAAGTATAGTCACTGCATTACGTAAGAAATAGGTCGCCCACATCATGACCTCACTTTTAGTATATGATGTCATGCACTGCATAAAGATCCGTGGTTATATCATAAAAATCGAAATGTTTATCCGTGATTGAAATACGTTTGACAACATTTTGTAGCAGCGTTACCACGGATAGACAGATAAATCAAGGTGTTTATATTATTATTTTTTGCTACTCAGTGAAGATATGAAGTTTAATAATTGTTATGATATTTACCTGTAAATTGTTTTATGTAAGTCGATATTATATCTCTTATATATATGTACGCAAGGCCTTTTCTTTTGTGGTGTGTCTTAAAAGAGATAGATACTTCAGGACAATGCCTTCTCCTTAAATTATAATAACTTTACCAAAGTACGGAAAGATACCGTTGAATGCAATCTATCAATGCATATATAATATATTGCAATATATTTAACATAATATATTGCAATGCAACAACAATATTATAGGAGTCCCAAATAAAACAAACTGTGGCGCAACTCGACATTCTCATACCAGAATCCATTTTTAAATGGATTGTGATCTTTTTTTTTTTTTTTTTTTTTTTTTTTTTTTTTTTTTTTTTTTTTTGCAAATTTTGAAAAATCTGTATAGTTGATTCATTTGATTACAATTATAACATATTTCCCTTCATTTGAAAGGGCTTGAAAAATTATTTCCATTAATACAAAGATTAGCAATGTAGGGGGTAACTTGTTCCCCCCTAGGGGGCTAATAACGAACACAATTATCTTTCACTACAGTTATCGAAACTATTGAGTTTTGTGATCACTGATGCGTAAATAACCCCTTTTATGCATGTCAAATGTTGTCCTATGCCACCATGTTAAGTAAATGTTAAATTTCGAATATTTCATTCGAATTAAAAAATTTCCATCTAGTTCTAGATTTTTCGTTAACAAAGCCGAATATAAGGTTTCGTGAAAATCCATTAATATTTGTGGCAGCCATCGTACGCACCAGAAATCAACCACAGACAAACTGACGGACATCACTCTAAAAATAATCAAAACGTCTTGATGAGGTCCTAAATCATATATTGGCATCAAAATTTCGAAATTGAAAATTTTCGTGAAAACAATGCTTTCTTTATACTACATTCTATAGTATGGAAAATAATAATTTGAAGTGGGCCGTACATGACTTTATCTACGTAATGCAATAACTTTACTTCTTTCACAAAGAATAATGGCTTAGAAGATTCACGGCGCACTATTTTTGGTATTGAATTAACATTTCGTAAATTGAAAGTGGGGTTTATTTATACTCTCGTAGAAAATCTTCATCAAAATGCAATGACATATAACGGTCCTTCCAAGAGGTTGATGGTAGGAGAAGGAGGGTACGATCCCTGTGGATGCCTCCCCCACTGGGTTCCGATCTAAATTGGGTGGCACTAATCGGTCATCCAAACAGATACCTTATACCTTTCTGGTAGGTCGGACGGTCTGGGTCGAAGAAGAATGACATATAACGAATATCCCATGAAATGAATGACTATGGGTAAATTCTTGGTCGTCAATATATAAAAGTTTTGCAAAAATAAAACTCTTTCGTGAATGCAATGAACTACAAGTAGATCCATGAGAATTATATTGAAAGATTTGTCGACAGCCTTATAACCTCCAGAATTCGACGCTGAATCCACTTCAGTAAGCATCATCTAAGTAATCATCATCTAAGAATTCATTCAGTAATCATCAGTAATCATCATCTGGGTAATCATCATATTTTAATCCCATTACATCCCATCATCTAAGTATTCATCATATTTTAATCCCATTACATCCTTCAGTAATCATCAGTAATCATCATATTTTAATCCCATTACATCCCATCATCTAAGTAATCATCATATTTAATCCCATTACATTCAGTAATCATCATCTAAGTAATCATCATATTTTAATCCCATGAAATAAATGACTATGGGTAAATTCTTGGTCGTCAATATATAAAAGTATTACAAAAATAAAACTCTTTCGTGAATGCAATGAACTACAAGTAGATCCATGAGAATTATATTAAAAGATCTGTCGACAACTTTATAACCTCCAGAATTCGCTGAATCCACTTCAGTAATCATGCTACAAGCATGCTTTATTTAAATTGCTCCATTAAAATTTGTACTGTAATGTATTGTCTATCTTTCCAGTCTTGAAAATGAACGCTCTTCTTTGCTTATTGGTTGCTGTCAGCTGCATGGCCTGTTCCCTGGCTACGGATTGCCAGGAGCACCGGGAGCGAGAACTGAAATCCAACTCCAAGGTGAAGCTGATCCCCAAGTGCGATGCGGATGGTAACTACGAATCTTTGCAGTGCTTCGAAGGATCATCATTCTGCATGTGCTGGAGACCTGATGGCAGCCACATCACCGAGCCCTCTCAGAAGTTGAAGACGTGCAGCTGCATCGCCCACAGAGATAGGGTGCAGCAGAGAAGTAAGAAAGCCTTCTCCATCACTTTAAAATGCTTTTCAATTTCTTCACTATGCGTAATGTTCTATAGTGTTTGACAGTTTTTGCCCACTGTCGCACAATTATACCAAAAGTACGAAGATTTTGTACAGCACATTGATGGAATTTTGACCTTAACCAGCAGCTTCGAAATCCAGCTTGCTCTTGTTTGGGCTTTGTAAAACTGGGATCACATTTGTTTAAATTTGTAGTTGTGATAAACAATACAACTTTGGCGCATGCGCGTAAAAATTCTCTCAAATTTTTAAAATGGAATCAAGCTAAAGAGACCCGTTTCCTCCAAGAAAACTTGCTCTCAACGATGTATCGAAGTGTTTCAAATTTGCCGTGAGAGTTTATGAGCATTTGATTGAATGGGAATTTGTTTTTTGTTACGCAGGTAGAGCATCACGGCCATGCACGAATAACAAGAATCGGTGGGTATCAACTCCTGTTGATCATTCACTTCAAAGGGGTCGAATTTTGTAAAAAGTTATTAGCTTCTACAGGAGAGAACTCAATTTAGTGGTGAGAGGGAGGGGGAGAAATGATTTAAAAACGGTTTTTTGAATTGCATTCAGCATCGCAGAGTTGACCGGCACGAGTTTTTTAGCTCATGAAATGACTCAGAAATAATTTTTCTAGAGCATTTTCTGATAAAATGGCAAGTGAGGAAAAAAAAAAGAGAGCCAAACTTTGAGAGACCATTTCTTTAGATCCAGGGGATCATTTCGAAAACGGATTTCAGATTTGGATTCAGCTTGGTCGAATTAGTATACATGAGATTTTTAGCCATCGGGTTGCAACCGGGAGACTGACTGACAAGTTCGTACTGCCACTGCGCTTTTATATTGGTGACTGAAATTCTTGAAATTATATTCGGGAAACTATACATAAATAAAGATTCATGAGTCTATATTTGAAATAAAGTTCACTGAACTCGAAATTAAACTCATGAAACTATATTTAAGAAATTATATTCGTGCCAAGAAATTATAATATTTCTACAGAATTTTCTCATAAAATGTCAAGTGTGATAAGGCTTTCACACCTCTGTGTTAAAATTGTATATCAAAGTATTGTTTTATTTCTGTGTGATTGAAAGTGTCAATTTCGAAATATAGATGTCTTTTCTACATGTTTTCAATTACATTGACTTTTAAGGGAAGTGAACTCTAAAATCGCAAAAGTGTTTATGTTCCAGAAAAATAGTAATAGTTTTGTATTTTCGCTTCTCAGTCGCTAGTTGGGAACTTGCGGGTTTTGCGCACGCGCGCGTTTGAAAAAGGATTTTGGAAGCAGTGTGGAAGGAGTCGTGGAGAAATGTAGACGTGTGTGTTTGATTCGCGTATGATCGCGACAGAATTGGTGCCGTTACTTTTCTCGGTGAGTGGGGAAGAGCTGAGAGAATTAAAATTTTTAAAAATTTTCTTAAGAATTGAAATTTTGAAGGTTAAAAATTACCGTTGTGCTAAAATGAGTGTTTTCTTAAGTAAACAGAGTTCCATGTTCTGCTTTCGGTGTTCTCAAAAACGAGTGTTCTTGGAATTTGATATGTGCCATTTGATAAAAAAAATTGATTTGTTTGCATATTTATGTCATTTGATTTGATAAAAACTGGTTTTATTGTAAATACTGTTTAAGAACATTGCAATTGCATATTGTGTTAAACTATACGAGTATATTTGATTGTTATGCAAAATGGCTCCAATTACTAGAAACAAAAAAGTAAATGTCGGTAAGATGAGTAAAAATTCAAGTAAAAAATTAAATTCCTCCTTGAATTTGTCGCTTGATATTGCTACTGAGTCGGATACTGTTAATTCTAGAAGTAAAGTTAAAAATGTTAGCCACAAAGCTAAATCTAATGAGGAAAATATATCAGATAAATCGCCGGTATGTCTGAATTCTTCTTCTGGCACTTTGCCAAATCAAAACAGTGCTTCATCGGTAAATGATAACATGTTAAAATCATTCCATATTTTCACACCTAAGTTCGCACATCATGTTCCAAAATTCTCGGGAAATTCAGAGCTTTCGTTGTCACAGTTTTTGGAAAAGTTAAATTTAGTAGCCACTCATGCAAACTGGAGTGAGTGTGACAAATTAGTTTGTTTGAGATTGAATTTAGAGGGGGAAGCAAATAGATTGATTGAAGAGAATCCAAAGCACAGAAATTGTAAAAATTTGCAGGAAATTATTCACATTTTGAAAGATCATTTTGAAGTGACCGAAAATGTTACTAAAAACATAATTTCACTCGTGAACTTTACACAGAGACCAAATGAGTCGGTTAAACAGTTTTCGATGAGAATCGAAGCTGCTTCATTTAAGGTTGTTCCGGAAGATGTAGATTCCGAAAGTGAGAATAAAATCAGGCAAACACTTTTAAAAACTTCATTTATTAATGGTTTATATCCGGAACTAAAAAGATTGGTGTTGTCACAAAACCCTAGAGATTTTTATTCGGCTAGAAAACTTGCAATTCTTGAGGAATCTATTTTAAATGAAAATAATGCTATGTACTTGACTAATCCGGTACTTACAAAAAAAGGTGTTCTCACACCAGAAAAATATGTTCTCACACCAGATCAAAGTGAAAGTATGTCAGATTTAAAAAGAAAAGTGTTAGAACAGGAAAGGGACATTGAATTTCTTAGGGGTAAAATAGAAAAATTTAAGTTTAATTCAGATAAAGTTAACGAAAAGCGTTCACCGCGTCCAAAGTGTGACAAATGTGGTAAATTAGGTCACGTTCAAGAACAGTGTTGGAAAAAGGTTTTTCAAAAAAGAGATGTGTACGGTATAAAATGTAGGAAAATTTATACCAGTCCTGGAACTAGGTATCACCAGGGTGAAAGACACAGAGGGCAAATGTCTGCAAATGAGTGGAAGTATAGAAAGCAAGGAACGCAAAATTATAAAAATAAGGAGTCATATAAATCTTTGCAAAATTCCAAAAATCATTCTTCTGGGAATCAGAGTAGATATCCCATGCACAATTATAATAATAGAAAAACTTTTGATAGGCAAACATCACATTTTGAGGAAAATAATATTTGTCATAATATTACAAATTCTTTGTCATCTTCTTCTATTATAAAAGGAAAATTAGTGAGCAGTGAGGTGTCAATATTGATTGATACGGGTAGTTCAATTAATTTAGTGTATGAGGAAGCTTTAAATACTGTACCCATTGCACATATGTTGCTAACATACAAACCAACAATTTTGCGTAGCTTTAATTCACAAGATACTAAAGTTGAATGTTTAGCCACTATTTCACTAAATTTGGGAAAAGAAAGATTCCCTACCGAATTTTTTGTGTTAAAATCACCAGCTCCTATTTCATATAATGTAATCCTTGGTAACAAGTTTTTACATAAACATAATGCTATTATAGATTATAATCACTTCTGTTTTAAGTTTTCAAACTCTTCCATTCCTTTTGTTGGTTATCAATGTACGAATAATTTACTTTCGATTTCAAATCATGAACCGGCAAATGAGTCGGAAATTGCAGACTCAAACCTAAGTAGTGTCGCAAAGCGTATTGCTGTGCCTGAGTCGCAGATGAGTAGTGGAAAAAACGTTCGTGTGGTAGAGGACTGTAAACCGAAAGAGTTCCATACGAATGCATGTGCCAAATGCAAAGCAGATCTGGCACCGGTAGTGAATGAGTCTCAGGTCATTCGGGAAGAGTATGTGAGCAGAAATTTTTCGGAAAATAATGTAGTGCCACATTTGGGTAGTGAAGAGGTACATATTAACGATTTGGAAAATGGAAGCAAATCTTTTAGAGATTTGGTAGTAAATGCACAGAATGTTACTTTGCATATGGGGGAAAAGCAAAATCATGTTAGAGGTGGTACTGAAGTTAACTTTGTCATTCAACACAAAAACAATCCATGTAATCAACAATTGGTCCACGTTAATAGATTAACTCCTTTACCTCCTAGACGTAGTGAATTGATTTCTAGCACATATAATGATAACATTGATAATTCTTCAACTCAAGAAACAAGACAATTTAAAAGTAGATATTTTCTAAACCATCAAAATAGGGTTAAAACTCAAAATGTTCCTAATTCACACAAGTATGACTTGCGCCCAAGAGGCCAATTTATTCATTAAAGTTACTTGTCAATTTAGGCAATATGTCAAGAGAGCAATTGGCTCAAAAGTAAAGTAAAATGTTTAGATTATGAAATTCTCACATTTTCAAAAAAAAAAAAGACTGATATTGTTGTGAGATGGACAATTATTTTTCATAATATTATATTTTCAATTGTTTCACAAAATGTTTTGCAAAACTGTATGCTATGTTAAAATGGATCCAATATTTCTGAACTTCTGTGTAATTTGCTTTATGTGTCAGTCAGCTGAATGTTCTGTACTGCAAGTTCTGTGCCAGTGCAGCTTTCTGAATGTGAGTGCCATGTTAATCAGGTTGAAGTAGTGTTTTAAAATTCTAAATACTTAAATAATAATTTTTTTTTGCTTTACTTTAATGATAAGCAGTAATGTTTAAAGTAATTTTAAGATAATTAAGTACTTGATGGATTAGAGTTTTGGTAAGGATTTTTAAGGATAACTGATAATTTTTATCTCTGTTTTATTTTATGAATGTGTGAATGATTTTTTTTAATTTAAAGGTCTAGTAAATTTTAGAAATTTTTTTTGTCATTTGGTGTTTGTTGACTTATTGGTTGGGGGTACCGCCACCTCTAGGTTTGCAACTTTCTAATGGACTTGTTTCTTGCCTGGGTGCCTGATCAACATTCTTGGTTTGAAAATTTGTCTCATTTTCTAAATTAGTAATTTTTTTAAATGTCCTTTAAAGTAATTTGTTGGCAAGGTTGGATAATAGTTAATAAATTGATTTCTGTGAAAAGTAAATTTATAGAATTTTAATTGTAAAATTTTTGAAGAAAGAAAACTTTTTGTTTAGTTAAACTTTTTGTGAGTTGAGTAAATTAAATTTTCATGTCTCTGTGGTACTCACCAGAAAATGTATTAGTGTTTAAGTTTTAAAAGGGGCAATTTCATCATTTGTGTCTTGTTAATTTGGTGTTGTCTTGTAAAGGTCTATGCTTGTATTGAGACTTATTTTTTTTTGACTCATGAGTCAAACTTTAGGCCACTCTTGGATTTTGGTTATTATGCTGGTCATGATCTTGTTTGTTTTTGTTTTTTTCTTTGATGTACATGTACATCGCTCAAAATTTACACTAAATTCCTCTCAATGGAACATATGTCATTGGGAACTTAATGCAGGTATTTTCCTAGTATTGTGCGGAAAAATTCCCCGCTTTGCAGGAAATTTTTCTCCCGGGCCCCGAAGGAGTGTGATAAGGCTTTCACACCTCTGTGTTAAAATTGTATATCAAAGTATTGTTTTATTTCTGTGTGATTGAAAGTGTCAATTTCGAAATATAGATGTCTTTTCTACATGTTTTCAATTACATTGACTTTTAAGGGAAGTGAACTCTAAAATCGCAAAAGTGTTTATGTTCCAGAAAAATAGTAATAGTTTTGTATTTTCGCTTCTCAGTCGCTAGTTGGGAACTTGCGGGTTTTGCGCACGCGCGCGTTTGAAAAAGGATTTTGGAAGCAGTGTGGAAGGAGTCGTGGAGAAATGTAGACGTGTGTGTTTGATTCGCGTATGATCGCGAATTTTAAGAAAAGGTGGATTAATTTTGAAAGTGGAAGGATGTGATTAAAATATGTAACATAGTTCGACAAGTTGTGCGTAGAGTCGTTTGGCTCGGTTCAGAGATGAGTCACTCGTGTTTTTAAATGAATCAGCCTGGTAGTAATGGAATAATGAGTCTTGTGAAAAGAGAAAATGGTTCTTTCACTGGTCGGCTTGAATCGCTAATAGGGCAAGAGGGAAAGCTCATTTTACAGCGATTTGTATTTGCCTGACTCCTCCTTGTGTCCTAAGGTACGAATCAACCAATCTCCGTAACCAACCAAGATGTCGAATTCCGCCAGCATGATGTTGTGTAGTCAAGTTTCCCGACCATTATGGATTTTGTTCTGCGCAAGAATCTCGATGAATTTATGCCGAGAGTCCATCCTGATATCCTTTCCCATGGTACAGAATTGTAAATGTTATATTTAAAAGAGACGAGGTAAAGTTTTATATATATTTAGTCTTCCACCTAACGAATAGAGTGTTAATTGTCAAATCCTCGTGAGTATCAAGTCATTGATGATGTTATATGAAAATGTCGTATATGTTCAAAGTATACAAATGTGATATATAAATGTCAAGTATAATATGAGGAATATTGTGTTTATTTTATGTATCAGAAAATATGTGTATTCTCTTGGTTCCTCTTCCTCCAGGGGTGTTCTTAATGGTCACCCTACCGAGTGTAACTCTGAGTTATTGCGAGAAATGCTTGTACTCCACTGTTTTCGATCAACTGCCTTGTTATTTCATGTTTAATAAATGTGTTTGATTTCAAAACTTTGTCTTCTCTGTCGAGTATACCAAAACGTTCGCGACACAAGTGAGGAAAAAAATAAGAGCCAAACTTTGAGACTATTTTTTTAGATCCAAGGGATAATTTGGAAAACGGATTTCAAATTTGGATTTAGCTTGGTCGAATTAGTATACATGAGATTTTTAGCCATCGGGTTGCAACCGGGAGACTGACTGACAAGCTCGTACTGACACTGCGTTTTTATATTGGTGATTGAAATTCTTGAAATTATATTCGGGAAACTATACATAAATAAAGATTCATGAGTCTATATTTGAAATAAGGTTCACTGAACTCGAAATTAAACTCATGAAACTATATTCAAGAAATTATATTCGTGAAACTATAATTAAAATGAGATTCGTGAAACTATAATTAAAATGAGATTCGTGAAACTATATTCAAGAAATTATATTCATGAAGCTATATTCGTGAAACTATACTCAAGAAATTATATTCGTGAAACTATATTTAAAATGAGGTTCGTGAACCCGTATTTAAATTGAGGTTCATTTTACCATATTCGTGAAAATTGAGATTCGTGAAACTATATTTGAATTGAGATATGGGAAACTATATTCGTGAAACTGTATTTAAATTGAGATTCTTAAAACTATATTTAAATTGGGATTCGAATATAGCAAAAAAGGCTAGATTCAGACGGACATTTGAAAAAAGGATTACAGATTTGGATTTAACCTGATTGAATTGGTATACATGAGTTTTTTCAGCCCTCGGGTTTGCGATCGGGAGACTGACATACTGACACTGTGCTTTTATAATAGTGATAACCGTCTATGGTATTCGGGGTATTTGGATGAAATCTAAGTATTACAAAAATTGTAAACACTTTGAACGCTTATATCCTCGAACCTAATGGATAGAAATGTAAATAATTTATACATGTATTGTCGAAAATAGGGTATCACTTATAAATATACAAAAATAATTTCAATATTTTGAATTTCTTTTATTGAAAAAAAAAATTATATAAGTTTTTGTCCGAGCGAGAGTTCGTTTCTCATTGCTTGCTTTCAACTAAAATATCTTCTAAGCTATAAAATATAGATGTAAAAAGTAATTAAAGAAAATGCACAGAAAATTCAGTTTTTAGATCAAATTTTAAAGCTCTGAAAATTTTTTGAGAAGTCATTTTGTCAAGTTGAAAAGAATTAAAAAAATTTCCGTTTTTGAAGTGGCTTCCCTAAAAAGAAAGTTCAATTAGAAAATGTTTTGCTATACAGAACTAGTCTAAAGAAGACCCTGACGCTACAATGAACTCAAGATTTGGCGTCATTTAAAAGCGTGTCACAGCGTCAAATAAAATGTATCTGTTTTTAAGTAATAAGTTATGCTATTTTAAAAAATATTGTGTATACTTTTAGGGCTAATTGGCAACTACCATCCCCAGTGCGAGGCTGACGGAACCTATAGCAGAACGCAGTGCCATGGGGGTGTCGGTTACTGTTGGTGCGTCGATGAGCATGGCCAGAAAGTCAACAAGAGCCTCAACGACTGTTAAAAAGCTTGTAATATATGTAAATAAATGAATAAAACATGTTTTACAACATGGTGTTTCTCATGTTAATCATCTTTAGACCTAAGCCCCGATTCCTACCAAAATGACAGTCTATTTAGAACTCAAATTTCGTTTTGATTTCTTATGAAAAATTTTGTACGAAAATGGATTCTGTGTGTAACTTTCGTGGATAAATCATGGGGCACAACTGTCGTCAATCACAATTGTCGTCTAGTTTAATGAAACTTTTTGAAGGCTTCTTGGACTGGATATCACCATATATCACCATGCTGACAATGGTTATATCAGCTTGTCAGATTGGTCACAGGATTGATGACATGGTGACATACTGTTGGTGACATGACCAACCTGCTTAGTGACATAACCAGTCTGATTGGTGACATTGCCAACCTGAATGGGTCACATATTTGATGACATGGTGAAATGCTGATAATTGGTTGTCACTGGTGGTAACATTATTAGCCTGCTTGGGTCATATGGTTGGTCGCACAATTGGTAGCATGATGATATGGTAACTTATGTAAGAACTTCTGTTGGTCATTTATCAATCTGTGGTCATATATCAACATGCATTGCTGATAATGCTGTCATATTGTGAGTAAATGTGGTATATATATATTTCGCAGATGACTTGCGAGACGCGCTAAGCTGCATACCAAAAATTAAATAGGTTAGATGTTTATAAAATAGTTGATTTTATGTAATCAGTATTATATTTTAAATTTGAATTTACAAAATCATCTTGATTGTGTTTAAAAACTATTACATTATTATTATTATGTATAGAAATTTTTAAATTTTATATGTTAATATTTTCATTAAATTAAGAGCCAATATTTTCATTTATTGACATATATGTTTAACTATTAAAATGTATGTTTCATAATTGATAAATCATAATTGTATCAGTTTTTTTTTATTTGTTTAAATACAGATGCAGAGTTCACTTTGACGAAAAGAGTTGCAATTTCGTCTAAGTAGCTCAACGGTAGAGCGTCGGCTGGCCAGTTCGGAGATTCAGGGTTCCATTCTCGGTTGGAGCAGCAAGTTCCTTTACACAGTGCCATTTTTTATTTATATTTTTATTCATTATGAGAGCAGAACGAAAACAATTCCACTGTTTAGTAGAATATCGAACTATAACTAAACAAACATAAACTTTGGCCAGTTCTCTATTTTTACATTAATTAAATGATTTTATTAATAAGGCATTTTAATGTAAAATATATATATATATATATATAATTAAAACTCCCATTAGATTCAAATATATTATTTAAATTCTAAATTATAATTTTATAGTTATATTCATACACTTGACTTACATTCTGCCAAACTAGATTTTCTCTTTATGTGAATATCACTGCGTCAGTTCCAACCATCATTGGCGTAGGCAGGGAGTCATATTCCCTCACAATCTAAACCAGTGATTTTTAAACTTTTTTCGGTCGCGGAACCCTTTTGAAATTCAATGTGATGGCGGAACCCCAACATGAGAAAATGGCGAAATGACAATATTTTGATCCACATTATGCATTCAAATGTTGCGCGTATTTTTTAAATTTTTAAGAACATTTACTCGGAACCCCTGAAATGCGGTAACGGAATCCCAAGGGTTCCGCGGAACACACTTTGAAAACGCTGGTCTAAACCATTACATTAGTTCTCCAGAGGGTCCAAATTGGAAGGCGAAATTCAGCACTGTAATCTTTCATTGGATCGTAGACCCTCTCTTACAAAGATCCTTTCTGAGATTATGCTAATCAGTGCCTTTTGACTTCAGACCCTCTTTCCACAATTTTCATGATGTTTCTAATAACTTTAGTTTCCGTTGCTAGTCCCTGCATAGATCAGCTACAGATCACGAGCCTCCGCCCCCCCTCCTGCTCTATCCCAGCATTCCACTGCGAATAGGACTATTTAACATTGAATAATTTTTGAGAAATTAAATTTTAAGAATTTGTTTATGAATTATAATATTTTGCAAAATTTAAAATTTGTCAAGATCGATCAAACAATCCGTTTAAAATTTATGCTTGCATTTTTACTTATTCCTGTAATACATGGTAATGTATAGGGAAAGTATTGGAATCATGTCGAAAATCGCAACTCAAGTTTTCGACGGATCTACACGTTTCAAGACCTCTAGAATACGAAAAAACCATTTTTAGCGTGACGTCTGTGTGTGTGTCTGTCTGTGTGTCTGTCTGTCTGTCTGTGCAGATTTTGTATCCACTGTAACTAAAAAACGAAATGACCGAATTTCAAAAATTTTGGTAGGTAAGTCACTTGTGGGCGAGTCTGGTGCTGATTAGTTTTGGGTATGATTCGGGATAAAAGAACCCGCCTTTTTTTGCGAAATGGCCCGCAAAAGTTTGTATCCACTCTAACTAAAAAACTAATGGACCGAATTTCACAAAATTCAGTAGATGAGTCACTTGTGGGTCACCCTGGTGCTGATTAGATTTTGATATGATTCGGAAAAAAATAACCCGCCTTTTTTTGCAAAATGGCCCGTAAAAATCGTCAAAATCTATACTAAAGAACTACGTATGCTCAAATATATCCGTTAAATGCTTGTTTAATACGTAATTTTTAACGAAGAAAAGAATAAGACCAACCCCATTGCACTAGGACCAGCCGTTCTCGAGATATTTTAGTTTTTCGTATTTTCTCTACGCCACCTTTGAAAATAAGTCCGGTTACCGAATGAGAAAGAAAATTGAATTTAAAGTGAAATAAATTTAATTAAAATAAAGAGAACGTGGATATAAGTCTGCAGGGAAAGTCATGTGCTGCCCGCATCAGACTTTTACTTATTCCTGCAATACATGGTAATGTATAGGGAAAGTATTGGAATCATGTCGAAAATCGCAACTCGTGTTTTCAACGGATCTATATATTTTGGGACCTCTAGAATACGAAAGTAACTATTTTAAGCTTGACGCCTGTGTGTGTGTCTGTGTATCTGTCTGTGTAGATTTTGCATCCACTCTAACTCAAAAACTAATTGACCGAATTTCATAGAATTTTACAGGTAATTTACTTGTGGGTTACCCTGGTGCTGATTAGAATTTGGTACAATTCGGGATAAAAAAAACCCTGCCTTTTTTTTTCGAAATGGCCTGCAAAAATGCCTGTATCCATTCTAGCTAAAAAATTAATAGACCAAATTTCACAAAATTTGGCAGATAAACCAGGTGTAGATTACCCTGGTGCTGACCAGATTTTGGTGCGATTTGGTATAAAAAAAAATCTGCTTTTTTTTTTGCTAAATGGTTCCCAAAGATCGTCAAAATCTAAAATAAAAGACTACATATGCTCAAATATACCAATTAAATGATTGTTTTATACGTAATTTTTGACGATGAAAAAAATAAGACCATCTCCATTACTCTAGGAGTAACCGTTCCCGAGATATTTTAGTTTTATCGCATTTTCGCTACGCCACCTTTGAAATTAAGTCCAGTTACCCAATGAAAACGAAAATTGAATTAAAAGTGCGAATTCAGTGTCATTTAAAATAATTATGGGTATTATTTTGTGGAATTAAACTGAATTTAATGAGCTATTGCAGAAATAAAGAGAACGTGAGTATGAGTCTGCAGAGAAAGTCATGTGCTGCTCACATCAGAGTTTTTTGTTTTGAAAACAGAAATTAAAAAGAAAAACTATACAATCAAATTAAAAAAATTGTTTGGATTGACCAAACAAATAGTTTAATGCTTACATTTTGTATTTTGGAAATAGAAATTGAAAAGAAAAAAACATATACGGCATTCCTTGATCCCATAGTCTTACACCAACAATGCGCTCCTTACTATATGCACTACAATCGTATCTTATGTCTGTTTCAAAAGAAATTGCAGCCGTCTTATTCACAAGCAAAATTCACAAAGTTGTAGAAAATAAAATAAATATAGTTTTACAAAATACATATTTTTTACTTTATTCATGTATAGTTAATATATTTAATATTACAATTTAGTTATATAATTTTATTAACTCTTAACGTGATTGGTTGCTAAAGTTGAAGCTGCGTTCCTGCGTTTGAATGACGCCTGGTGGTATGTTTTGCTTCGTTGCTCATGGTTGTGGTAATCGCTGAACTAAATGAAAATGAAGTAAGATTTAAATTATTTACTAGTTTCTACGAAGTATCTTTTGAAAAAAATTATTGAAATACAAATTCTCGTGTGTTTATAAATTCTTGCGTATTTAATCTTGTGTGTAAATTATTTAGAATTTCAATAAATTCATTTGATGAAAAAATTACGGTGCCTAACAAAAGTCTGTCTTCATAACTTTTCAAGTGGGTCTGTTTATAAGTTTATGAAAGTTTTTTTTTCAAAACTGTGAATATCGAAATATAAAAATGTCAGCCAATGCTAGCTTTATATATAACTTACAAGTAAGCTGGTACGTCAAAACATGCAACTTACCAGGCAAAAGATATACAGCTTGGCCGTATATCTTTTGCCTGGTACTTGTTTACATAAATTATAACCCTTAAAAGTTGTTACATAAAGCAAACATTTTTTCAAATTTATAATTTTTTCTATGTTTATAAACTTTTAAATACTGTTCTCTTTTCATATACCTGTGGTATTGGAAACTGAATTTTAGAAAGATTTTTTATGGAACTTGTAATATAGAGTTTACAATTTTTAAAATGATTAGTATTTCTAAATTTTGAAAAGCTTCATTTAAAATGCATATCGCAATTTTTAAACATATGTAATTCTTTACAGAAAAAAAAATATCCAGTTATTGGTAATTTTACTTCTGAGCTAACATGGTTTAAAGCCATTATACAGATAACAGTACCTTTTTTAGTTTTCAGTGCATTCAACCCTTTAAGACCGGAACTATTTTCACCTTTAAATTTCATTTCTTTTTAGTTTTGAATTAGTCACTGACCCTACTGACGCTGAAAAAAAAATATTTAAAAAATCCAATACTCTCACCAAACCTTGGTACTCATACGATCGTACGGGTTAGGCTTTTTCTCGTTCAACGTTCAATTGCAGAAAATGACTTTTAACTGAAAGCTTTTACAAATAAACTAATTATAGTTTTACAAACTATATGTATTTACAATGAAAACTTTGAAGCAATTCTTAGTTTTTGAAATGCATAAACATACACTGCATTTTTCACAACGCGTTATTGTACTGCCTTTGCAGTTTTCGTAATGGAACGAACATCCGAGGCCTTGAAATGTCGTGCCCATGATGAAAGTGGTCATACCCATCGTATGTTTTATCTGTATATGGTTGTGCTGGTAGATTATTATAATGCCTTGCAGGAACTTTGAACTTCGTTACTTTGTTCATTGTCACTTAATTTCAAAATCAAGGGGAGATGGACATGGCCCCTCCCTGCTTCCTTGGTATGTCATTGTGGTATGTCACTTGGTATGTCCCTTGGTATGTCTTTTGTGGTACATTTTATAGCGATCTATCTTTCACTCAATCTGTTATTTTGAAAGATATTGCGTTTTTAGTTTGCATTTAAATTCAGATAGTTTTAATGTTAATGCCCCTCCACTGTTAGTGCTCTGCTTTTTGAACCTGTTTTTTCCCTCTGTAGGCATTCTATTTTTTCTATCAAGGTACTGTAAAAAAAAGAAAGACCCTAAATAGGAGTGTACTCCTGTAAAAAAGATAAAAAATTGAAAGTATGTAGGGGTAAATTATTATTAACATAGTATGCAGTCTCACTTTCAATATCTGTAGAATATCTATTTCTTGGGTGATAATAACTATGTTTTATTCTCTTATGTTTGGCTTTGCATTATGTGTTGATCCCAATACTTATTAAAGTTGCGAATTGTAGTAAGATTACAAATTTGCTACATGCTGATATTTTCTAAGTAAGATAGTACATTTTTCTCAGGAACTATCAAAGATATCTGTCATTGTTTCTGAGCATAAAAGCACTATACCTATATAGATGTATAATTAATATTTTGAACCATAGCTTTCTTAAAGTATATTTTACTAATTTTACCTTTTAAAAAATGACATTACATATTACATACATATTTGCATCACATTACATATATAAAAGCAGTCTATAATAAGCAGAAACGTAACTGTACACATAAGTGTAGAAATTGCCAGCAAAAGAAATTGCTGCAAATTGTTTTGTAATATTCCAGGAAAAGGGCATGATTTTAAGAGGTGAAAGGTAATTGCAGTGGTGATGGCTCTTTTTGACCGTATGAACATCTTTTTATCTCTGTTTCACGAGAAAACCCGTGTGGGCAACGCAGAGTACAGAATAGCTCTGAAACAGAATCTAACGCGAAACATTCATTATGAAGTATTTTTAATACAAATTTTTACTCTCTGGTGGATTTAGTGAATTTGAAGTTGTGACAAGAACGGAACAATCTGAAGTTGGTCTTATCGGTGAATACATGCTTTTTATTAGAGATTTAAAAACATGTCACATATTGAGCGGCATCACATATTGATTCGAAAGTGACCATGTGTTGCTTGAGAATTATGCAATGTAGGATCAAAAAGTTCGGGAACGGTGCTGATACCTCTAGCCCTGATTGGAGGAGAAGGGAAATATTTTACCGTGGCCAGAGGCACATGTGACGCGAGATGTGAAAAGGAAGAAGCAAGTTTTTTTCCAGACAATGCGTGTCAGTGAACTGTAGTCGTTCGCGTTCGTCGAAAACGGAAATGATGTTTGAAGAACAGCGTGAGAATATCAAATTCTGACAGCGTTTGGGGAAATCGCCGGCAGAAACATTGCAGCAGGTGCAATGCTGCAGTCGAATGTTGCAGTCAGGTGCAATGTTTCTGTTGGCGATATATATATATATAACGCGAAAGACTACAGTTCACTAGCGCGTATTGTTTGGTAAAACTCTGGACTGCGGACCTGCTTCTTCCTTTTCACATCTCGCGTCGCATGTGCCTCTATGCCACGGTAAAATAGTTCCACTCTCATCCAATCAGGGCTGGAGATATCAGCACAGCCTCCGAACTTTTTGATCCTGCCTTGTAAAATCAAACTTGCGATAAAAGACTATAATTGCTATAGAAACTTAAAAAACAAAAAAAAAACCTGTACATTTACATGGTTTTTCACAGTCTTTAAAATTTTTTAACAAGAACTGGATTTTTACTTTAGGGGACATTAAAAGGCCTATTTATCTTAGTAAAGAAGTCTGAATTTCCATTTCACATTTTTACAAATTTCAAACTGTGTCAAATCTTTGGCTTAGTCAAAGTACAGGTATAATTTCTGTCGACTGTACGTCGTACGAGTTTTTAAATGTGGGTGTATGCCAATTTATATACTTTAATTTATATATGCTTCTAATATACAAATTACTGAATTTTGTTAAATTTCTTTCTGCAGTCTATTTGTATTTTTTAGATTGTCTATATTAAAAAAACAGTAACTGCTGTTTGACAAATTTCGCGTCTCTCGAGTTTCTCTGCCACGTACTGCGAAAACAATACCATACAAAAATATGAAATTTGGTACATTTATAAAGAAATAATAGAGGAATACACTGAAATAAACAGTTTTTCGATTTAAAGTTCAGTTTAGGAAATATTTATCAGCGAAGTCAGAGTATTTGAGCTGCGAACTTGCATCCTGGACACCAATAGCCAGACCTCGAATTTTTGATAGACAGAGTCCGTTTTTTAAATTTTAGATTTAGTTAACGAGTTATTCAATTTTTATGCACTTCTGAAATGGAAATTTCCCTTCTATACCGACAAAGATTTAATGAGTCGAACCGATTTCCATCTTCTGTGTAATTGGTTGCTGGCAGAAACATCACCAAAATGGGCGAGGACAGTCATTGAAGCACTATAAACATTAGATATTTAATTATAAATATGACTACAGTGTTAGTGCACTTGGGACAATGGGGAATATTGGCAATCATATATCTTATTGTCTATTCATACAAACAGAGCGTTTCGCAACTCATGAACATTACGCTTAAACTGTTATATTGCACAACAATTAAATGTCTTTTTGTTGTAAATATCTCTATACTAAAAACGTAACACTGTATTTTGCCACTGTACTATGAACAAACGTATAAACATACAGTCATGAAGTTTTACCGTATTTTCGTAGTATAGTAAGCAATCGTTCGCAATAATAGGCGGCACGAGAGTTCGCAATGCAGACTCTGCGAACGCCAGCGAGACGAAGCCTCCTGATTTAAGAAGCGAGTTAAGGGGTTGGAGATCGTAGCGAGTAGAAGGCTGGGGGATGGAGGGGGGTAGAGGGAAAATAATTACGAGAAGTGGCGAGAGTCAACTAATTAGGGGCGAAGTCTCAACACGTATATTACGTCTGCAATGAGCTCTGGCAATCGTTGCGAGGCAGCGAAAGGGGCGGAGCCCTGTGGTTTGGAG
The DNA here is from genome assembly GCA_951213105.1 of Amaurobius ferox. Classification (NCBI taxonomy): domain Eukaryota; kingdom Metazoa; phylum Arthropoda; class Arachnida; order Araneae; family Amaurobiidae; genus Amaurobius; species Amaurobius ferox. The sequence goes on from OX578138.1 coordinate 33,247,791, forward strand.
AGTGGCAGCGAGTATTACATCTGTGTAGCAGGCAGGACATAAGTGCTCGTGAAGCGAGCATCAGGGAGTGGGAAGCGACGCCTCCCAACTCACGAATCGATTTACGGGGATGGGTGAGCGTAGTGAGAAGGGGGGTGGAACCCCTAGTATTAGAAAAACATCAATTTTTATGTAATAAAATATGTGTCTTTTGAATGCACAAAATTTGTACATGCGGAAGAAACCTGTTTTATAGCATATAAGTATAACTGAATCTAAGTAAAAATTCCCATATTTCATTTTACCCGCCTGTTAACCCACTTAAAGGAGTCGTTTTAGTGGCAGTCATTGGAAAATGTACCCGATTCGAGGGGGCCATTACAGGGGCAACAAATTTCCTATTTTGTGCGTGTTTTCTTTAATTTAAACGAGTGGTTCTTATAATCGATGTTCTGCGAAACACTAGTGTCCTGTGAGCTTGTTACAAGTGTTCTACAAAATTAAAAAAGTGCCACACTATCGAGGAAACTACACGTGAATGAACTCTTTCATAAATGTGCTGTGCCGATTGCAAATTTCGACAAGATGTTACTTGCATTTTCAAGTGAACTAGAGTAGTTGCCGGCAGTAGAGGCAAAATGCCTATATGTATGTGCGACCCGTAAATGTGTAGCCTCCGTTGCTTGTGTCGGTGTACAAAGTATTGTGTTAGATATTCTGATTACAGCTGACATTTTCTCTGCAACAAAGTTTGATAACATCCACTTTTGAAGGGTATTTGGTTTGTATATAAACGTTATAATTGATATATATATATATATGTGTGTGTGTGTGTGCGTAAAGTATATATTAAATTCACGAGAATTCGTCTATTGACAGTACGGACTCCGTTAGAAATGTGTTTGAAAGGAATTTTTTCGATCTTTATGATGGTATTAAGATGGAAACTGTGCGGAAATATTTCTGATCTGAATAGATTTTGTGTGATAATCTCTCAAGATGGCACTTCAACATAAAATTACTAAAAAACTAATTCAAATTTTTAAAATAATTATTTCGTGATGTCTCAGGACATAAACTGAACTTTGTTGAATTTCATTGTTGAACTGTGTTGAATTCCATAGCTGTGGTCGCTTAGATTGTCCACTACGCCGCCGTCAGAAAGACAAACAGATAAGCAAATATCTTCTTTAGTATTTCATAGATATTTCTAATCAGCAAAGTAGCTCATTATTGGCAATTAATTAATGAAACGACCATAATGGTGAGTTGAAATCCCAGGCCGCCCGACACATCCTGGGACACGAGCAGCTATCTAGGCGACCGGGAAGGCCATAATGGTGAGTGTAAAATTTAAATAATTCATTTGCAGATCTAAATGAAAAATATTGCACAATCAATTTAAACTCTGGACAATAAAAGAAACTAACACATCAAAAACAAAAGTACAGATTTATTTCAACTTATGATTACACACAAAAATGCCAGATAACGAAATATAAAAACAAATGGTGTAAAATGAAGAAAATAACACATTTTCTTCATTTTTATGGTTCTACCAACATTCTGATGTGATGATGACAATTTCAAAAATAAACGAATAAATACAAATTGAAACTATTTGTTCAACAATGATGAAAGGAACTTGGACTTGTATGAAAAAAAAAAGCATATAAATCAGAATTGTAGATTTCTGTACGTGGATGAGAAATAAAATACTGTGAATGAGTAATCCTATATAATACAATACTACTATAATCTTTTCAACGCTTTTATGTGAATAATATTTATACTTCGGGGCATATCTGGCTAAAATCGGTGCGTTGCGAAAAAAATAATCACTTTGAGACGCTTATATCTCCAAACCTAATAGATAAAAATGGAAACAATTTTTATTTGTTTTGTCGGAAATATGGAACAGATTATGAATATACAAGGCAGGATCAAAAAGTTAGGAGACTGTGCCGATATCTCCAACCCTGAGTGGGGGAGGGGGGAACTATTTTACCGTGACATAGAGGCACATGTGACGCGAGATGTGGAAAGGAAGAAGCAGGTGTTTTTCCAGACAATGCTTGTCAGTGAACTGTATTCGTTCTTTTATATATATATATATATATATATATATGTATGTATATATATATGTGTATACATATATATGTGGATATATATATATATATGTATATATACATATATATATATATATATACATATATATATATACATATATATATATATATACATATATATATATATATATATATATATATATATATATATATATATATATATATATATATATATATATCACACCAGAAAAGTAGACAAGGAAGTGGAAGCAATATACCAAAGATTAGCCGGGGGGGTTGTGACCCCTACTCTCCGGTTAAGCAAGCTTTTTGTCTAGACAACTCTCCCGGAAGCCGATATATTGCATAAGATATGAATACCGAAGTATCAAAAATGTAAAAAGAGTGTACCAGATGATATGAAATCGGGGAATAACCAACAAGACTCGAAACCAAAAACCTGCCTTAAAGTGTCGTACTTATACAATTTAAAAGTCAATAAGAATTGAAAAGTATAGTCTATAAACATATAATCAGATACTGTACCATGACATCAATACCTCAAAAAACAAGTCGAATACGCACCACTCCATCCATATATATATATATATATATATATATATATATATATATATATATATATATATATGCATAAATATATATATATATATATATATATGCATAAATATATATATATACATATATATATATATATATACACACACATATATATATATATATACATATATATACACACACATATATATATATATATATATATATATATATATATATATATATATATATATATATATATATATATATATCGCCGACAGAAACACTGCACCTGCTGTAGCAGGTACAATGTTTTTGTCGGCGATTTCCCCAAACGCTGACAGAATTTGATATTCGCACATTGTTCTTCAAACGCCATTTCCGTTTTTGATGAATGCGAACGACTACAGTTTACTAACACGCATTGTATGGAAAAACTCTGCACTGCGGACCTGCTTCTTCCTTTTCACATTTCGCGTCACATGTGCCTCTACGCCACGGCAAAATCGTTCTCCTAACATTGCACCATCTTAAACATTGCACCTGCTGCAGCAGGTGCAATGCTTCTGTCGGCGATTTTCATGGACGCCAATGCCTGCAAAGGGGAGTCGAACTGTTTGGGATAGGGTATGTCAAATACCTGACTTTTCAGGAAGTTCCTCGTTTGAGATGGACGCTGTCCCACCCGTAAGCAAATGTTAAATGTGTGAAATATATTTAAACTTTTTTTAGTCTGTTTTTGCCTATTTCAACGTCCACCGTCCCATTAAAAGCATACTAATGTTGCAATTATGAGTTAAAAGTATGTACCACGTACATTTGTTGTACCTTTCATTTTTAACATGTTTTCCTGTCATTCTTTCTTCTTTACCAGTACATACGCAAAGTTTTATTCTTTGATAATTTTATATGAACTCAGCCATTTTTGTATACATTCATTATGAAACAACAGTGCTGTACTGAATATGGTAACACTCTTCTGACGAAAATAAAATGTACATGTAAAATCTTGCAAAGATAGAAAAAAAAATATTGATTCAAATACCGAAAGAAAGAAATTAAAAGTAACAAATTTGAGATAGTCATTTTAACTCGATCGTGTTTACATAATTAATTCCAATCTGATTATCAAAATATGGAACTTTTTGCATCCTTTTTAAAACCCTATCACGAACAATTCCTACAAAATATCTAATCACAATAGTTGTTAGATCAGTTGAAATTTATCAATCGATCCGATTTTGAACATACCAAAAACTAAACTCGTTCCAATTCATATAAAAGATCACATTTATTTTCAGTGTTCAACAAATAAGAATATTTTAAGAAATTCTACACTTGTTCACTTCCATGTCTGTTTATAAATTGGATGAATTTCACAACAAACAGTGACGGATTGAGAATTTCAAATCTTCTATGGCAAACCCACATGATAGCATTGCTTTCGATGACGTCATGACGATGACGTCATTCATTGTGAGATGGTAGAAGTGACGTTATGAGTAGAATAACATTCTATTAAGGATATTTCTAACTTCTTATCTACAGTGTAGAGAATATATTGTTCATGCGAAATTTTTCGCATATTCGAGATTTAAATCATGTTTCAAGATGTGCTTAATTTGCTATGAAGAACAAATAGAATTCCTGCAACAAAAGTTGTAATGAATGAAGCTGATAGTTTAAAATTCATTATGCATGTAAAATATATTGAAAGTGTATGCATTAATACAAATCAGTATACGGATGCATCTAAAACAACAGATTGAGTGATTTGTGTTCAATTTAATTTAAAACTTGCAAACGAAAGATCATAAAAGAAGAGGCCTCACTCTGATCATGATACAAATGGACATAAAAATACAAAATGTGAATGTGTACCTCACTAGGAAGGGAGTAATACAGTGAACGCTCATAAAATAGTATGAAATGCCATGAACTGGAGAAGTTTTCAGCTCAACAGTATAATGCTCTCCTACCACGCTATAACCCCGAGATCAAACCCGATACTTCCAAGTTGATACCAAATTGAATATATTAACACGAATATGAATGAACTCAATGCATTAATTTGAGTTATTTATTTCGAATTTAATTTAATAAATATTTTAAAAGAGTCCAACTTATAAAAGAAAGGTCATAAAAGAATGCTTTATTCTGTGATAAAATTGAGCATAAAAATACTGAACATGAAAGTGTAACTTGCTATGAGGGGGGTATTATAGCGAGAGTTCATAAAGCAATATTAAATGTCTTGAAACTTTTTAAGCTCAACGGTATTATGCTCGCCTATCACGCTTTGACACCGAGATCAAATCTCGGCCCTGCCAAGTTGACTCATTGCGTTATCCCTACAAATGTTAGAAAAAGGGATATATTACATTTTCATCTGCTTGTTGTGAAAGATAAATATAAATTGTAACACAAATATGCTATCTTTCTGAAAACTTGAAGAATGAAATTTGTATTCTAATTCTTGTAATGTATTTAAACACCCTTAATAGAAAATGAAACGTTTTCTCCGTGAAGAAATCTTCCTATAGAAATATGTAAATGTCTGGGAATCCCTAATTGACCGAGCTCCATGCTGAAATTTCACAATCTTCATATAAAATCCACCACTGCTTGAATACGAAATTGGAGACAGCAGCATATATCACTGAAGATGCTTATGTACTGGTCTAGTCATTGCGACTTGAGTACACGCACATTTTGGGATGAAGTAGTCTCTTAAATTATTATACAGTTTGATGACCTATCTGTTGGCACACACCATTTGATGGGATCGGCAGCAGTTCCTTGTCATGTAGTTGTGCCTGCAGTACCGATCGCCGTAGCGCTCCAGGAATTCTTGACAGGTAAGACCACCGGCCAATTTCTCTACAGCATCTTCACAATCTGAAAAAATATGTACATTTTATAAATTTCAAGTTAAACGTTTCTTTGAAAATATTATGCTAATAATAATGAATAAATCAACGGAGCACATATGGGACGGTTTGCAAGAAAAGGCTCCTTTACAGTCAATTATTTAATGGCGGTGTCTAAATGAATGCGACACCCTGCTCTGCGAAAATGAGTGTGTCATTTACTAACGTGCAGGGCGTGTGCCAAGTGTCCAGCTCAGAAACCGTCTCTTGAGACTACCATAGTAGCTATTAAGAAGATTCTAATATTGAATGAAATAGTACATTGAATATTGACACTGAATGAAAGAGTACCTCGAATATTGACATTGAATGCACATTCCCTTATTCTTGTAATAGATTATTTTCATATTCTTGTATTACATTCTTATTCAGTCATTTTAGTGTTTTAACTTATTAGCTATAATTCATCATTTCATTCACCGACCTTTAAAGTCAGTGAGAATATATGATTTTAACTTTTTTTTTTTTAAACGAATAGTAATACTTTACCTATGCTTAAGGGTTTTAAATGAAAAATTGGATCAAATACAATAAAGAACTGTTTAAAAAATGTTGTTAATGAATTTAATATTTCTATTAATTATAATTAATAATTTGATATAATTGTTCAATTATTGTTAATAATTTATTATTCAATTATTATTAACAATTTAATAATACTTTTTGTTATTATTTATTGCAATCATTTAACAATAATTATTTTGCAGAAACAATCAGTTTAATAGAAATTGTCTAAAAATTTATTCTACACTTATATTTGCAAAAAAATGTAAGAGTAACAGTTACAAACCTACCTGCTTTTGGCGTTCAGTTTCAATATTTATGTTTTTTACCACTTTTCTGTGGTTAAAATGTGTTAAACATTTTATATAGAGTATAAAACGTATTCCAATAACTGTGAAATATTTGCTTTTGTTGCAATTTCTTCCAGATTAGCTGGCTTATTTTGGTATTACCTTGAGTATATAATAATTATCTTTTTACAATAAATATTGAATTGCAAATATTTGGAGTACACTTGGAGGAAATGAGCAGTGTTTCTTTCAGGTATACCTACGGGGGGCGAAGCCCTCCCGGAGACGAGTATTCGCCCCCCCCCGAGGCAGTTTATATTAACCTAGTTTCTATTTATGTGACAAAGCAATTAGATATATTTATATAGAACAAATAGGAAACTTCTCCCCCTAAAATTTCATATGGGGGGGGGGGGACAAGTTCGCCCCCTCGACCAAAAAGTTCTGAAAGAAACACTAGAAATGAGCAGTCCCAAAGTATTCAATGGAAAAAAGTTTGGGGTCCGCTACACTAGACAACAGGCACACAATTTTTCAGAATTGCTTACCTGTAGCGACAGGTGTTTTGTTTGTTGTCGTCGATGTCGTGGACGGAGGATCTTTTTTCTGCTGGGAAACGCTATTCCTGATGTAGGAAGGCCGATGCTGCCTCCTGTTGGGTCTACCATGAGGTTTGCTGACCACTGAGGAAACGGGTCGGCTGGTGGTCGATTTGGAACTGTCTTTATCAATTCTGTTCACTATGGATCGCGTCACGTGAGTGTAGTCAGGTATGATGTTTTCATTATCCACCACGCATTTTCCATTTTTGCAAACCTGCAAAAAAACAATGTTCGCAGATGAATTTCGCTAGATGAAAAAATGAAGTAAATATAACGTGTCGTAAATAAAATGAAGGCACACATTACAGACCTGGCCATCTCCACACGATGACCCTTCTGCTGCCGGTCGGAAGGACACGCAGTATCCGGAATCGTTGTCGTAGCAAAAGAGCTGAGAGCAGACTCGGCTATCTTTCTACAAGCAAAAAAAAATTCACAGTAAATATAATTTTATTATAACGATACGTTAAAAATATGCAGTTAATAAAAGTAAAATTAACGAAATAAAAAAAATGCAATGACCGATTTCATTATTAAGAACGAAAGCCGCTGTAATTTTTTTATAAAAGAATAAGTTTCCTAGGTGTAAATTATGTTCTGCCTCATCAAGAAATAAATCATTATTAAAAGCATTAAGAAATAAATGTGCATTATTAACTTATAAGCATACAGTGTACATTTTTACAAACGTTATATTAGTGTCAGTTAAGAGAAAAGCCTCACTGTACTAAATTTATAAACTGCATATTGGCGAATAAGGTGAAACATCATTTATGAATTCTTCATGTGTTATTGATGTTTATTTAGTTGTAGAATATTAATCCCATGGTTCATCGTTTTCTTGCTTCAAACCTTACATGTATATAGCAACCATCTGTCTGGAAGACCTATTTTCAAGATCTTGCAAGTGTTTGTCATATACAAAGTTTCTATGTACACAAATTCTATAAAATAAGATTACAACTCACAAAGCATGCCTGTGTCCCCCTGTCTCTTTCACATTGTTCATCCAGGGTGAGCATTGTGCCCGGCAATTCCCTCGCAAGAAGTTTGTTGTCGTCTGGGTAGTTGTACAGGCACGATGCTGTCTCGCCACTGAAAAAGAAACTCGCTGTTAATTGGAAGTAATAATGAAAATAATTTAGTTTTTAGGAGGTTTGGATTGCCCAATCAACGACGGTGGTTCCGGAGATATTGGGACTCTGCCCATCTGTTATTTCAATTTATATCAAATTGACTTTCCATCCCAGACAATGTGTTCACAAAAAAATCCTCTGGATATACATATATACATAAATACATATATTGATAGATACAAGCTTTTTTGTTAAAGCAATTATTACGTGTTGATCTTCATAATGCAATATAAGTGAATTTATCCGTAAATATTTGGAGTTATCGCTGTTAGATTTTTTGTACTATTATATGATTGTTGGATTTTAATTTTAGTCAACTTCAGTTTTTGTCTTTTAATATTTTATCTCTTCATTTATTTGTTGCTTTTTTTTTAATAGTACTTGTAATTGCATCATTGTATTATTCACTGGTTTCCTGCAAGAGAGATATTGTACCCTAAAGACGTCACTACGAAAAAGCCCAAAATTAATTAATACACCCATAGATATGCTAACCAATTTAAATAGTATAGATACTAACTTGAGAAAGTGCTTAAACTGTTCAACACTGCAAGAAGACCACTTGAAGCCACGATCCGTGTGACGAAGGTCGCTCATGATAAAACCATCCTCCCAAGGACAACGGCTGGCACCTGGACCACCTAAGTAAGTGGGAGGTGGGGAACCGTCGTGCACGCAGCCCAATCTGTGAAAGGCAATAGAAATAAATATCAGTTTAAAAACTTCGAAATCAAATCTAATGCAATTGGAATACGAGTCTGAGAAATACATGCATTTTTACAAACATGAAGCATTTCCTTTTGTGTAAGTGTGGCTGTGATAGGCATAGGGTGTATTTCATCAATATTATCAGTTCAACAAAATGTCGGATTTCGAGAAAATGAACTGAAATTACATGAATAGGAAATCTTAATTTACAATGTATGTTTCTTGCATGTTTCGACCGATATAATTTTTTAAATATGCATTTAGTAGTCATAATAATATGACCACTAGGCCATTTTATGAAAAGTATCAATTTCACAGATATTGCTGAAGTTAGATCACTGAATCTGTATATGACGGGAAAGCTGGAGGAATGCAAAGGCTAACGAATGGCATTGCTCAACAAAAAATAGATAAAAGTAGCGATCTAGCGGACTTCGAACGTGGAATGATAGCGTTCGAGTCAGTGGTGCAAGCTGTTGTTGTTGTTGAAACCCAGACCGTCCGACCTACCAGAAAGGTATAAGGTAACTGTTTGGACGGTCGGGAAGTGCCACCCAATTTAGACCGGAACCCAGTGGGGGAGGCATCCACAGGGACCGTACCCTCCTTCCCCTACCACCAACCTCTCGGAAGGACTTTCGGACCCACATGTTTAACGTGATCGTACTCCGCATGAACACGGCGGCAGTTTTGGCAGTGGCTGGAATCGAACCCGGGCCTACCGAGTGCAACTCCAGCGCGCTAACCAATGGGCTACCGCGCCCCAGTGGTGCAAGCTGTAGCGAAACGGTTATAATTGTGAATTGCTTAAGAGTAGCAGTTATAAGAGTTTATAAGTAGTAAATATCAAGAAAAGAGACCAGGTCCGAATACAAGGCGTACGGTTGTTACCAATTAATTACTGGAGTTTGTACCTGAGCAGAGAGTTACCAGATTTGTTCAGTTCATCACACAGAGCAACAGTTCATCAGATATTGGATATGATTGAATCAAGTATCAAGTCAGATAGCCTCTTGGGAAACATTCACCGCAGTATAAAATTCATCGAAGCAGAAATACTTACTTGGTGGTCATGAAAATTCCCCTTCTCAGTGTATACGAGTTAACCAGCAAATTTTCGAATCCTCATTTTATCAACTAAACCAGCAATCTTAGAAAAACAAAGTTAAACATACTTAACTTTAAAGTGGATATATTACTCTTATTTAACATGTTATACGTTGCTAACATGTTACATAAGTTTCATTAATATATTTTTAGAGTAATAATTTTTTATTTGAGTACATAATTGGTGGTATTTATTGTATAGAAATGCATTTTAAAACAGGGTAGAAATTATCGAGATAACTTTTTATAAATTTTCGATTTCCACACCAATCCCGATAAAACAACAAACTGCGCAAATATTCTTAGACTGACTAAATTAAAATCATGAAAATAAATGTACTTCAATTATTTATCTACTCATTCTATTATGAAACCATATTCTTATGAGTGAAGGGAGACACACAGGTATGTTGAATTCAATGACGTATTCAAAGAGGGATCCAATGGGTCCGGACTCCCCCCATCCCCCACGAAATGAAATTTCTGGATACGTCCTTGTCTGTGCTCTCGTGTTTCCTCGTTCAATTGTGATCCAGTATCAATTTAGTTAAGTTTTAGTCACGTTTAGTTAGTTTTTTTCAAACTTTTATTTTGGATTGAAAGTTCACTATACTTTGGACTCCCCCACGAAATGGAATTTCTGGATGCGTCCTTGGTTGAATTAGCACAAAACAGAAGCCTGTAAAAGTTAAATATACATATTTCTATACTAAAATATCAGACTAAATCAAATTTCATGCTATATCAACGTGATTATATTCGGAGTTTTTTTAAATGTGCGATACAATTTGCATGTTAGAAAAATCACAATTTTTAATACTCTTTTGGCTTCAAATCCAACCCATAGCTTCAAAATACGCCCATTTTCATATTTAGTATTCTAATGATATACATATGGGCTATTTCAATTTATGATGTCAAGCAGTCCGCAATTTTTTTAATTACTAAGGGGTCCTTCAGTTTAAATGTTTAGGAGCCACTGATCTAGAAAGTCAAAATATGGTATGCCGTCGTATCTTGTGGTATATTTTAATTTTTTGCATTTTGAACCTTATCAGTCTGGCCTATCCTGAGCCAGCAGTAATGCATTCATGTTTTTTTCCCCCCTTAGAAGAATTCGAATATCGCTGTAGTGATAAGTCTATATTTGGCATGCTGTCGTCTCTTGTGGTATATTTCAATTTTTTGGATTTTAAATGTTATCTGGTTAGGTCCGCCATAGAAATATACACCATTTCTTAGAATAATTCAAATTAAATTAAATTGTAATGACTAAACTTTAGCACAATTCCAAAATTTTCATGCATTTGAGTTGCATGTCAATAATAAAACAAATCTGATGTGGGCAACACATGACTTTCCTTATATAATGCAATGAATTTACTACTTTTACAGTACAAAAATAGGTTTTTCTTATAGTAGATACTTATATTCTTTCCAATATATTGAATTTTTGACAATTAGTAGTCATTTTCATTGATTTAGCGTCATTTTTATATATTTGGCGAGATTTTCGTTAATTTGGCAACATTTCGAAAAGTCGCCAAGTTGGCGACATTCCGCCAAAATCGTCGCCAAAATCTCGTCAAGCGTTATGGACGAAGAAATAAGTTATTCTTCAGATAAATGACTATTGACCATCAAATAAAAAGGTATTACTCAAAGTATTTTTTTTCATGAATGGAACGAACTAGATCCAAGAAAATGATGTCACTCAATTTATCGCATGGTTATTACATATGAAAAGTGAACATGTTTCTCATTAGGAAATATTTTTTTTAATTTTATATGACTTTTTGATAATTTTTTCAAAAATGCGCAATATCTCGAGAACGGTTCATGTTAGCGTTCTAAAATTTATGTCAATCGTTTTCTAATGAAACATTACATAAGAAATGTCTATTTGCGTAACTTTATTAGCGGTTTTGATTTTTTGACGATTTTTTCAAAATTTCACTCGAAAATTTAGGAGGGTTCTGAACGTTCGATTGCGTATAGAAACAATAGGCTTCCAGTATTTACAGATTGTGATTTTTGTACCAAATTTCGTTCGATTCGGTCCATTCGGCCGTCAGTTATCGTCTCCACAGACTCACTGACACACACACACAGACATCACTTCAAAAATGTTTGATTCGTGATCAGGGATGCTTGAAACGTGCTTTCCCGTCGAAATCTCGAATTCGAATTTTCGACCCCGTCACAATACTTTCCTTTTACATTATGTATATAAGGAAAGTAATAATAGGGTAATATAGTGAAAAAATCTGATGTGGGCAACACATGACTTTCCTTATATAATGCAATGAATTTACTACATTTACAATTAAAGAAATCTGATGTCGGCAACACATGACTTTCCTTATATAATGTAATGAATTTACTACTTTTACAGCTAAAAAAATCTGATGTGGGCAACACATGACTTTCCTTATATAATGCAATGAATTTACTACTTTTACAGAAAAAAAATAGGTTTTTCTTATAGTAGATACTAATATTCTTTCCAAGATATTGAATTTTCGACAATTAATCGTCATTTTCATTGATTTAGCGTCATTTTTCCCCATTTGGCGAGATTTTCGTTAATTTGGCAACATTTCAAAAAGTCGCCAAGTTGGCGACGTTCCGCCAAAATCTCGCCAAGCGTTATGGATGAAGAAATAAGTTGTTCTTACAGCAGATAAATGACTATTGGCATTCAAATACAAAAGTATTACTCAAAGTATCTTTTTTCATGAATGGAACGAGCTAGATCCACGAGAATGATGTCACCCAATTTATCGCATGGTATTACATATGAAGAGTGAACGTGTTTCTCAATAGGAAATTTTTTTTTTCATTTTATATGACTTTTTATTAATTTTTTTGAAAAATGTGCAATATCTCGATAATGGTTCATGTTAGCGTTCTAAAATTTATGTCAATCGTTTTCTAATGAAAAATTACATAAGAAATGTCTATTTGCATAACTTTATTAGTGGTTTTGATTTTTTGACGATTTTTTCAAAATTTTATTCGAAAATTTAGGGGCGTTCTGAACATTCGATTACGTATAAAAACAATAGGCTTCCAGAGTTTACGGATTGTGATTTTTGTACCAAATTTCGTTCGAATCGGTCCATTCGTTCGTCAATTATCGTCTCCACAGACTCACTGACACACACACACACACACACACACACAGATATCACTTCAAAAATGTTTGATTCGTGATCAGGGGTGCTTGAAACGTGCTCTCCCGTCGAAAACTCGATTTCGAATTTTCGACCCCGTCACAATACTTTCCTTATACATTATGTATATAAGGAAAGTAAAAAAGTCATTCTTATAGCAGATACTTAATATTCTTTCCATGATATTGAATTTTCTTCAATTAGTCGTTATTTTCATTGATTTAGCGTGATTTTTATCAATTTGGCGAGATTTTTGTTAATTTGGCAAATATTAAAAATGTTGCCAAGTTGGCGCATTACGCCAAAATCGTTGCCAAAATCTCGCCAAGCATTATGGACGGAGAAATAAGTTATTCTTACAGCAGATAAATTACTATTGGCGTTCAAATACAAAAGTATTACTCAAAGTATCTTTTTTCATGAATGGAACGAGCTGGATCCACGAGAATGATGTCACCCAATTTATCGCATGGTATTACATATGAAAAGTGAACATGTTTCTCAATAGGAAATATTTTTATTTTTTATTTTATATAACTTTTTGATAATTTTTTTGAAAAATGTGCAATATCTCCAGAACGGTTCATGTTAGCGGTCTAAAATTTATGCCAATCGTTTTCTAATGAAAATTTACATAAGAAATGTCTATTTGCGTAACTTTATTGGAGGTTTTGATTTTTTGACGATTTTTTCAAATTTTCATTCGAAAATTTAGGGTAGTTCTGAACATTCGATTGCGTATAAAAACAATAGGCTTCCAGTGTTTACGGATTGTGATTTTGGTACCAAATTTGGTTCGAATTGATCCATTCGTTCGTCAGTTATTGTCTCCACACAGACACACACACACACACACACACACACACACACAGACATCACTTCAAAAATGTTTGATTCGTGATCAGGGATGCTTGAAACGTGCTCTCCCGTCGAAAACTCAAATTCGAATTTTCGACCCCGTCACAATACTTTTCTTATACATTATGTATATAAGGAAAGTAAAAAGGGGCACTTAAAAAATTACGTTTTTAGTTTTATTTGTTATCATTAAAACAAAATGAGTCATAAAAAGGTAAATTATATCATAACATCCATTTTTTATCTACACATTTTTAATCCTGAGCTCAAAAAACATAAGTTTAAAGAAATAATTTTTTAATTTTCAAAAATTTATTAAATTTTGACTTCGAGGCTAAATTTAACGAAATTTTCACAACATCCCGTTCTTTGTAGATGGCTACAAATTTAGATGGGCGCCATAGAAATGTGACCTCTGCGGTCCTGAAAGAATACGTTACGAAGTGTCACCAAAATAAGCTGAATTCGGACACTCACAAGTGACCGACTTCGTGTGCGGCGACGATGATGCCACTGAATCCACCGCTGTCTTCGATAATGGCCACACTGTTTACCTTCTCCAGCCTCTTGTTGACGACGCATGCACCACCCACGTATGCGAAACCTGAGAAAGATAGAGGAAAGTATGTTCAACAATTAAAACTAAAATTAGATCTTTTAAATTATACATAAACTAGAAGGTATGCCCTTCATAGGACGGAATTAAAAATTTGCAAAGCATTGCCTCCCATTTAGCATTATTTTTACCAATTTGGTGACATTTTTATAAATTTGGCTGCATTTTCGTCAATTTGGCAATATTTAAAAATTCGCCAGGTTTGCGACATCCCACCAAATTTTTCGCCAAGCATTATGGACGGGCGAAGAAATGGGTTAGTCATATAGTCGTTTGTTATCATTTCCAAGATATTGAATTTTCAGCAATGAGTCGTCATTTTCATTGATTTAGCATCAATTCCATTAATTTGGCGACATTTTCGTCAATTTAGCAGCATTTAAAAAGACTCGCCAAGTTAGCGATATGCCCGCAAAATTCGTCGCCAGAATTTCGCCAAGCGTTACAGACGGAGAAATAGAATATTCTTATATTTTTTCCAAGATATTGAATTTTCATCAATGAGTCGTCATTTTTACCAATTTGGCTACATTTTTATCAATTTGGTGATACTTAAAAAATCTCGCTAAATTGGCGATATTCCGCCAATTTTGACACCAAAATTTCGCCAAGCGTTACCCAGAGATAGATAGATAAACAGACAGATAAATCAAGGTGTTTATATTATAAATAATATCAGTCATTAGCTGTTTAATTTATATTTCTGAAGCTTAATTTTTATACTGTTCTTAGTATAGAAAAAGTATTGTTTTCAAGACAATTTTCGAATTGGAGATTTTGATAAATAAGCACGTGCATTTTTAAAGACATCTCAAACCCATTTTCAGTACTTTTGAAAGATTCCCTTTTGTTTTTGTATGGGTATGTGTATGTCGCTGTAGTGTGTATAAGATAAAGAGCAAATAGAGAACAAATACACTTACCGCTATCAGATTTTATATATAGATATATTGTATAAAATTTAGAGCTTGAGGGAATTTTTATTTATTTTCATGATTAGGACTCAAATAATTTGAATTTTAAAATGTTCATAACATTATTTCATATGGAAAGCAATGATGATAATATAAGGTATATGGGGGGGGGGGGGGGAGGATTGATAATTTTGAATGCATTATGGATTTCAATGGAATCAAAATAGTTTTTAGTAGCACACATAAGCCTATGCATCCATTATTGTCACTTAGCCGTTACCAACTTGTAAAACCTAAACTTATAAAGAAATTTTACAAAATAATTTAAAAGAATAACTTGCGATCATAAACTAATAAAAATATACATCTTTTTTTATGCTGATGAGGTTTGTGATGCAAGTAGAACTAAAGAATATGAAATATTAGTGTATGAGAAAGGTGAGTGGCGATTCACATTCCGAATATTTACGGTTAAATTCAGGTATATTAAAGAAATTGTATACTTATACATTGAGAACGATGAGTTATTTTTAGATATCTCAGCAATTCTTAATCTGAAATCACGGAATCCTTTTTGATGCGAATGCATCTTTAACGCCGGATCTAACATTATCCAGTTGGAGTAAAATTTTATTAATGTCATGGAAATAAGTCTTTGTTTCAACTATAGCTGCTACTGTGCACCTACGCGATTGATTCATCTGATACATATTTTTCGGGACCAAATGGACTGTGACGAAAATGCTCTGTTTTCGTCTCATTTTTGATTATTTCCGATTCTAGTCGACGATTAAAAATAAAATATCAAGTTGTATATTAATCAGCTTGATGAGGTTAAAAAATTTAATGGGCAAAAAGTTTCAACTTGCAGATGCAAAAATGGTGTTCCATTGATCAGTTGAGGAAAACCCATTCTGAGTGGTGTGTTGCAAGTGAGATTGGAAAATTAAAAACCTATGCAAATGTTTAAAGATCCTTCAAAATTCTAAACAGTAAAACAAGGCGAACCTGTGAAACGCCCCACGCTTTTTTATAAGACAGGAAGTTAACCCATAAATCAAAAAGTGATAAAAAAGATTAAAAAAAAGGTCAAATTCTTTGAATTTTCTCGAATTGCCATCTTCTCATAGTGCAATCAATCTGATTTGATGTAATATCGCAAAGAAACCACCGTTGATAGGAAAACAGAAATATGCTTGTTTGAAGTTTGATCCTATGCACATATTCTGAATAACTGAATGGAAGAAAATATTATTTTTCAGATGTAAAAGTTAAATATTAACGTTCCAATTGGTATTCGCTATTACTGGCATGATCTGTGGGTTGAAAAACACTTTCTCTCCAGTAAGCACGGCCGAGGTTCTGCAATAGTATAGGTTGCGGATTTCGATTACAATAGACATTTAAATATGATTCTTCTCGCCGGTCGCACTAGCTTAGACGACAATCAGGATATTTTATAACCATTTATTACCACTGGGACCAGTGCTTGGTGGACGAGAATGGATCTTTTGACAGGATAATAGGTCAGCTGACAACTCTGTATAAATAAGTTTTTGCTCGAATTTAAAAAAAATCTATTTAGTTCTAGATTTTTTTTTAACAAATCCGGATATATAGTTCAGTAAAAATCCATTGATATTTGTGTATACAAGAAATCGACCACATACATACAGATAGACAGACAAGAAGACGGAGGGCCGGACATCACTCCAAAAATAGCTCAAACGCGTTCAGGAGGTTTTTAAACATATATTAGCATCCAAATCTCGAATTCGAGAATTTTCGTGAAAACAATACTTTCTCTATATTAAATTACATAGCATGAGGAAGTAAAGAGGAGATTCGAGGTTCAATAAATATTAATTTGAAATAGTATTATTTTCCTTATACACATAATGTATAAGGAAAGTGTTGTGACGGGATCGAAAATTCGAATTCGAGTTTTCGACGGGAGAGCACGTTTTAAGCATCCCTGATCACGAATCAAACATTTTCGAGGTGATGTCTCTCTCTCTGCGTGTGTGTGTGTGTGTGTGTGTGTGTGTGTGTGTGTGTGTGTGTGTGTGTGTGTCTGTGTGTGTGTGTGTGTGTGTGTGTGTGTGTGTGTCAGTCTGTGGAGACGATATCTCGCGAATGAATGGAGTGATTCGAATGAAATTTAGTACAAAAATCACAATCCGTGAATACTGGAAGCCTATTGTTTTTAAACGCAAGCAAATGTTCAGAACTCCCTTAAATTTGCGAGTGAAATTTTGAAAAAATCATCAAAAAATCAAAACCTTTAATGCAGTTACGCAAATAGATATTTTTGATGTAATTAGAGAACGATTGACATAAACTTTGGAACGCTAGCATGAACCGTTCTCGAGATATTTTACATTTTTCAAAAAAATTTATCAAAAAATCCCATAAATAGAAAAAAAATATATTAACAGTTGAGAAACATGTTCACTTTTCATATGTAATATCATGCGATAAATTGAGTGACATCATTCTCGTGGATCTAGCTCGTTCCATTTATGAAAATAGATACTTTGAGTAATACTTTTGTATTTGAACGCCAATAGTCATTTATCTGTTATAAGAATAACTTATTTCTCCGTTCATAACGCTTGGCGAGATTTTGTCGACGAATTTGGCGGAATGTCGCCAACTTGGCGACTTTTTAAAATGTTACCAAATTAACGAAAATCTCGCCAAATGGATAAAAATGATGCCAAATCAATGAAAATGACGACTCATTGACGAAAATTCAGTATCTTGGAAAAAAATATAAGTACCTACTATAAGAATGACCTATTTTTTTTACTGTAAGAGTAGTAAATTCATTGCATTATATAAGGAAAGTCATGTGCTGCCCTCATCAGATTTTTTTTATCTAGTAGTGGACAAACATTTGCCGATCTTTATTTTTAAAATTTTTCTTATTATGATGCACTATACATCTTAAGAAAATGTAGATACATTTTTCGTTTATATTTTATTTCCTCTGAGTTAATAGTTTTTCTGAAACGAATATTGTCAATTTGCTTTTTATATTTTTATTACAAATTCGACAAAACATAGTGGCCTTACATTTCTGTCACTCATTGCAGTGGAAAGCCCCGCAGAGAGCTGGTAATGTAGTAATTTTGCCAAAGAACGAACTTTTGTTAGAACCCAATATTATTTTATCTTAGTTTTTTTATATAAGTAGTCAATTTATTATTGTTTATCGTATTTATGGTAGGAAAGATAAACATATAACAACATTTTAATTATAGTCCCTAAGGTGAAATTGGAGCTTGTTTATCGTTCATAGAAAAGGTATGATAAATACGTAATGTATTCCAAATTATTGTCACATGCAACAGAATCAAAGTTCTTAGAATAAAATGGTAATTAAATAAGTTTCGTGCATTACCCGCAGTTCCCCTGCTGCACCGCCCAGCTCCGAATTGCTTCCGGCACATGTCCAGCTTAGTCATGACCACGGCCATGTCATATGCGGGTAGCCTATCCTCCAGGTA
Organism: Amaurobius ferox; assembly: GCA_951213105.1. Classification (NCBI taxonomy): domain Eukaryota; kingdom Metazoa; phylum Arthropoda; class Arachnida; order Araneae; family Amaurobiidae; genus Amaurobius; species Amaurobius ferox. The sequence goes on from OX578138.1 coordinate 33,266,747, forward strand.
AAGGTACTTTCCCATGTCGGTGAGGGCTGCAGCAGCATCGATGGCGTCTCGGTTGGGACTAGGCAGACGATTGCGTTCCAGGTACGGTGTGGCATCCTTGCTCTGGTGGAAGAGAAAACTCGTGATTCTTATGTAAAACTCATATTTTAAAGAATACAATACAGTTGAACCTGCTTATTAGAATGCAAATAAATAGAATATCCATCTTAACAGAAGATGCGGGCATGTTCAGAACTCCCGATCTATCAGATCGATCTACTTAGGAGTTAGAGTAGAGTCTGTTCAGGAGTTAGTTGCCAAACAAATTTTCCGAAATGAGCAATTCTAAGATAGAACAATCACTCTATCGGCTCGATTGCGACCTTTGCACTCAGGTAGCATTAGATAATAGAATAACCCGTTTAGTAAAATAGACGTTAATGGAATATCCCGCTCAATGGAATACGAATATTTATAGAGTACAAATCAATCCAATAATCTGGTTAATATAATATCTTTCTAAAAATCTAAATTATTTAGTGTTCTTTTATTTAACTACAAAATAAGGTTTAAGGTACAAGTTATGGCCCTAGTGTAACTGGGCGAAATCTACTATTCCTGACTTTCAGTTTCGACAGATTAAATAGATTTCTAGTTTCGACTGGCTAAGTTTGGGGGATGTAAACAAGTCTTAATTATGACAATCGGGGGAGGGGGTCGTAAAAAAAAACTATTTTAAGGTGACAATTTCATTTCATTTGATTGAAAGGAGAATGTATTTTGGCATTCGATATTTGAAATTTTCAGCAATATATTGTAAAATTGAGACCGAAAATATAATCATACACTTTCCATTTTAACATCAGCGGAAAGATTGAAAAATTCTCTTTCAAACAAACTTTGAATGGAATCCATACAATTAATAGACATATGATTTTTAGAAACGTACTAAAATTCAATGCGTTAAATATAAATATGGTTTACAGGGAACTTGATTGGTTCTGTTATTTATTTCAGGATTTTGGGAATCCAAACGATATATATATATATTTATATATATATATATATATGTGTGTGTGTGTGTGTGTGTGTATATATATATATATATATATATATATATATACAAGGTAGGATCAAAAGTTCGGAGACTGTGCTGATATCTCCAGCCCTGATTGGAGGAGAGGGGAACTATTTTACCATGGCGTAGAGGCAAATGTGACGCGAGATGTAAAAAGAAAGAAGCAGGTCCGCAGTGCAGGGTTTTTCCAGACAATGCGTGTCAGTGAACTGCAGTCGTTCGCGTTTGTCGAAAATGGACATTTTCGACGAACGCTAATGACTACAATACACTGCCACACATTGTCTGGAAAAACACCTGCTTTTTTCTTTTAATATCTCGCGTCACATGTGCCTCTACGCCATTATTACTTTTAATTACGCTGTTATTACTTTTACCATTATTACTTTTAATTGGTGAAACTTGACAAACGCTTGTTTTATTTTAAGACATCGTAGTTCCGTTACATTTTATTGGTGAAACTGGCGGTTGCGTATTTATTTCAAGTCATCATGGTTCCATTTTTATTTAATTACTTTAGTTCTATGATTCAATTCTACTAGATGATTGTAATAGAAAGTATACCCGGCATTGCCTCGGATATAAGATGTGATCCGCTAATAAAAACTATATCGGAACTCACAGAGAATTCCCCAAAACCAAAGAATATTTTGAGAATACGTTAGTTTATGACAAAAATAAAATAATAATAATAATATATATATATTTAGCTCATATACTATTCATGCACTTATACCACGTGTGTTAATGCAAGGTACGAGGTGTTTAGTACCTGTATTATTACTCATACATAATTTTTTTTAAATTTAAATATTAATTTCATTATTGAGTGTATTTAGAGGCCTAAATTATATCAAGACTTTCTCAACATGATAACCAGATTTCAAATGCTTACTTATACATGGAGCAGGAAACGAGGAGTATTTAATACCTGTTTTATTTATAAAGGATTTATTCTCAAGTCAGACATTGGGTCTATTTTATTTTATTTTTATTTTTATTTTTACATGTGCTCATCATACAACTTCCAATAAAAGATAAGTCACAGGTAATTGAAATATAAAGTAATTAAATTTTTTACAATATATATTTATTACAATAGGTTTTTTTCTTATAATAATATAACCCCCCCCCCCCCCAAACTTACCTTGGCTACGATAATTCCAGCTAAACTTATCCTGATCTTAGGATTCGATAATGCTTTGTATCGTAGATCCACCTAAAAAAAAAACACTCTCATGAACATTAGTAAAACAAAATTCCTAAATAAACGAGTATACAGGGCAAAAGGCAAATATTACACATGCACGTTTCTGAACTTAAAGTTTCAAACAGATTAAAGGTTTAAAGAAATTTTAATAACAGAAAATTACACATGTTGACACATACTCAGTTCCCGAAACTTGCATATCTCTTAAGTGCTGTTGCACATCTCCAGCCATTCTGGTGTTATTTTCAGGAAAAATACATCATATGACATTTTAGCTTAAAGGAACCCTTCCATTTTTACCGTCCTGTTTCCACAATGAATTGAAAAATTGCAGTCTTTGATGTATTCGGTTGTATGTATTTTAAAGCATTACCTTTATTGAAAAGTTCCATATTTTTCATAGATATCTGATAGAACCAAGCACTTTTTAAAAAGCTAATATATTGAATACCTTAATTTCATGATTGATTTGATATATATGACTTAATTTGATATATATATATATATATATATATATATATATATATATATATATATATATATATATATATATATATATATATATATAGAAACACGGTTAGGTACTTAGGTACCTTGAACGAAAAAAGTACCTGCCCTTATAATATGCCAATGTTAGGCCAGTATGAAAATATGGACATTTTGACAATATTGATCTAATATTGGTTTCAAATATTGGCCATTTATAGACAATATCGGAATGCCTATATATGCCTACTATTTTGAAAATAATTAATAAATTTAAATTTGAACTTGCATAGTTGGTATTGGTTGGCGATATATTCCAAATATTGGAAATATTTCCAATGTAATGCCGATAATGGGGTAGCATTGTAATGTCAATATCAAGCCAATATCGACGGCAAGTATATTCCCAATATTGGCGTTACATTGAACAAATCTCCAGGGAAATTCCACGATATACAATATCGGCCCAAATTTGGACAAATATCATCATGCTTCAAGGGCAATTATTGTTTGCCAAATGGCAACGAATTTAGTCCTAATTACATTTGTTTAAAACATGAAGGTAAAGGGAAAATATCTATCTCCATGGTTTCAAAACTTTTTCTTCACTTAGTTAATTGTTTTATGGAGTTAGAGAGAAGATTAATGATATGCTGTTTCATAGGAAGGAAGGTTCCAAAACATTCTTTCCGAATGGTGACGAGTTAAACAAGCATTGAAAAAAGCATAATTCCTTTTATTTACTTATTGAAGCCGAAAGGATTGAGAGTTTCTAATTGCTATCGAGAAAGGTTCTTTTAGACCGGAAGTTAGTTATGTTTGTCATAATGCCCGAAGAAGAGCATGAAGTGTCAGTAAAATTGCTAATGAAACTCTTTAAAGAAAACCATTGAGAAATATAGCTGATAGACTTCTACGGCCGATTAAAGTTTTGAAAATAATCTCAACCAAAGAATAAATGCCAAACTACTAATAAAATTTTTATTTTCAGAGTCCTATTGTCAAAAATTTCCGTATAGATGCTCTGAGCCGGTTCACCTAGTAAGTTAAAATATGATTCAATCCCTATGCAATACGAAGGTTTTTAGGTGTAGTTTATAGTGCTGTACGTATGCAATATTGGCAATAATTACACTTGAAAATATTAATAAATATTTAATATTTGAATAAACAAAATTTCTGCACGAAAATCAAATTTAAAAAACGAGAAAAAAAAAGAAAAAAAGAAACGTCACTTCAGAGATACCACCAATAAAATTAATATGTAGCTAAGTTTTATAGAAAAAAATATAAATATTTCGTAAAAGAAACTATGACTCATTTCTAAGAATAATGTAATGAATACCTAAAATATCTTCACTGCATATTGCCTGCCCCGGAGGAAAAACGACATTTACAGACAACCATTGTTATTATTTGAAGTTCCCCGTAGCTTGGTTTTCTCGACAAATGGGGTGACTTTAGAAACAAACTTAACGACTTGGCCACAAACATATCGCCATCTTGCCAACTTTAGTCAAGTTCTGGAAACGTTTCGAATTTTGTAATTTAGTTAAGAATTCCTCGAGTTGCGTGCTTCTTCTAGAACGTTACATATACATAAGGTGGCCATCGTTCAGTTGGTTTATTTGAGTGAGAGGAGTAGAAGTGAAATTTTCATTCCTCGGTGTGTAAAGGTTTCTACTCTGGGGGTGCCATTGTAAAGTAACCTTTACGGTATCTATTCCTAAAATCATGCCTTTTATTCACCTCTTTAATCTTAAATCTACTGACTAGAGTTCAATGAATGATCTACAACATTAACAAACACATACTTTATTCCAACTAACTTCGCTGACAACTCAAAATACAATTACATACACAGAATATTTACAAAGCTAGCACTGCCATATCTATACCGAAACTAAACATTAACATTTTCTTACTGAACTGAATTAGAACCACTAATCAACTTTTAAACCATATACATCTATACTCACAATCTTGTAGAGGCAATAATTTCGCTGCGTACTTCCATTAATGAACAGAACCACCACCACACCCTCGCACTCTCGTATAAAGATAACAGCTGAAGCTGAACGACTGCGATTCACACTTGCATTTTGCTCGGATACCAATACGAATTCGATACGATAATCTAACGTTTGCCTCTTCTTTTATTGACCTGGCCAGTCGTGAGTACGTCATTCTCGAAATCAGAATTGAGGCGTTTCGTACATAAATTAGTTTAATGAAAAGTGAAATTAGCATACACTAATAATGAATAATAGAATCCTCACAAATGCCTTGAGTGTAATCTTTTGCGAATTATTTGAGCATTTTAATTAACAAATAAAATAATAAATGTAATACTCTTCGTGCAAAGGATAAGGAAAACTTGAGCAACGTATTTAAACATAAATATATTAAAAATGTTACATATATATATACATATGTTTCGAGGATACATTGGATTCTTTTCATCAGTGCTAAATAACCAACAAACCCGAAGTCAAAAAGACGAAATAGATACAAATAAAAAAAAACCTAATAAAGTACACTTGAGAAAGCCACTCAGAAAGCAGAATGTTAAAATAGCCCAGCTAATATAAAATAAGAACTGACACACAAGATTGGGGTGCGCCGAAACACAACAAAAATTTCTCAACAAGATAAAAAAAAAATTCAAAATGGTACACCAGTCCCGAACTAAATGATAAGAAATGAAAAAAAGAAAAAGAAATAGAAAAAAGGGTTACATATTACCCTGCCAGACCGTGGACAAAGAACCGTGATCTGCCAGGTAGACAGGTGCGTGGACAGGGTAGACATTTCGAGATGTCGTTTTTTAACATACGCCAGTACAGTCGGAACAAAAATATGTCTGCATCTCCATTTATTTACAAAGAAAACATTTTAAACATTTATTTAGAATTATATGTAATAAAAATAAGCCACTGCAGTAACTTATAATAATTTACGACCTATGGGTCTTAAATTATTTGTGTCAACTGTCTACTGTGTCTCCAATGATACACAGTAGACAGTTTTTGCTATAACACAGTAGCTATTTCTACCATTGTTATTTTTAGAGCTTAATGGGTCCTAAATTATTTGGGCAAACTGTCTACTTTGTGTCCCGTGATACTTCACCATTCCTGATTTTAGAGCTGAATGGGTAGTATCCCATTCATAGTTAAAATATTTCAGATTTGGTATAGCGTTAATTTTATTTCCGTATTATCCAGGGCAACGGTGGGCATTTTTGTTAGTATTTTATACTACCAGTATGAGAAAAAATGAAAATGTTTTAATAAATTAAGAAATGGTCACGTACCCCGTTCCAAAAACTGACAAAATATCGCTTGATGTGACGACTGCTGAGTCCATGCAAGACGAAGCTTCCGTAATCCACCAGAAGCAGGATTTCGGGCCAGACGGATGAGGGAGCCGTGGCCCTTCTGGCTCTTCTGTAGGACGTGTGACTCGAAGACCAATCGAAATGACCTTGCGTGTCATCCAAAGGAACTATCGAGATAAAGGGTTTTCAGATTATGTGAACTAGTTAAGTAGTTTGGTGAAAAATGCAGTCAAAATCCTAATATCTTAATACCGTAGGAATGATTTATTTAATGCATCGTTTCCCAAACGTTTTAGCACACGGAACACACTTAACTGCACTACAATTTGACGATAACCTACATTTTGTGTTCAAAGGTTTCAATAGGTCGAGGATAGTTTTAATATTCAAGGATAGTCGATATATTTAATTCAATCTGAAGTTAGCAACAGCCTAAACAGTTGATTAAAAGTATCAACCGGTTTCTGAAATGAAAAGCAGCTTAATTCTTCCACTGTCTTTTTTATCATCAATCTCATGGAAATATGTGGGTTTATATGGTAAAGTGGATATCCGAAGCTAATTTACATTAACATTTTATAGAATAGCTTACCTTCAAAGATAGTTACAAAGAAAACAGAAATTGCGTAAAAAATGTTCCTCTCAGTGTGATGCTTTTTAAAATGTACTTAATAATCCGAAAGCAATTGAGAAAGTTATATTGTTATTTCTATTTTTAATGAGATAGCCCCAATTTCTTGTGCATCACATAAAATTCCAAGAATACAAACTTAGTCTTTGCATACCTATTCTTCAAGGACATTTCTCCCACTGAATGCATTTTGTTTAATTTGCAACTTCACCATTTATTGTTGCTGATTTTAACTTTTAAATGAAACTTGAAATTAAAATTATTTTATACAATAAGCTTGTATAATATTATATTAAAGTTCAAGTTATATAACGAGAAAGGATTTTGATCTAAGCTGAATCGACTTTCAAATTTGCCATTTCACTTTAAATTATGGATTTAAATTATGGAACACAAATGCAATAACAGTACCTGATCACTCGTCGAATAAGTGTCGAGAGTCCAAACTTTGCATCGCACTGTGATTTTTAAATTTTTCTTACAAGTATTTTCCATCGGAAGTGGATGGATGGTCCCCAAAAAAGATTTAAAATGATGAGTCTTGAATATCAGCCTGTATTTCAATAAATACCAAAAGGAACGAACTAAAATTTTGCACTACAAGATTTCCGACAGTGCTGAATCAATTGTCGCCAAAATTTACTCGCTGTTCAATTCATATTTTTTCAAATATGATTTTCATAATCAATAATTAATACTAGAAATTTGTTTGAAGATGAAAATTGGGATACATTTTGTTCCAGCTATTTGGTATCATAATACAAAATAAGAATTAGTTTGATAGGCTAATTTTTTCAGGAAATATTAAAGAAAAACTTCAGCACCCATTTAACACAAGGAGCTCAAAATTTCAAACAGGGGCGACCATGAAATTGTTTTTAAAGACTTTGAAATATTATAGATACTGCATTTATTATATGTTTGTACTTCTGCAGGGTGATTTAGTTGCGCACCAAGGCCTCTCTGTGAAATGATTTTAAATCTTTGAACCCAGTACGCTATTAAATAAAATATTTTAAACAATTTTAATTTTCTACTGTTTCTGAGTGAAGTTCTACTAGTATAAATTAACATCATTTAATCGTAATTTTTAGGAGACAGCCCTTAGTTCCTTAGTTTGGACCAAAATGTATAACATTTGTCTATATTCCTACGGAGTGTGAGATTGCCAAAAATTAAAAGTTGAAATGTATTTCCATGTACCGTCCATATATATACTGGTAATATAAGTATATTCTATGTAAAAATGTTTAAAAGTATATTCTATGTAAAGAATGATTGCATTGAATGTTAAGACAGGACAAATCTAATGATATGCAGATACTGTGCGGAATAAGACATGACCTAGCTGAAATAGGTGGGATACGCAATCGCGGTCAATCCTATTTTGTGGCTGTTAGTTTAGAGCAATTGACCGCTATTTTAAAATACTTTTAAACGTTATATATGCTGCAAATAATATATCTGTCTATAATTCTAACCATTTGCATAGCACACCCTAATTTGCATTTGCTGTAAGTTTTAGCTCAATCGCGTGTTGCAATTTTTACAAGCATGATTATATATATATATATATATGTGTGTGTGTGTGTCATTCTCCAAATTTGGTTAAAAGTACTGTAAATAATAAAAGAAATTTTCAAGAGAAAAATATAATATAGAAAATGTAGATATATGGTTCTACATGCAGACATACATATATACTATATGTATGGATCAATCTTCAAATTTGGTTGAAAGTACTGTAAACAATAGAAAACATTTTTCAAGAGAAAAATATAATGTAAATAATGTAGATATATGGTTTTACATGCAGACATACATATATACTATATATATGAATGGGTTATTTTCCAAATTTGGTTAAAAGTACTGTAAACAATAAAAAAAATTTTTCAAGAGGAAAATATAATGTAAAAAATGTAGATATATTGTTTTACATGCAGACATACTATATATATATGTATGGGTCATTCTCCAAATTTGCTAAAAGTACTGTAAACAATAAAAAAAAATTTCAAAAGAAAAATAAAATGTAATATAATGGTGTTCTTTTATCTTATCGGCGTTATGGCCGTGATGTTGCTTCTATGGTGATGTTAATATTACTTGAATTTTTTATTATTACATATTTCTAATATATATATATATATATATATATATATATATATATATATGAGGAAATTCATTTAATACTCACATAATTTAGATTATATTTGTTTATTAGTTAAATCATTTAAAAAATTTCACAATGCTCTGAAACTAATACCGTCCTACGATTTGAATGTTTCAATCTTTGTGTAGAGTTAAATTAGATAAATAAAAATGTTGTTTATTTAATGTGATTTATTATCATTATTTTTATATAATAATTAATAAATCAGAGGTAGTTATTAAATATTACATTTGCACTAACTACAATAATGAAACTGAAATTTATTAATAACTGATCATTTAAAATTTCAGTTTTTAACCTGTGTTACCAGTAATTAAAAGCAGGGATTCATTTATCCAATATCAGTCAGATCGTCATTTGAAACATCCCAGACAACACCGAGTATATTTTCTAGTAATTTTATAAATGAAAATATAAATATTGTTGGAATTGTTAGTGCTAAAGGTAGGTCAATTTGAAGTTCTGCCACTTTTTAGAACTTATATGTGAAATCGTTATCTTACGAAAGTCACTGTGCGAATCGTTGCCCCTCTGCTGCCCCCTATACACAACGTGTGCTCCTCCTCTAACGTCGGGGTACCATTGCCTCGATTGCGAAGTACTGCTGTTGGTATGATGTTGGATCGAGTTGTTTCTGTTTCGCTCATAGCTCTCGTCTTCATCCAGAAACATTTCGTCGTCCACGAAGCCGTCCTCGGGCATCAAAATGGCTGTAGGAATCGGTTTGACGACGAGATCATTTCCAATGGTGCCTTCCTGAAAGAGACAGCAGCGTTATCTTCAATTATATTTGACCACCTCACTAAATATTTATTGCAGAAATAAAGGCAGTACAAGATTTTCTATTTAGACTCCAATAAATTTATTTCTATTCAAAAACTGACCTGAACCTATTTGGGCTTTCAGGTCCCGACTTTTTGCACTGAAGAAGAAAATCCAGTTGATTTCCGAAACGTACGTATGCTTATTATTATTACCTTGAAACAATGTAAATATACTAAATTTGAGAGACGTATTTTAGATCCTATCACAATACTTTCCCTAAACATATACAACCTATTTCAAGAAAAGCAATGGACTTATATTTCAGGAAAACGGAAACCGTCCTGCGTTCAAAGCGTGTAGTGAGAAAGAAAAATTGTAGTCTACGCGCAATCTATATGCGAGGGGCAAAAAACGAACCGCCGACAACTTGTATCTAGACGCTCATAGCTATAAGTGTATTGTAACAAATACCTTATTTGTCTTTCCCTATGTTAAAAGTATCTTAAGTGAAAATACGAAATATGCTTTAAATATGCAGTGAGGAGTCCATCTCTGATAAGAGCTTTCAATTTCGTCCCAGTAGAAGCAAGGTTTCTTACAATGCCGCCCGAACAGGGATCATGGTAAGAAATCTTGCTGCCCCAACCGAGAATCAATCCCCGGATATTCGTTCTGGTCAGATGATGCTCTGCTGTTGAGCTACTGGGACGAAATTGAAAGCTCTTATTATTTAAGTAGACTCTTCGGCAGATACAAAATGTTATTTGGATTTTCTAGAAACTTATATGCTCTAGATAAACACATCAAAAATCGAAAGCTGTAACCCCCCCCCCCCCCCCTCGTCATATTCTTTACGGAACAATAAAAAAATATAAAAGGGCATTGTTAAAATTCCAGTAATTATCCATTTAGTTTTCCGAATTTCACAAACTTGGTATCAAATTAAAGGTAATAAATTGGAGAACAACGTCTGACCAATATTGTGTTTTGTATTTTATGTAATAATTTTAATAATATCTGATTTTATCATTTTTTTTTACTGTCTTTCTATTAAATATTTATTTGAACACAAAATAATTATAATTGAAGTTGTAGTAACATCGAAATAAGTAAAAGTTACTTGCTTATTCTTCTCTTGTACCTGCATTGATGTATCATATAATAGAAATGGATTGTACTATTTATCAGGGGGAAAATATTCATCTGAGTCCACTTTCCTTTTGCTACAGGATGGATATATTTACTGATTTTTAAATGGCGGGAATAAAGAGCAAAAAATCCCAAAAATATTTCAAAGAAGATGTGTTTTAATTTTCTAAAATGGATTGATAAATATTGAAGCAAAAAGGAAAGTTCCCAAGTTCAACATCACTGTCATCTGTAATACGTAATTTTGAACAGTTCATGCCTCAATAGTTCTTACACATACCATATCGTCTTACACATATATTACATCGTCTTATATTATCGTCTTATATTCCTAATAGTTCTTACACATACCATATCGGTATTCCATATTGTCTACTCTTGCAATTCTTGGAACACAGTCCTGTCCCAGAATTCTTGTACTTGCATCTTATCGTAAAGTTTTCTAACGCAAGACATATATCTGTTGTTACAGGACATAATGTTATATCCCACAAGTTTATTCTGTTATATTCTGGAAGTTTATTCTGATATATTCTGGAAGTTTATTCTGATATATTCTGGAAGTTTTTCAGAGTTCTACGATCATTCAGTTAAATGAATTTGAGCTTGGAGAATTGCTGTTCAGCGTCTTACAGATTATGCACTAAAAATGCAAGCGTAGAAGCTGGTATCTTGTCGCCGTTTCATTTGGTGGTAGATCAAATTCATTCTTTTTAAAACGTTTATTCATTCAAAAACGTTCTTCCAGTTAAATGAATTTGAGCATGGAGCATTGCTTTTAAGAGTCTTACAGATTATCACTGAAAATGCAAGAGTAGAAGATGGTATCTTGGCGCCTTTTCATTTAGTGGTAGATGTGTAGATCAAATTCATTCTTTATAACGCACATTTATTTTTTAAGATACAGTTTGTATCAAAGAAAATTGATGGATTTCTTAACAGGATCCCTGCCATACACAAATACTAGTATTCTTAATCCTGCTTTTATTACACAATTCAAGTAAACAACGAACATAATATAATTTTTCTGAGAAGGATAATTTTCAAAAAGCTGCTATTTTGCTCTTTCCAAACAGTGAACTTGTTACTTGCCTGTCATTGCATAAGCAAGATACAATACTTCACAAGCCTTATGACGAAGATATTTCTCTCTTTGTGTGTATTATGTCACGTATTTTCTCATTAATAACTTTTGATGACTAAATCTCAATGTTTCGTTGGGTATTGCTGTGTTTTAGTGCTACTTCTACAAAACCAGTTTTTTCCCAAATTCTAAGAACCCATCCATTATGTGCAACTCGCTTTCTCCTCTTTAAAATGGATTTGATCCAGAGAAGAGGAGGAACACGGAATCTCGTTTCAAGTGCAAGACAATGCATTGCGATATTGAATGCAATAATTAAAACAATATATATACAAAATGCTTATGAAAACGGATATTTTTCTTACTATGCTTAAGATTTAAGCAAGTTCCCCCACTCTTTCCGGTAAGACCGTACATCAGTAGATCAATAAGTCTTTGTTTTTACGGCCGTTTAAAATCTTAATTGCTAACTTTATAAGATATTATTGCAGAAACGTGATTTGTTTTCCAGGGCATGCTTATAATACTGTTACAATCTTATGTTTAAAAATACCATTCTTTATCAGTAAAACTCGGGATTTTAAATTTCTGAATTTTAAATCCTACTACCGAAGGGACAGCCATCTGGGATTCCCAGTTTCGTGAGCCAGATGCTTGTCTATGACCTTGCCGCCATGCCTCGAATGAAATTCAAACCGCACTTTTCCCCTTGCGTTTTAGAGTGTTTTTAGCGATCGCAAAGGAAATTCGAGTCTATAAAATAACTAAAAAACGAATTCGAAATTAATGTAAACAACGTCGAGGTGTACCTATTCAGGTCCTGAAGTACCTGTGTAATAAATTTCATGGCCGTATGACCCTTAGATTTCCCGCTGCAAACTGCACAGACAGACACACACAAAGGCCATCTTCCTGCACAGACAGACACACGGCACTCGCATAGACGAGTTACTTGATCCTGACTTTCACTGGTGTCGACTCACCGTACGTCATCGCGCCTTTTGACACACAATAAAGCCGCTTTGTGACTGTTCCTTCCTTTCAACTTCAGCTCATAAACCTCCCCTGTAACCCAGCAACAACTTCGTTCGCTTTCAACAAAACTCACTGGGAGGGGAGTACTGTAGCTTACACTCATAAGTCAGTATTGAATGCTTTGAGCTGGAGACATCATTAGCTCAAAGATGTGATGCTAGCTTACCACAATTTGGCCTCAGGCTCAAACCCCGACGATGTAGTGATGATGTAGACTTATGAGTGTAAGCCCCCGACGATGTAGACTTATGAGTGTAAGCTACAGTTCTCCCCTCCCAGTGAGTTTCGTTGAAAGTGAACGAAGTTGTTGCTGGGTTACACGGGAGGTTTGTGAGCTGAAGTTGAAAGGAAGGAACAGTCACAAAGCGGCTTTATTGTGTGTCAAAAGGCCCGATGACGTACGGTGAGTCGACACCAGTGAAAGTCAGGATCAAGTAACTCGTCTATGCGGGTGCCGTGTGTCTTTTGTTGGTAATTTCGCTACAAATTCAAGACACGAATCTACTCTGGCTGGACGGCGCTCTATCTATTAAACTGCTGGAACGATATTCTCATCTTCTATATTGAAATTGGACCCTACAGTACTTTTAAAAGTTAACTATAGGAATATTATATTATGATTTATATTCTGTGTATTAAATTCTTATCCTGACAGTTGGTGGACCGCAAATAGAGGCTTTGCAGTCCGCCAATTGCCTATCTCTTCTTTAAAGGTTACAGACATTAATTTTCGGTCGGTGTAAGGTAATTAGAAATTGCCATCATTATGCATATAATGTGAAAGTAATTTTAATAATTTGAGAGTGTCTTACTTAATTTTGATCTACAGGATAATATTTCTTTATTATTGACTTACCATTTGTATCTTGCCATCTGATCCGTGCCGAATAGTAACGGCGGCCATCTGTGCTAAATCATGGTATGTAGTGCCAGGATCATCATCCTAAAACAATTATAGTGAACATATAATTCATATAACTTTCTTGTAAATATTAATTAAAATTCATTTACATTAACAATTAATTATTAAAGTAACAAGAAAGGAATAATTCAAATACATAAATTGTGCAACAACAAATAAAATTAGCTTTCCATTAAACTGTATTTTTTTTCCATTAAACTGTACATAATAATTTTTTTTAAATTGTATATGCTCATTGCGTGTGTATATAGAAGTTTTAAATACTTAAGGTGTGTCGAATTTTATATCAGAGAGTGTAGAATGAATGCTTCAAGCATTGCATCCAACATTATCATATTAACAGATTAACCACCTGTAGGCACCGACCCGAAGGTTTGCAGTAATTACAGCCTATGGTGGAGGAATATCTGCCAAAACCAGAAATTAAAAACAAACTTTTTCTATTATTTCAAATCGTACTCCCATTGCAATAACAATCTTGGGAAAACCAGCTTTGCTCTTCTTAGAATTCAATAGCATCACATTTTCGTTATAACTGTATCTGGACCATTACTCCAGTTTATTAAACAACACCTCCCATCGGTCGGCAGGTCGGAGTTTTTCTATTCAAAAAGTTGCCTTTGTGTAGCTTAATCTGTCCATACTTCGAGAAAAGCAATTTTTGAACATTATGGAAACTAACAATACTCAGTCTGGTCTATACATCCGCCCATTATGCGTGCATTGAATAGATGGTTTCTATATTAACGTTTTACTCGTTTTATATTCCAATAGAGAATACATATATATTGATCAAATATGAAAAAAAAGACGTATAATTTTTAATTTAACTAATATTTCTAAATGCAAGGTTTTGACCTGAAAATTTGCCCAATAATTTTTACTAAATTCAGAATGCATTCAAATTTATATTAAGGTCTTGTAAGCTGTTCACAGCATATTGACGAAATCAATTCGGCCCATTTTCATGATTTCAGTTTCAAAGAAAATTCCCTGGCCTGAAGATTTGACCCACTGCTTTTTCCTAGAAGGAGAAGGAATTCAAATTTGTTGCATGACCATTTATTGAACACTATTCCTCCCATTTATTGAATACTGTACATGGCCATACTGTCCTCAGTATGTCCATGGAATTTATTGAGCAGGATCTTATTTTATTTTTAAAAGATAGAAACTGTTCACAAAGTAGGTCACAACTTGCTTCGTTATTATTAGGTCATTTGAAAGTTAAAAAGTGCCTAATGGAGATTTTTACAATCACGCTATCTTTAAAACATTATGCAAATATGTCGAGTCACCAAACATATCGCCAAATATGTCGAAAATATGTCGAGTCGCCAAACATTTCTTAAAATATGACGCAAATATGTCGAGTCACCAAATGTATCGGCCATGTACGTCGAAAATATGTCGAGTCACCAAATGTATCACCAAGTATGTCGAAAATATATTAAATCTGTAAATATATCGTTAAATACGTGGGAACTTTTTCGCTATGGTATCCAAATATGTCGCTAAACGTGACCAACAGACATATATCGGCTTTTTTTTATGCAGATCAAAATAGTGGCGTAAGTATAATTTTGCATGGTTTTCGTAACGATTTTTCTTTTACGTTGATCTTGCCAGAGAATATGTTTAATCTATTTACTGAAATCGTGCTTCTAGAGAAGCGACCAGCGTCACTGGGCCGGTTTCACATTTGACTCTTCAGCATCAAAGAGTCGATAATTGCCAATTGTTGCAATATGTTTCTACAGACCACTACCTCATCTTTTACCTTCTATATAAAAGAATAAAAACAATGGTAATGGGTTTCGTAGGTATGTGCTATCGAGGAGGACTTTTATCATATGTCTTGTATAAAAATTCCAAACTGATAGAGATTACGCATTAATTACATTAATACCTCCTGGAGCATTTCCTTGTACTGGATGCCATTATTGGTGCTCTCGGCTAAGTACATCTTCATAGACCTTAGGCCGGCTTCAAATTCGTCGTTGCGCTGCAGGTTGAGTTGGACGTTTCTTCCGAACGCTGCGAGGTGAACGTGTTTAATGTTTTCGTCCGGTACGTCCCTTTTGGAGAGAGAGCGGACGTGTACAACCTCGTACTCAGGGACTAAGGAAAAACAAAACAGTGTTTAATGTATTTGATAGTAATTTAATGCACAGTTTATTTGGTATCAATGCATAATTTAATTGCACACTTTTTGTTGTTAAATGCACAGTTTAATGCGCAGTAACGGTATAGTAAAAGTTACACGAGATTTCTATGTAAATTAATCAATAGTGAAACTTTGGTCTGAATATTAAACTTTTGCTTACGGGTGGGACAGCATCCATGCCAAATGAAGAACCTCTCAAAAAGACAGGTATTTGACATACCCTATTCCAAACAGTTCGATCCCCCTTTTCAGGCATTGGCGTTCATGGACGCCAATGATAATAAGTTTTGAGATAAGTGGACAATTTACATTGCCCACGTATCTCCACTTATTATTGGAGATAAGTGGGCAATTTACATTGCCCACTTATCTTCAACATGTTAAGAATTAAAGCGTGTTTTAATCTTTTAGGGTACCCTGTATATATTACCATTCTTGAATGCCGTTTATTGAGTTTCTTGAACGCCGTTTTGAATTGCATTCTCATGATTTTTAATCAAGGAGCAAAACAATATCCCCTATATGAGTTATGATATATAGACATGTACCCATTTTCATTTTGGTGGAGGCCGCAACATAAAAGCATTTATGAAAATGCGTTTATGTTAAATTTGTAAGCAAAGGAGAAAAGAGAGAATCGCAATACACCCGGTCCAGACCACTGAAAGGGGACCTTGGATATTTTATTCTATGCAAAATGTGGCCTCCAATATAGTGGACCTCAAAACTTATTATTAATTAGCGGTTCCCAAGACAGTAAAGTCGGTACTGCTTTGTAGTTGGATCACATTTTAAACTTTTTGACATAGAGCCCCCCCCCCCCCCCTCAAATGAAATTTTGGGAAAAGTCGTTATTTTAGTGAGGTTTAATAAAACGATTGATCCACTGTACCAAATTTCACATTTCTGTCTGTTCGGCAATTACGCCCAATAGTGTGTCAGACGTACATACGGACGAAAATTTGAGAATTTGTCATATAGATATTTTTGAATTACCGTAGAATTCCGATAACTATCCCACTTGTTTTCAAAGAAAAACCAAAAAATATACAGAAAGTGATTATGATCAGATTTCTTTTATCATTTATTTTTTCAATAATAATAATAGTGGATTATTATATAAGAGCTATGATGAGTATATTAGATAATTTAGAACATAGATAAGAGAAAAGTACAGATTAGAATTTGCGGATAAAAGATGGATTTTCAATTTAATTCGGACAAAAAATTAATACAATTTTCATTATATATACGATAATAAAAGAAACAAACAAACTCCCTCCAAAAAAGTAATGAATTCTCAAAATGGTTTGTAATAAATTTCAGTAGAACCGAATCTGCACTTTCAGATCTATTTCCAAGCATACGTTGAGACATATTCATTATTTTGTAAAAAATTATATAGTATCGTTAGTCGATTCTATTCCGTATATAAACAGAATATTCGTTTTAAAATCTACAGCATAAAATTTGGGTAAAACTTTGACCTCAAAAGTGAGTTTAATTTATTTCTCTCTTAGTGTAGCATATTATTCTCTAATTATAATTTGTCCAAACAAAAACCCGCCCGATTCATATAACACTAAACAGCTCCATCAGGAGACTGTAAAGACCTTTTCTTTTTACTTAACATGCAAACAAGATACGCCAATTGTAATAGACGAACAATAAAGATGTCATTCTAATGTAAAAGACATATCACGCTGCGATTACATGCATTAGATTTGATAACGAAAGGTCAAGAGGAGATATCAAGCTCCTGCCCAAAGACCACTAACAAGGTGCATCAAATCCTGATTTTTACCCTTGACACCCTGCTCCTCTATAAATACGCCTCATCACTTTTGATATCAAACTTCCTCGTCTGGGCGACGCCAAGGTTACAGAAGAAGACTCTAAAAAAAATGCAGGAAACTGAACAGAAACCGTTAAGCAATATGATGTAACCATGATGGTTGAGATGAATAAAATAACAAAAGAAACGAGTTCTGATGATTTTATAATGATTGCTCCTAGTCGTTATTAAGAATTCAGATATTGTACGAGAAGAATATTAAAGTTTGAACTTTAAGTTTGAATTATGACATTCTGCTGTGTTGATTTGTATTGTTAAGAATACAAATCGAAAGAGAGAGAGATTGTGATAGAAATATGAGTTTGTGACGTACACCTTACCAGGATTCGTGGGGAAAATACCGTATTTTAAATATTTATATTTAAGATTGGCCAAAGACTATTGGAAATTTAGATTGCTTTATGATATTGGAGTTGATTATTGGGATTATCTGAATAATTTCGATTTTTGTCAAAGATAATGAGTTGTTTATGAGTCAAATATAATGAAAATAAAATGTAATGAGTTGTTTATAAGTAAAAAATAATGAGTTGTTGAACAGGTTTTCATGGATTCTAGAGAACCCATGAAAAGCTGTTACACGCAGCATGTCTTATAGGTCGAGATAAAACTCTAAATCGAACTCTGGGTATGATTCATAGTAAAGTTTTGGATGGGTTTTACGAATTGGTAATACCAGTGGAATATTTTGATATTTCTGTGTAAAACTGTTTTAAATAGCTATTGAAATAAAATTCCATTTTGGGAGGTTTCCTCCTGAATCTGGTATCTCAGTCTGCAGAATGTTGATCTAGAGATCAAGAGGTGAGGGGTTTGTGTCAGACATCATAGTGTTGCCCGAGTGATGTTGTTGACATCGATAGTTAAAATCAGTGTTGTGTTAATTGAAAATCAATATTGTGTTGATTGGTCGAAAAGAAAGCTCGATTCATGGAAGCTCAGAAATCCAGACTTTGGATTAGATGGGATGTTGATTTGAGGTTCACTTCAAAATATGGAGAGCTTAATCGATAAAATGCTGGTTTTGAGATTCAGAGGCTGGACTTTGAGTCCTTCTATGGGCTTCGTTATGTCGAGTGCATCAAATTTAAATTATCTCTATTCATAGTAATTTCCAGCGAGAACTAGTGCTTTCAAGCTAAGTTCAAGGGAAAGAGACAGACCCTAGGTCAAGGGGAAAAGATTTTGATAATAAAAATTAACTGCAGAGTGGCTCAACTTCGACTTTCTCATAACAGGATTTTTTTCCTTCAAAGTTTTCATGTATTTTCATGTATTTTCAAAAATCTGTATCGTTGTTCCAAATAATTAAAATTGTAGCATATTATCCTTCATTTTAAAGAACTTAAAACATCTTTTGAAAGATACCAAGTTTAATACAATATCCCCCCCCCCCCCCTCCGGTGATATGACTTGTCCCCCAACCCGAGGAAGCAAATGACGCCACAAAAGCAAAAATTGTATCGCAACTCTTTTTCACTATAACTATTGAAACTATTAAGTTTCTTGATCATTGAACAGTAAATAACACATTTTTATGATGCATAAGCAATGTCAAATTTCGCCGTATGCTGCTATGATAACACAATATAAAATTTCAAATAAATTTCGAAGTTTTCTCTCGAATTAAAAAAAAAATTCTATCCAGTTCTAGCCCTACTTGATAATGTGCCTCCCAGGGGATGTAACTTTCCGCCAGGGGGTGCAATTGACATCATGAACCAAAAACATACTCGCATTGCGGCTATGTTTCGCAACAATGTTTGAAACGATTAGATCTCGTGATTATTGAGCCAAAAATAAACCTTTTTTCTTGGTTATGTCAAATTTTGTCTCATGCTGCAATGTTAAAAGAAAATATTAAACTTAATCAATTTCGAAGTTTTCTCTCGAATTTAGAAAAGAATTCTATGTAGTTTTAGAATTTTTTGATGACAAACCCGGATATAAAGTTTCGTGAAAATCCATTCATATGTGTGACTGATATCGTGTACACAAGAAATAGACCACAGACATCAGACAGACAGACAGACATCACTCCAAAAATAGTCAAACCGCGTTCAAGAGTTCTTAAAACATATATTGGCATCAAAATTTTGAATTTGAAAACGATGACTGAAGTACTGTGAACGGAGGAAAATTACATTCATGAGAAACGGATGGTATGCGATTGTGACATGAGTAAAAGTTAACCACGTCTTATTATACTATGTCTTTATATGAAAAATAAATCCTGCGAATATTTGTCTCTGCATTGTTAACAGACGGGAAAACGTACAGTTCTGAAATTTTACATATAGACTGATATAACCCCTTAGATATGCAAGATAGGTTTAGAATTTTCATATAAACCTTAGTTAATTAAATAATAATTAAATTTAACATTACTAGTAGGGGAAAAGATTTAATAGGTAGAGTCGATTTTCGGATTCTCTGTGATTGGTTGTTGACAATAACGTCACAAAGACGATCCAGGACAGAATTGCAATAATGTTTTATTGCTGATTCTTATAAACAGAGTGTTTCGCCATCATGATTGTCATGAGGAATTACGACTGAAATGTAATTATTAGTGCAGCAAACAATATGTCTTATTGTTGATTCTTATAAGCAATTAAACAAAGAAATATAGTAAGCCCAGGCCCTACAAAGATAGTTAATTGAAATTCGCACCAAGTTCTTACTTTTGGGGATAAAGTAGTCATAATAGCAAAGAATATCTCTGATCTGAATATAGCCATCCTATTAGTTGGAAATTTTAACACATACATTAAAAACATCAGAAAATAGAAATTATAAGACTTTGTGCAGACAATGATCAACTTAAAACTTGCATCGGATCCTGTAAAATATATTAAGCAACGTCAAACTTGTATATTCATTTGTAATTCAGAAAGCTAAAGCTGTTTCATTTATGTGTCTTACTTTAATTACTCATATTATCTGCAATAACTCATATTAACTCATATTACTGTTAATTACTCATATTATCAGTAGTTAATAAGTATGATAAGCACGTCTAAAATATATCAAATAGTTTCAATCAAAGACTGCAAGATTTATAAACTGTATTTAAAAACACCATCTTGATGAGCAACAAATTTTCACATTTTAAAATGCCATAGCGCTTTCGGACATCATGATGTCCATCATCAGAAACATTGCACATCATCAGAAACATTGCAGCAGCTGCAGCAGATGCAATGTTTCTGTCGGCGATCTCCATGGACGCCAATGCCTGCAAAGGGGGTCGAACTGTTTGGGATAAGGTATGTCAAATACCTGTCTTTTTAGGAGATTCTTCGTTTGGGATGGATGCTGTCCCACCCGTAAGCAAAAGGTTGAATGCATTTTCTTCGAAAAGGAATTTTCAAAGGTTTTACACTTCTAAAATGCTCCATGCGTCTTAATTTTTGCCTGAGATGCATGAAATTTGGCAAAAAGACATCTCTCATACTTTTTAATGAAACTGGGTATGCATTTTATAATTGGACTTTATTAAGGTAATTAAAAGTGAATAAGAACCTAATTAAATGAGGAAAATTAGGTTTTAATGCAAAAAAATATTTAAAAAAAATTAACTTTCTAAGGAATTTAAAAATGAATACCCAAATTTGTTCATAATGTGTTTTTGAGTGATCATAATGTAAAATGAATCAAAAATATAAGCAAATGGCACGCAAGGAGCATTTTCAAATTTTCATTAAAAAAAATTAAATTAAAAAAAAATACAAAATTATAACAAAATTAAAAAAAAATTTAATGGTAATGTATTTAGTAATGTTAAGAGGAATATTTATACAAATTTTCACGTTTCTAAGTCAATAAATAAATAAAAAAAATTTCAACGTCCACCGTCCCCTTAACGATTTCGGGTTATATAAAGTTCATGTCTGTCATTTCCTTGACATTGCCACTGATGATGGACATTATGATGCCTAAAAACGCTATGGCACATTAAAATATAAAAATTTCTTATACGTCAAGATGGTGATTTTAAATAAGGACAGTTGGCAGATTTTGCAGTCTTTGAAACAAATAAGAATGTAAACAACGAATAAACTTATTGAAATTTATTGGAGTTTAATTTCCCAAGATGTTATTCACACAAAACCGTTTCGGCTCCACCGGACTGGAGCCACCGCCGATTTGAATAAAATGAGCGGAATGAACATTATCGAATAATTTCGTTCCCCATTGACTATCACATAACGACGCACGTTTACAATCGCAGTTCATATTAATGCAGCTTCCTTCAGTTTACAACGTCAACGTCTTTTATAAACTATACTTTTGCTGTCAAATTTTTACCCCTTAACCTGGTTGGTTATAACCAGTAAGTATGAAGGCATTTCGTACACTGGCGTTAACTACAGATTGATCTGAATGGATATATTTTATTTTAAATTAATCTGTTAAATCTTTAGCTTTAAGATTTGATTTTACGGAAATTTGGGTCTTTCAATAAAATAAAGTATCAGTAATATAGTTTTTCCATGACAGAAGTATTCTACAATTTACTTTCCATGAGTTTTACGCCATCTGCTTTTATCAACATTTAAACATTATTCAAGAAGATAGCGGCAACCACAAGCGGAGTCTCTCGCTTACTTTCAAGAAGACAAGGAAAATATCAATATTTAAAAAAAAATTAATCTTCTTTTATAAACATCAAGGGCTGTTACTTATAGCATTTTTACGTTTTCATCAGCCATAAAAATTTTTGGCTGCTAAGCTGCTATTCACAAGACGTTTTATTTATTTGACACTGGCTCTCTAGAACGTATTACTTATGATATTCTAAAAAAGTATTAATTTTCAGAATTTTTTTAAATTATATATTTTGATGGATAAGTGCGTTTCAAGACCTCCTGAAACATTTTGAAGACTTTGAAAAATTTTCCGTCTCTCTTTTTCTCTCTCTCTCACTATGTGAGTGTATGTATATGCTGTGTTTGCGCGCGCGCATGATAGTTCAAGAATGAATACACTCACCATTATCAAATTTTATATGCAGATAACTGTAGTAAAACTGTAGATAAAGTCTTTAGAAATTTTTATGCTCAAAACTCGAATGATTTGAATTTTAAAATTTTCTTAAAAAAATGTTTTCTGCGGAAAACGTAATAATTCTCTGAATACTGATAGCAATTTGTATTATATAAGAAAATCTGATAATTTGAACTACGCTATAGATGTAAATGGTATTAAAATCGTTTATATTATAATATTGAAGACAAATGCTTTTAATTCATCCGCGTCACTAAAGTGTTACTAACTTGAAAAAATATGCTTACGAAATATTTTAAGATAATTGGGGTACAAAATATGAAACACATACACACACACACACACGCACATACATATATATTATATATATATATATATATATATATATATATATATATATATATATATATATATATATATATATATATATATATATATATATATATATGATATGAAAATACCGTGAAATATAATATTATAAATTTATCAGAAATCACACTTAAAAGGTGCAAAGCTGCACTAAAAAGAGGATTAAAAATATTTTCAAAATGAAAAGAGGTATGGATGGAAGCAATGTACCAAAAGATGGCCGGGGGGTTGTGACCCCCTCACCCCGGTTAAGCATACTTTGCGTAGCGACAACACTCCCGGAGAGCCGGTACATTGCAAAATAGAATACGAATGCATCAAGTTTTAAGATGAAAACCAGACATTATACACAAACAAATATAAGAGAGAATTGTTGAGATCCAGCCATATCAAAAATTACTAACAGTAAATGTTTGAAATATGTTCACTAGTATAAATGAGCAAAATTACATAGCTTCTACTTAAAGAAGACTTTAAATATTGACACTTAATAGGACAATAATAGCAAATTCTATCTCTAAAACCATTTACCTCAATGACAGTTAATATTATCATACATGTAGATGTACATCTTGTATACCGTATCATACCAGATGAAACAAATCTTCCGTACCGTATTACACAATAGATCCTATTCAAGAGCTCCCATATCAGATATCACTACGCTTTACCTGTGACTATCCAGTATGTATATTGCCATCAGTTTTATTTAAATATAATGGATAACAATCGCTAGTGAATATATTTCAAACATTTACTGTTAGTAATTTTTGATATGGCTAGATCTCAACAATTCTCTCTTATATTTGTTTGTGTATAATGTCTGGTTTTTATCTTAAAACTTGATACATTCGTATTCTATTTTGCAATGTACCGGCTCTCCGGGAATGTTGTCGCGACGCAAAGCATGCTTAACCGGAGTCAGGGGGGTCACAACCCCCCCCCCCCCCGGGCCATCTTTTGGTACATTGCTTCCATCCATACCTTTTTTCATTTTGAAAAGATATATATATATATATTCATTTTGATAATGATTATGATAGAATTTAAACTAAATGGAATATGAATGTACTTTAATGTAGAGTGGGGGGGGGGGGGGGCTCGCATGTTAAATATTTTGTATTGAGTTTGTCAGCATGTGATGTTCGTTTCATTATTTCCTTTAAATTTCGATAATATAGTGAACCCCGGTTATAACGCGAGTTTTCCGTGACATCAAACTACCCGTGTCATAAGACTTACCGCGTTATAATCGCCGAGTATTAATTTGATGATCAACTTCATTGTTAAGATATAGTTACATGTATTTTTTTATGATTTAATGTCATATGTTTTTGATGTTCTTATGTTCTATATTAATTGCTTGTTAAACAAAGACGTACATAGAATGTAAAAGCCTGTATTCTACAGATTTTACCAAAATGACACACTATACAGTCAAGAGACGCGGTAGACCAGTGGTTAGCGCGCGGGAATTGCACTCGATAGGCCCGGGTTCGATTCCTGGCACTGCTAAAATTGCCGCCGTGTTCACGCGGAGTACGATCACGTTAAACATGCGGGTCCGCAAGTCCTTCCGAGAGGTTGGTGGTAAGGAAAGGAGGGTACAGTCCCTGTGGATGCCTCCCCCACTGGGTTCCGGTCTAAATTGGGTGGCACTTCCCGGCAGTCCAAACAGTTACCTTACACCTTTCTGGTATCCTTGGTGACGAGTCGGACGGTCTGGGTCTTCAACACCTTTCTGGTAGGTCGTCTGAGACCCAGACGATAGTGTTGTTGTTGAGACCCAGACCAACAGGTCTGGGTCTCAACAACAACACTATACAGTCATTGTGATGCTGCCTCATATTAGTAAACGCATAGCACCATAATAGCGCCATAAGACGAAGTCTGTCATTTTAGCGGTTTATTTGAAGTTTTTTTTCTTATCATAGTTTCCCTTTTTATCGAGGCTAATTGGATTGATCTTTATGACGAATTGGCACATTTGAAACTACCGCGGTGAAGTACCCTTCGTGCGGTGCAAGATAATCTTTAGGTTTGACCTCTGAATCACTTCCAGAATTTTTAACTTGACAACAAAGATACGAGGCTGAGCGACGGATAACAAAAGGTAAACTTGCTTAAACTCGTGTTACATGCAAATCCCCCGGTATAACTTTGTAAAGAGCTTTGCTGACCCAACCGGGAATCGATCCCTGGATCTCCGAACTGGTCAGCCGACTCTACCGTTGAGCTACTGGGACGAAATTGCAAGATCTTATCGTCGAAGTGGACTCTGTGTAACCTGCAACGCATTATAAGCGGGTTTCACTGGTGGTCCGGTGTATAACAAGATTTAAGATATTTTTTTCACTTAATGATTTTCTAGTAGTCTTCAACAGGAGTTTTGGCTAGATTATCAACTTCAATAGTACACGAAATTGTAGCCATGTAATGATTTTGTGCTTAACGAAAAACATTTTGAATCTTGAGGTAAAGGACAATAATATCAATACGAAAATCCCATGAATGAGCCGTGGATTTTGAAAACAAAGTTAGATATAAAGCGCTACTCTCCCAGTGCTCAAAATCGTAGTCACATAAACAGTCACCTCAAATGGATTTAATGACTAACTTGTGCCTAAGAGTTTCATTCACGGAGGTAAAAGTAAGGAGTTAAAACTGCATATTAAGAAAACGCCAACCAATATCGTTTGAGACAATCATTTAAGTGGCGCTTTGCATAATATGCATTTCTATGGCGAAAGGCCTAAAATATTTATTTAAACTGTCAATTTTGTAAAACTAAATCATGAGCGCAATGCAAAGTAGAGAAACAATAAAGAATATTCCTATGTATTCAAAATTATTTTACCTTTCAATTTCTTTTTATCTCTATATATCCTGAACCCTATCCTGTGGAAAATACTGGTTAATTATACTCATAATTAAGGAACGCTTAATTTAAAATAATCAAAATTGCATACACTAAGCACTACGCCTTTCTGTTATATCAACTAATAATATCAGCTACTTTACTAACACTAGAGACACCTAGATATAATTCTCAGAGCATTATGACATTTTCAAGCGTTTCGTCAATTAGGAGTTTTATCTCCTTCTTTCTAACTCTATGGTTGCATTGTTATCTGAGCATTAATTTTAAAGTTGCACGAAAAGGTATCTGTTGAAATATAAGCACAATTTCATTGTCTGACAATTCTGTTTTTTAAAATATGCTGTAAGAGAAAAGAAGTAAAATGAAAACACTTCCCAATTAAATATATTCAAATGGGCAATGTGACGTCCATGTCACCAAAACCTTCTGCTAGATCGTGACACTTTCGCAACGTTGTAACATACGTCCAAATTTCTTCCAAATTCATTGAATAAGAATAAAAATTAATACGCCATCAATAATACTGAGGTTGTTATCAAGTTATCATGTATGTATTATTGAATGTGTTCTTTTAGTTTTTATATTTTATTTAGCTTGCTTTACAGATTTAAATATATTTTAAATTATTAATAAATAATTATTTATTTAAAATATATTTAATCTACAAAACCTTCTGCTAGATTGTGCCACTTTCGCAACGTTGTAACATACGTCCAAATTTCTTCCAAATTCATTGAATAAGAATAAAAATTAATACGCCATCAATAATACTGAGGTTGTTATCAAGTTATCATGTATGTATTATTGAATGTGTTCTTTTAGTTTTTATATTTTATTTAGCTTGCTTTACAGATTTAAATATATTTTAAATTATTAATAAATAATTATTTATTTTGCTACAAATATACTGTAATTATTTATTTTTAAGTGTAACATATCTTATAAGGAAGGAAGAAATTTTCTCTGTTTTTCTCTCGCCTAGACGAAATTTTAATCTTAATAGAGTCGTCTTGAAAATGCTAAGCATTCCTTTTCAAATCTTTCAGCCAATAAAAACCAAAACGGACAGTTTATCTATCATTTTCCATAACACAATAAAGTCGCGTACTTCCGCCTTTGTTTGAAATAAGCGTTTACCTTAACCAGTCAAAACATCACAAAAACTCAAACGTAAACAATGCGGGTATTTTTCTGAAAGACATGGAGTCCTTCAGTTTTTGTTACATCCACATTGACATTTCCATCCAAAACAAGAGGCCAGAAGTGGAGGGTTTCTGCCAACCTCCGTCATTCAGAAGCAGAAGGTGTCACTCCTGTAATCCAGAGAGAAAACAGCATGACTTACGAGCAGCATATATCGAGAATTCTCTCGTGACTGACATACAAGATTAAGCAGAAGGTTGTGACAGCGCATCTTGTAGATATAAACACAGATTCCGCCCAACCATTATCATAAAGCCACCGA
This sequence comes from Amaurobius ferox, assembly GCA_951213105.1. Classification (NCBI taxonomy): domain Eukaryota; kingdom Metazoa; phylum Arthropoda; class Arachnida; order Araneae; family Amaurobiidae; genus Amaurobius; species Amaurobius ferox. The sequence continues at coordinate 33,294,349 of OX578138.1, forward strand.
GTTATTTCTTGCCACTAACCAAGGCTAGGTTGGCGAATCCCACCCATATGGAAAAGAAGTTGAATGTGCCATCCATCTAGAGTTCAAGGGCTGCATCACACTTCCGTTGGTGGCGCTGGATTCAATAAAGTTACCATGTGCAGTGTTCCACCCGAATTCGTTAGTCTTCAGTAATTTTAATGAATGGTGGCTCGTTTGAGAAACCTCTATCGTCAAGGCTGAGTTCGAGTATCTTAAGGAGTTGGAAAAATTACTGCTGTAGGTGATGGTTAAATATTTGATGATCTAAAGAAAACCAGATTGTGCTTATATTATTAGCGGTCAGCCTTCGTTTAGTGCTTGACTTTAAGAATTTGGAACAACACCCTTAATTTGTGCCACTTTGACCTTTGGTAGAGTTTTATTTCCTAAGAACAATATTTATTCTTTTTGTATGCACAAGGTTAAACATTAAAAATTATCAATCTCTTTTATAAAATTTTATGAAACATATGAAAAAAAAATTCTTTTAGAATATGTTGAAATTTATAAATATAATGACTTTGGTTGTTTTGAAATTATTCAAAATTACTATTTCTAAATGCTTACAAATAAATATAATAAAGCTTTGCAGTTATTTGGAACATTTTAATAAATTTATTGAGTTTGATACGTCATTGCAAGCGTATAAGCAAATTAATTTAAGTAATTTTTTTTTAAACTTTTAGTTCTTCTATATGTTCGTTCTGTTTGAAATCATGATAAAATTTTCTGACTGCTGCCCAATATCATGTTTTTCCTATTATTTTGCTTTTGAAACGTCATTCTCTCTTAAACGATGCTCATTCAATTAGTCCAATTCTAGGCTGTAACAGTGGCACTATTGGACTTTTCACAATTAGAAGATTGATATCTAGATAAACTTTTCCTCTTAATCTCCAAGAAATCTAGTATATGTAATATGCTCTAGAAGTGAAAATTCAGAAGAAATATATCGATACTTTTGATTAAAGAAAATCATGACCTAATTCTTTTAAATTCTAATGCAGGTAATTATTTTACAATTGCTATAACTTTATAGATCCATGTTTTTCAAACTTTGCGTCGCAACCTTGCGCTAGAGATGACCAATCAGCGTTCACTACTCATTGGCTTTGAAAAAAGATTTCCAGCACTGGAGAGCTTATCCCAGGCATGACTGACTGTATTTTTTTTTTATATGGCCCTGTGCATGTGATGTCACGAGAATAGCAAACGCTCGTATTTTGGTCTCTGTCTCTCTGAAGAGACCGAATTTGTAACTGCGGCTGTCATTCTACTCTACCGACGCCACTAAATCTGTTTGGACGTCACTAAGGAAGGCGTGCACAGCACAATTAAAATATCTGCACATGTAGCTTACGTCTGGATATTGTCACTTCAAAATTAATAAACAAATTTTACTTGTAATAATGCGAAAACTTGTTGTGTTTGACAACGACTCTCAAAGTCCTCCCTGGTCCGAAGTGTTACGATTGATGAAGTGCAAGTTAGTCGACGTCGAGCTGACAACTTTTTGATTGGTTACCGGGTTGATCGCCCAGTCTTATGTTGAAAAACTTTGGTATTAATGTCGAGAAACCCATGTAGCGAACAACTCAACGTTAATAATAACAGATATCTACGTGCAAATACTGTGACCGAACTGTGTCCATCGCATCGGAATTCTTTTCTTATCAGTAAGGGGAAAACCCGTAGATATCTGATATCTACGGGTTAACTCAACATTTCGTGTTTCTAAAATGAATCAAAGACAGGACATACACACGCGCGCGCGCGCGCGCACACACACACACACACACACACACACACACACACATATATATATATATTACACTATTTAAGGCTCACTGTGCTTGCAGCGTCATCTGTTAGCTAATATTGCAACTAATTTTGCAAACCGGTGTATTTAAAATTCCAGGCCTATCTATCCAACATACCACTTGTTTCATCTTTCTGTCTATCACTGTTTCGCAGTTATGTCATTTCAAAGTTAGGGAGTTCTTTCTGAAAGCCCCTGTATATATATATATTTTTTTTTTTTCTAAATGAAAAGAGGTATGGATGGAAGCAATATACCAAAAGATGGCCGGGGGGAGTTGTGACCCCCTCAACCCGGTTAAGCATGCTTTGCGTCGCGACAACACTCCCGGAGAGCCGGTATATTGTAAAATAGAATACGAATGTATCAAATTTTAAGATGTAAAACTGGCATCATACACAAACAAATATAAGATATAATTCTCGAGATCCAGCCTTATCAAAAATCCCCAACAGTAAATGTTTGTAATATGTTTGAAATATGTTCCCAAGTATAAATGAGCAAAATTACATAGCTTCTACTTAAAGAAGACTTTAAATATTGACACTTAATAGAACAATTATAACAAAGTCTATCTCTAAAACCATTTACCTTAATGACAGTTAATAGCATCATACATGTAGATGTACATCCCTCATACCGTATCATACAAGATGAAGCAAATCTTCCATAACGTATTATACAATAGACCCTATTCAAGAGGTCCCATATCAGTTATCACTCGCTTTACCTGTGACTATCCAGTATGTATATTGCCATCAGTTTTATTAAAATATAAACGGTAACAATCGGTTACAGTTATTTATAAAATTTGTAGATAATGTCCCATAAAAAATACTTGGGAAAACTCTGTGAGATGGTGTTTTATAGGAAACGAAAATCGTATAAATATCGATCTTCCATTTTACTGTTTATTCTTTGACTACGCATTAATTGTCCCAGTATAATATTTCTAAAAACATTTTTGTGCATACAAGAGTTCCAGTTTATGATATAATTGATTTTAAAGTGGAAGTCGTTGCGTTTATCGTACAAACAGAAACCAGTAGAACCACCTGGTTGTTTGTATATTGTTAGATACCGAAAATTTAGACTTTTGTTGACATTATATGGAGTTTCAGTAAGTTTTAAATGTTGTGGATAGAAAGTAAAATCCATCTGATATGCTTCACATGGATACGCTATCAAAATGTCATCAACGTAGCGAATGAACAGAATTTCGTTTAATATATGTGTTCCATCTTCATATTTATTCAGATACTAGCCGCCTTTGGCGACCAGCCTGTTCGCTACCCTTGAAAATTCTGACCGTGGCAAATTCTGATCGTTGCAAACTCGCTGGCGCGACCTACCAGAAAGGTGTAAGGTAACTGTTTGGACGGCCAGGAAGTGCCACCCAATTTAGACCGGAACTCAGTGGGGGAGGCATCCACAGGGACCGTACACTCCTTCCCCTACCACCAACCTCTCGGAAGGACTTACGGTCCCACATGTTTAACGTGATCGTACTCCACTGGGCTACTGCGCCTTCGCGACAATCTCCATAACTTTCTTTTTATTCACCCAATTTAGACCGGGACCCACTGGGGGAGGCATCCACAGGGACCGTACCATCCTTCCCCTACCAACAACCTCTCGGAACGTGTGTATTTGTCTATCTCGCTATGGATACATCCAAGATGAACTGTATATATGAAAAAGTTGTAGAATTTTTTACACATATTCTCCCTTTTAAATTTATATCGAGTACATTGAATCATTCCTCATTGAATTTAACGCCTTCTGCCGGAAAATTACAGAAATTGTCGGTACTGTGTCTCATGAACGGCCAACTCTAGGAAGATTGTGCTTGGGCGAATTTTAACTACTGTTAAAGATAAATATTTTAGGGTTTCTAGGAAAATCATTAAGCAGCCCAATAAATTTACAAGGAAATATCCATGAATGTACATGTTAGGTCTATCTGTAGTAAAGTGACCATGACTGATCGAAGAAAAGTGATTGTGGGGGTCCCTAGCTGAGAATTAAGAGAGTTGCAATAACGAACTGGGCAATAATGCGAGACAGGCGTAAAAAATCAATTTAAAAGTTGTAGAGCATTGTCTAATGAGTAGTAACAGACAATAAAATTGTTACAGAAGACATATATTTGACACAAAAAGGTTATTATAGAATGGCTATCCTATTCAGGAATGCTAAAATAAACAACTCTATATACACAGGAATCTAATGTACAACTTGTTAATGTACACCCCGTTCAAAAGCCCTCCTTCAGCAACAATGCACATGTAAATATGAAAAAGAATATGACTGTGTACATTGATAAACTTTGCTGGTGTCACCATGTTACAGTCCCTGATGATAAGATTTTTATTGCCTTCCATCTTTGTGAAACATTTCAAACATGTTACTGAAAGTTCAGGGGAATCAGCTGCCTGTAATGGAGAGTAATGTTCCTGATAGTTATGATAATATATATATATATATATATATATATATATATATATATATATATATATATATATATATAACACAAAAATAACGTTTCAACAGGAAATAATTAACTGAACATTTCAGAAATGAAACTGGAATTTTTATGGACATCTGTTGTTGTGGCTTTTCTTATTAGTTTGCTGAAATTATAAACAAAGTAGCTGAAAAATATGAGCAAAGGTTGTAAAATGTGTTAGAGTGTACTATATATGCGTTTCAGTGTGTCAATTCCTACTAATTATTCAAGGTTCTACAACCTTGTAATTGAGTTTTTCGTTTATATCGAATTTTTTCCAAGCTCGTTAATTTTTTTGTTGTTGTTGTTGTTGTTTAAATTATTCGCTGGAGACGTTGTAATCACTTTTATTCGATGAAGCATGGCCATTGTACTTTAGATGGATTTAACATGTATACTTGGTAACCTTTCAGAGTTATTTAGGTGTTTAATGACTTTCCCGAGAACCCTGTGAGGCTATTTACCTCATCTATGACGTTGGTTACATTGTCTAGTTCAGTGGTTCTCAATGGGGGCTAGGTGGATCCCCCCCCCAGAAGCCTACGACGTATTTCTTGGGACTACAAATAAAAAATTGTATATTGGAGGGAAAACGGAAATTTCTGTATTCTATACATACTGTATTCTAAACCTAAACAGAGTTTAAGATATAGAGGGGAGGGGCCATACAGGAAAATAAAATTTTGAAGTGGCCCACGATTAAAAAAAGGATAAGAAACGTTGGTCTGGTTGACAGTCAATAATAGCAAATTACTGAAAGATAATTAGAAGTACTTGTAAATAGAAATACTTATGTAACGTAAAACTCATGAGCACGACAAAAAATCTTATGTCGGCAACACATGACTTTCCTTATATAATGCAATGAATTTACTACTTTTGCAGTAAAAAAAATAGGTTTTCTTATAGTAGATACTTATATTCTTTCCAAGCTATTGAATTTTCGGCAATTGGTCGTCATTTTCATTGATTTAGCGTCATTTTTATCCATTTGGCGAGATTTTCCTTAATTTGGCAATATATCAAAAAGTCGCCAAGTTGGCGACATTCCGCCAAATTTGTCGCCAAAATCTCGCCAAGCTTTACTGGCGGAGAAATAAGTTATTCTTATAGCAGATAAATGACTACTGGCTTTCAAATACAAAAGTATTACTCGAAGTATCTTTTCTCATGAATGGAACGAGCTAGATCCACGAGAATAATGTCACCCAATTTATTGCATGGTATTATATATGAAAAGTGAACATGTTTCTCAATAGGAAATATTTTTTTTTTATTTATATGACTTTTTGATAATTTTTCTGAAAAATGTGCAATATCTCGAGAACGGTTCATATTAGCATTCTGAAATTCATGTTAATCGTTTTCTAATGAAAAATTACATAAGAAATTTCTATTTGCGTAACTTTATTAGCGGTTTTGAATTTTTTGACGATTTTTTTAAATTTTCACTCGAAAATTTCGGGGGGTTCTGAACATTCGATTACGTTTAAAAATAATAGGCTTCCAGTGTTTACGGATTGTGATTTTTGTACCAAATTTCGTTCGAATCAGTCCATTCGTTCGTCCGTTATCGTCTCCACAGACTCACTGACACACACACAACTTGAAACGTGCTCTCCCGTCGAAAACTCGAATTCGAATTTTCGACCCCGTCATAATGCTTTCCTTATACATTACTAGCCGCCTTTGGCGACCAGCCTGTTCGCTACCCTTGAAAATTCTGACCGTGGCAAATTCTGATCGTTGCAAACTCGCTGGCGCGATCTACCAGAAAAGTGTAAGGTAACTGTTTGGACGGCCAGGAAGTGCCACCCAATTTAGACCGGAACTCAGTGGGGGAGGCATCCACAGGGACCGCACACTCCTTCCCCTACCACCAACCTCTCGGAAGGACTTACGGTCCCACATGTTTAACGTGATCGTACTCCACTGGGCTACTGCGCCTTCGCGACAATCTCCATAACTTTCTTTTTATTCACCCAATTTAGACCGGGACCCAGTGGGGGAGGCATCCACAGGGACCGTACCATCCTTCCCCTACCAACAACCTCTCGGAACGTCTTACGGACCCACATGTTTAATGTGATCGTACACCGCCTGAACACGGAGGCAGTTTAGGCACTGGCGGGAATCGAACCCGGGCCTACCGAGTGCATTTCCCGTGCGCTAACTTCCCGCGCGCTAATTTAAATTTTATAATGACCATATGCTAAGCTCTAATTCCATCATCCTCATTCCATCGTTCCATCATTTAAAATATCCATAAATTAAAACGTTCCATCAATCATCCATATCGTTCCACAAATACATAAATATAATAATTTCAAATACATCACCACAATTCAATCCACCATAATGCAATCATTTAAATTATTTAAAATAACCATTTAAAATATCCATAAATTAAAATATCCATTTAAAATATCATATAAATATAATCATTTCACCCGTTGTATACAACACATATCTTAATTCATTTAAAACCGGAAGGGCGGTCTCCATGGAGACGGGGAGAAAATTCAACGGGTGAAAACGCGGTTCGCCGAGAAATTTTAAATCCTTAGGTCATTAAAATCGCGATCCTGTGAATATTTATAATTATTTATTGACCAGATTGGACTTGTAAGAATGCCAGATATTTGACCTTTCTAAAAATGTAAATTATTAGTCGAAATTCTGAGTACTTTTTACTATGCGAGAATTTAAAAACCAAAAATCGTTTTTTTGAATCAAAAGTGACTTTTGCTTTAAAATCATAAAAAAATATTAGAATTTATCTCTGAGATTTGAAATTGATATATGTTTACTCGAAATTCTCTGCTCTTTCCGATGGTGTGATTTGTTTTTTTCTACAATGTCTGGATCGAGGAGAAAAAAGGTCAAAAAACGGTCGAAACCGCATAAAACATTAAATAACAAAAAAAATAATTAAAATTTTAAAAATCGGTTTTCGCGTGTCCCCTTCCCACCCTCTCGGGTCTCCGATTGCCAAATTTCGTAGCTCTCCGACGCGCGGTCGCTGAATGTATAGTGTATAAGACAGACAGACGCACAGACAGACACACAGACATTGCCTTTTATTATTTACTAGCCGCCTTTGGCGACCAGCCTGTTCGCTACCCTTGAAAATTCTGACCGTGGCAAACTCGTTGGCGCGACCTACCAGAAAGGTGTAAGGTAACTGCTTGGAAGGCCAGGAAGTGCCACACAATTTAGACCGGAACCCAACGGGGGAGGCATCCAAAGAGACCGTACCCTCCTTCCCCTACCACAAACCTCTCGGAAGGACTTGCAGTCCCACACGTTTAACGTGATCGTACTCCGCGTGAACACGGCTGCAGTTTTGGCAATGGCGGGAATCGAACCCGGGCCTACCGAGTGAAATTCCCGCACGCTGACCACTGGGCTACCGTGCCATCCGCGACAATCTCCATAACTTTATTTTTATTCGGCAATTTTGGGAATCGAACCCGGGCCTACCAAGTGCAAATCCCGCGCACTAACCACTGGGGTACTTCACCCTCCGCGATATTCTTCATAACTTATTTTTTATTCACCCAATTTAGACCGGAACCAAGTGGGAGAAGCATCCACAGGGACCGTACCCTTCTTCCCCTACCACCAACCTCTCGGAAGGACTTACAGACCCACATGTTTAACGTGATCGTACTCCGCGTAAACACGGCGGCAATTTTGGGAATCGAACCCGGGCTTACCGAGTGCAATTTCCGCGCGCTAACCATTGGGCTACTTTGCCCTACGCGACAATCTCCATAACTTTCTTTTTATTCATCCAATTTAGACCGTACCCTCCTTCCCCTACCACCAACTTCTCGGAAGGACTCACGGACCCACATGTTTAACGTGCTCGTACTCCGCGTAAACACGGCGGCAATTTTGGGAATCGAACCCGGGCCTGGTAACTGGTTGGACGGCCAGGATGTGCCACCCAATTTAGACCGGAACCCAGTGGGGGAGGCATCCACAGGGAACGTACCCTCCTTCCCCTACCACCAACCTCTCGGAAAAACATACGGACCCATATGTTTAACGTGATCGTACTCCATGTCAGTGGCGGAAATCGAACCCGGGCCTACCGCGTGCAATTCCCGCGCGCTAACCACTGGGCTACTTCGCCCTCCGCGACAATCTCCATAACTTTCTTTTTATTCACCCAATTTAGACCGTACCCTCCTTCCCCTACCACCAACCTCTCGGAAGGACTCACGAACCCACATGTTTAACGTGATCGTACTCTGCGTGAACGTGGCGTAAGTTTTGGCAGTGGCGGGAATCGAACCCGGGCCTACTGAGTGCAATTCCCGCGCGCTAACCACTGGGCTGCCGCGCCCTCCGCGACAATCTCCATAACTTTCTACATATTCACCCAATTTAGACGGGAACCCAGTGGGGGAGGCATCCACAGGGGCCGTATCCTCCTTCCCCTACCACCAACCTCTCGGAAGGACTTACGGACCCACATATTTAACGTGATCGTATTCCACGTAAACACGGCGGCAGTTTTGGCAGTGGCGGGAATCGAACCCGGGCCTACCGCTAACTTCCCGCGCGCTAATTTGCAATTTAAAATGACCATATGCTTAATTCCATCATCCTCATTCCATTGTTTCATTGTTCCATAATTTAAAATATCCATAAAATTAAAATATCCAAAAGTTAAAATATACATTTAAAAAATCCAGATCGTCCCATCATTTAAAATATAAATATAATAATTTATATAGAGCAAAGGCGCTCTATTCAGAACCGTGACGTCACCTCCACCTTGACGTCCCCACCCACCACCTTCCCTGCTTCAGCGGGGGAGAAACGAACGGAACGCCGAGAAATTTAAAATCATGACGTCTTTAAAATTGCGATCCTGAAGGCAATTTTCATTATTTCTGGACCAGATTAGACTTGTAAGAATGCCAGATATTTCAGCTTTCTAAAAATGTAAATTATTAGTCGAAATTATGAGTACTTTTTACTATGCGAGAATTTAAAAACCAAAAATCGTTTTTTTGAGTCAAAAGTGACTTTTGCTTTAAAATCATAAAAAAATATTAGAATTTATCTCTGAGATTTGAAATTGATATATTTTTACTCGAAATTCTCTGCTCTTTCCGATGGTGTGATTTGTTTTTTTCTACAATGTCTGGATCGAGGAGAAAAAAGGGCAAAAAGATCAAAAAAAGGTCGAAATCGCATAAAACATTAAATAAATAAAAAAATAATTAGAATTTTGAAAATCGGTTTTCACGTGTCCCCTTCCCTCCCCCCCGGGTCTCCGATTGCCAAATTTCGTAGCTCTCCGACGCGCGGTCGCGAAACGTATAGTGTATAAGACACACACACACACACACACACAGACATTGCCTTTTATTATATAGAAGATGTATATAAGGAAAGTAAAAAGAAAAAAAAATACTGGACTCTTGGACATCATTTATTCTGCTAAGAACTTGAAGCTTTATCAGCTTCGTAGTAAAATCTCTTACGCTATAAAACATTCTGCAAACTTCGCTCATTTTTTTTCAGCTACTTTGTTGATAATTTTAATAAACTGATAAGAAAAGTTACAATTACAGGTGTTCATGAAAATTCCAGCTTCATTTCTGAAAGATTCAGTTAACTATCGCCTGCCTAGGCTTTACTTTTGTATATATATATATATATATATATATATATATATATTATCATAACTGTCAGGAACCCTAGCCCCCCATTAATGACAGATGATTCCCCTGAAACTTGCAGTAATATACTTGCAAATGTTTTACAGCGTATAGAAAAGAATCGTTTGTAATTAGATACCAGGTATCATGTACTGTCCTTTCACCTTAGTCCAAATATGATTTTATATTTAAATTGTTCAATAACCCTCTCTATTTCTTTATGTGAAATCCCACTTTCTTTTAGCGTGTAGTCAACGTGGGGGCAGTTTACGGGAATCAACTGGAGCGCATAAACTTTGAAGCGATTCAGTGGATATGATAGTTTTACGGTTTGACTAGCAACCTTTGATCGCCCATTTCACGCTCCGATGGAAACAGGTGAAGAAACAAACGCAGCAATTATAATATCTGCAAATGAGTTGGAAGCAAGCGTTCGTGGTTCACGGTCGAATCAATATAACTTACCTGTTTTTCTTCTTTCGTTTTCACAAATGCTGCGTTGGTGATTTTAAAACACCTGATGTGAACTACGAGATAGAGAGCGTACCACTTAACAGATCATAAAGATAACGTTGCTGGAGACCCTATTTGTCAAACGTTTTGCTTAAATGTGAAAATATATTTTTCTGTCAAGTGGTCCAAATTCATTGGTGGTAAAAATTTTGCCATACTGGTGAAAAAGTTCTCTTTAAGACATCTATTTCTCAGAATCTGTTATAGCTAGAAATTAGATGACTGATTCAACATCCAATTCTGCACCCACCCGTCTTCACAGTTTGCACCTCTAAAATCTACGTGGAGCACGCACCTCCCCCGATTGATACTATTATTTACTACACGAATCCTTAACAAAGCAAATTTAATATTTGACATCCTAACAAAACGCATACAATTTGGGACCACCATAGCAAATCGTACTTGTTTCTCGAACATCAAAACTCAGTATGTTTTGAACCAAGAATATTAAATTAATTATTCCCATAAAGGATTATTAAAAAAATAAGTTTTAACTATTAAAGATATTGAATTTTTATTGATTTGACGACATTTGCCAAAAGTCATCAAGTTGGTGATATTGTACCAAATATGTCAACAAGTGGAACTGGCAGACAGGGAAACAGAGCTAATGGTCTGTCTTATATAGTACAATTTAACTAAAATTTGAGACAAACTACGCATTCTTAAAAATTTATCAAGCTCAGCAATCTTTAAGTCAGTCACACGAGTATAGCATTGTCTATTTCTTTCAATTGTACCTTTCGTTAGTCCATATCTTTTAATTGCACTCCCTGTGAGTCAATTTCTTTTAATTGCTCCCGTTGTCAATATATTTCTTTTAATTGTACTCTTTGTTGGTTTATTTCTTTCAAATGTACCCTTTGTCAGTCCATTTTTTTTCGATTGCAACCCTATTAGTCTATTTTTTCAATTGCAATCCTCTCAGTCCATTTCTTTTAATGTATTCCCTGGCAGTCTATTTATTTTAATCGTAACCCTGTCAATTTATTTCTTTTAATTGCACTCCTGTCAGTTCATTTCTTTCAATTGCATCCCCTGTCAGTACATTATTTTTAATTGCACTTCCCTTCTGTCTATTTCTTTTAGTTGTACGTTTTGTCAGTATATTTCTTTCAATTGTACCCTCTGTCTGTCTATTTCTTTCAAATGTACCCTTTGTCAGTCCATGTCTTTCATTTGAAACCCTATCAGTCCATTTCTTTTAATTTTCTGCGTTTTGGCCACTTCACCTTTGAAAATAACTCGAGTTACCAAATGAAAACGAAAATTGAATTAAAAATGCAAATCCAGTGTAATTTAGAATAAATTTGGGTGTTATTTTGTGCAATTAAACTCAATTAATTTTTGAAGAAATAAAGAGAACGTGTCTGCAGGAAAAGTCATGTGCTGCTCACATCAGATTTCTTGTTTCCCATTCTTTTTTGGGGGAGGAGAGGGATAGACAGTAGAAATTAATTAATTTCCATAAGAGGTACTCTGGGAGGAAAATGCAGAAACCACTAAACTAATTCATTATGAAGTGTATCACGGCTTCACTTCCCTTGCCGTGCATCGGTTATTGGAACCCACTGGAGCGAGTAGGTTTCTAAGCGATTCGATGGATATCAGAGTTTTGGCTTTGACCAGTAGTTTCATTCTTAATTCCATGCTCTGATGGAAACCCGTGTCCATAATTCAGCAGAAGCAAGGTCTTAGTGAAAGTGTTCGTGATTCAATGGCAAATGTATACGCCTGTTTTTCTTTCTTTCCGCTTTTCCAAATTGGAGTCTATAGGGACAGAAAGTCTTAAATGGGAATGACTTTCTTATAGAAAAAAAAATTGAAGTAGGCAGCACATGACTTTCCTTATATAATGCAGTGAATTTACTTCTTTCACAGTGGAAAAAATCTAATGAGAGCAGCACATGACTTTCCCTACAGACTCAAGTTAATTTTCTCTTTATTTCTTTAATAATCCATTAAACTGAGTTTAATTGAACAAAATTATATACATAATTATTTGGAATTATATTGAATTTGCACTTTTAATTAATTTTTTGCATTAATTTATCAACTGTACGTATTTTCAAGGGCGGCGAGTTGATTCGTTATTATACAAGTGGATATGAATGATATAAAACATGTATAATAGTCTGTAGAACTTTTCTCAACAATAAGAGCTTGAGATTCTATTCCAGTAGTACAATTTGAGAACATCGACTAGCCAGTACTAAGATCAGCGGGTCGAGACCCGGCTGGAATTGCCTAGTTCTTTACAATGGAGCTCAAATAAATGAAACTCTGCAGTGCAATGATGTAGGGCGTCTAACAATGACACTAGTATGACTAACGTGGACAATGACACTAGTTAATTGTCCACGCTAATTTCAATGACACTAGTTAATTGTCCACGTTAATAACTTGTTAACAACATTAAGTCCATACCAATGACTTATTTAACAATGACACTAGTATGACTAACGTCTAACAATGACACTAGTATGACTAACGTCTAACAATGACACTAGTATGGCTAACGTGGATTCAGTAGACTCTGATATTGAGCGCCGATTTCAAAACGGGTGTCTAACGATCAAGCAAGAAACTAATCTGATGGATAAAATTAGCATCAGGAGGCCAACCTGAGGAATAAATAGCAGAAGGTTGTCAAGTGATATGTCAGTTTGACATTAGAGGAAGAAGAATACAGCCACCAGTTCGACAATAAGAGATTGAAATTTCGTCCCAGTTGTTCAATTGGGAGAGTGTTAGCTAGCTAACACTAACATCCTAGCTAGCTAACACTAACATCCCCATGTGCTATCTAGTACTAATATCCCCATGGGACATCCTGGTGGGTCTTGTGGACATGGTGCGTAGGCGCCCCTTCACCACGGGGGAATTAGTAACCAACGAACTAACATCCACAGTTCAAACCCTAGCTGGAACAGCAAGGTTCTTTGCAAATCTCGCACTTAATATGTTTTCTTTAGAACCCTCTCTCCAGCCCACAACCTGCAACTAAAAAAAAAAGAAGAAGATGGCTAAGTCCTATCTGTATCAAGGTCTCCTAGTTATGTTCATGAGAAGAAGACTAATGAGACTTCATATGTATTTTCCCTTTCCTACACATCCATGAATAATTACTTTCCCTGCAATACATGGTAATGTATAGGGAAAGTATTGAAATCATGTCGAAATTCGCAAATCGAGTTTTCGACGGATCTACACGTTTCGAGACCTCTAGAATACGAAAAAACTATTTTTAGCGTGACGTCTGTGTGTGTGTCTGTCTGTCTGTGCAGATTTTGTATCCACTCTAACTAAAAAACTAATTGACCGAATTTCATAAAATTTGGTAGGTATGTCACTTGTGGCCGAATCTGGTGATGATTAGTTTTGGGTACGATTCGGGATAAAAGAACCGCCTTTTTTTGCGAAATGGCCCGCAAAAGCTTGTATCCACTCTAGCTGAAAATCTAGTGGACCGAATTTCACAAAATTTGATAGATAAGTCGCTTGTGGGTCACCCTGGTGCTGATTAGATTTTGGTATGATTTGAAAGAAAATAACCTGCCTTTTTTTTGCAAAATGGCTAGCAAAAATCGACAAAATCTAAAATAAAAAAATACGTATACTGAAATATATCCATTAAATGCTTGTTTTATACGTAATTTTTAACGAAGAAAAGAATAAGATCAACTCCATTACACTAAGACTAGCCGTTCTCGAGATATTTTAGTTTATTCGTTTTTTCTTTACGCCACCTTTGAAAATGAGTCCAGTTACCAACTGAGAACGAAAATTGAATTAATAGTGAATTAAATTTAATTAAAATAAAGAGAATGTATACATAAGTCTGCAGGAAAAGTCATGTGCTACCCACATCAGATTTTTTTTCTTGCACTGTGAACAATTCATTCTTTATCTTAGAAATAGCAATATTTATTTTCATGGATACGTAAGATTCAATAAATCAGACTGCACTTAGCAGTAACCTTCTTTTCAATTCCATTCAATCAATTACCATTCAATCCTTCTTGTATATTCATATATCACTCACTTAATGGAAAAGGTGAAAAGTGTCAAAAGAGGAAAGAAAATTTTTGATTTCACGTATGGTCGTCCTTGAGTAATTTGATGAAATGGATGAATAAGATTAATCTCACAAAAATTTGAAAGCCGTTACTAAGAAAAATTATATTTTATTATGTTTAAATCATTATATAATTGTCTAACGTATTTAACGTAATCGTGTCTAGCCAGACTCTCCAGAAACCAACCGGTGACCTAGAAGGTTGAGTCTTTTTACACTTGTAGTACCGACTATCTCAGACAGAACTTAACGTAGCTAAAGTTGCGATTTATCTCCCGAGAGCAGAGAAAATAATTATTCTTTTCAAAAAGCCGTACATGATCTGTCTGGTATACAGTGATCTGATATACGTATATATGTGTGTGTGTGTGTGTGCACGCGCGTGTCGTTGCATCCAAAAAACCAAAATCCGCACAATTCTGTAATTTAGCTAAAACACCCCTATATACAGAGTGTCCCACAAAAAGTAAACAGCCGAAGATCTTTTGAATCATGGGTTGTAGACCTATAGTTCCAATCGTAAAAATGCTTTAAATAAGAAAGTTGTGAAATAGTAATATAAATGTTGTAACATATTTTGTAGAAAGTTAAGAAAATTAACTTTTATACAGTCCCTTTATTAAAAAAAAAAATCAAATAACAAAAATGTTACCCATACCTGTTTAGTATAACTGGTTTAGTATAACAAAAAAAATTGGTTGTAATACGGTCCAATTTAACATATTTATGATTAACTGAAATTTCTATAAGAAAATAAGGGAGCATCCACAAATCAAGTTCGGTTGCAAACAGCTACTAAAACTATTACCACTTCTTCGAATTTATTTTATGCAGATAAAGCTGTTATGTCATTATTATGTCGATTCACAATTTGTATTTAAAATCATTCAAGTAACTCTGCTACCCTATGATGGCGCTGTACAGTAATGCCGAACTATGGGAGATGGTGTTGATTTACGGCGAATTCAACCGATCTCCTAGTGACACAGTATACTATCGTCGTTACCGTAAAGCCAGTATCCTTCTAGTATTACTTTCCTTATATACATAATGTATAAGGAAAGTATTGTGACGGGGTCGAAAATTCGAATTCGAGTTTTCGACGGGAGAGCACGTTTCAAGCATCCCTGATCACGAATCAAACATTTTTGAAGTGATGTCTGTGTGTGTGTGTGTGTGTGTGTGTGTGTGTGTCAGTGAGTCTGTGGAGACGATAATTGACGAACGAATGGACCGATTCGAACGAAATTTGGTACAAAAATCACAATCCGTAAACTCTGGAAGCCTATTGTTTTCATACGCAATCGAATGTTCAGAACCCCCCTAAATTTTCGAGTGAAATTTTGAAAAAATCGTCAAAAAATCAAAACCGTTAATAAAGTTACGCAAATAGATATTTCTTATGTAATTTTTCATTAGAAAACGATTGACATAAATTTTAGAACGCTAACATGAACCGTTCTCGAGATATTGCACATTTTTTAAAAAAATTATCAAAAAGTTTTATAAAATAAATAATATATATTTCCTATTGAGAAACATGTTCACTTTTCATGTGTAATACCATGCGATAAATTTGGTGACATTATTCTCGTGGATCTAGCTCGTTCCATTCATGAAAAAAGATATTTTGAGTAAAACTTTTGTATTAACGCAAATTGTAACGCAAATAGTCATTTATCTGCTGTAAGAATAACTTATTTCTCCGTCCATAACGCTTGGCAAGATTTTGGTGACGTATTTGGCGAAATGTCGCCAACTGGGCGACATTTTTAATTGTTGCCAAATTAACAAAAATCTCGCCAATTTGATAAAAATGAAGCTAAATCAATGAAAATGACGACTAATTGAAGAAAATTCAATATCTTGGAAAGAATATAAGTATCTACAATAAGAATAAAATTTTTTTAACTGTAAAAGTAGTAAATTCATTGCATTATATAAGGAAAGTCATGTGTTGCCCCCATCAGATTTTTTTTATTCTGCTGCTAATATGTCGATTGCAACCAACAGGTTGGTTTCATGATCGTTATGGCTCAAGAAGAGAACGAGTACTAACGGAAAATGATTAAATAGACATTTTATCATATTCATCATTCTATCCATATGCGAACGTCTATAAGTACTGAACAACATCTTCCTCAGTCTACCCGAACTGGCCATATGCTGTACCTCATGCAAGAGCTCTCATCGATTTGTTTATAAGGGCTTTCGTTCTGGTGAAAAAGTTCAATAACACTGAAAAGAGGGGGGGGGGTTAAATGATCCTAGTTGATTTCAAAACTTGAAAGTATCGTGCTTATTTGTTCCATAGATTTAGTCAGGAAAATATCCGACAGGTCGGCAAAATCACAATAATCTGTTTTGTTAACACTTTACAACACAGTTGAAAAGTGTTTATACTTTGTTTGTTCTGTCTGTCTGTCTTTTTGCACGCTAACTGCCGTAAAAATGACTTTATCAAAATGAAATTTTAGTATGTTGTTGAGACGGTGTGTGGAACATATGGGAATATAAATGAATAATATCACCCAATTAGATTTGGATTGAACCCGGGTTGAAAGAATGAAATACATTTAACCCTATGGGACCTATTGTTTCAAACATGTTTTAAACGAAGATAAAATTCGCAAATTGCTTCGAAAATTTTAGGAAATATTCAAATTATCCCATAAAACATAAACATGTCAGTAAAATATGTTCGGTAGTTTTTAAATAAGAATTAAAATAATAATTACACCCATACAATATGAAGAGATCACGTAACCCACAACAAAATAATATAGGGCATCCATCTCTTTTTCCTAGTGAAAAAATCGTGATTTTTCTTCTTCTTTGAATCAGATCGTCCGACCTACCAGAAATGTATAAGGTATCTGTTTGGACGGCCGGGAAGTGCCACCCAATTTAGACCGGAACCCAGTGGGGGAAGCATCCACAGGGACAGTAACCTTCTTCCCTACCACCAACCTCTCGGAAGGACTTACGGACCCACATATTTAACATGATGGTACTCCGCGTGAACACGGCAGCAGTTTTGGCAGTGAATCGAACCCAACGAGTGAAATTCCCGCGCGCTAACCACTGGCTGTCGCGCCCCTAAATCGTGATTTTTAAAGTTCTTTTAAATTTATATTTAATGTTGCATCCGTCTTAACGCCGCTTTATTTGTGCGTATTTTCTGTGCATCTATATTCTGCGCCAACGCAATTACAATATTTCTTAGTTTGAATAATCATCAAACTTTGATTATTTCTACAACGAAGCCTAATTTTAATGGGTGCAGAATGTAGACAAGTGATTGTAAGATGAGTTGTGTAAGAATTGCTGAATTTGTTTCACTCAAAATTATTTAATTCTGGAGTCTGGAATAAAAGTGTATGAATGAAATATTCACTGCTTTTACATAGAGAGCCAGACGATTTATATTTCGATGGCGTCATTTGATAAAGTCCATTTTTTTCGACGAAGTTTTAAGTTTTCAAGTAAAATAAATTATTGTAGTACTGTGATAATTAAAAAACATCCCCGCTGAATGTATCTCATTTTAGAGATCTTTAAATAAATATGCATTTCTGTTGGAAAGTGTTTCATAATCAATGCTTTATGCATGATTGATATTTCTTGTTTACCTTATTTAGGCGTTGAAATGACTTTCAACCAGTATCGTCTGCCTGTCCTTAATAGTTTTAAAAACAACCGGTGGAAAAATTGTTTTAAAACCCCACTAATTGATTTTTGTGCATCAATTCAATTTGTGAACGGCCCCCGGATTCATGAATTTCGATGATTAAAAAAGTACTGAAAAGTTATGAGAAAGTGGTATTGATCAGGAAGTTTAAAAATTTATTTCGTCCTAAATTTGAGCTTTAAAGAGTCAACATTTTCTTTAGTTTCACTAAATGAAGCATTGACAACATTTTTCTAATTTGACTTTTTTCGATAGAGGGACTGTATAAAAAGTTAATTTTCTTAACGTTTTATAAAAATATGGTACAGCATTTAAATAACTATTTCGCAACAAATATTATTAGGTACATATATAGGTTTGGTCATAAAGATTTTCCTAAATAGGAAGTTTTACATTACCTTTGTAGGTCCAAAGAAAACCATGTAAAATGAAAAATTATTTGAGGTCCAAATGTACCCCCCCCCCTCCATACAACTCGCAAAGGATGGAGACCATTCAATTAAGTAGAATGCTTGACTAGAAATGCGTAGTATGTCTAAAATCATTCAGAGATTGAGGATTCTGCAATGAAATGCTCTACTTACCTTCTTCGTAGGAATCAACGTGGAATGTGTGTTTTAAAAGAGATGGATCCATTCGCCTATGAAGCTGAAAAGAAAAACAAGGCTTAATAATTTGCTTAAAAATTTATTAATAGAATTAAAATTCAAACCAGTTGGTATTTGAAAAATTAATTTACTAAAACTATTTTCAAAACTAGGGACAATCTCAATTAGAAAGATTACATTTTTACCTACACTAATGCTCATTATTATCTTCTCTATTTGTCTGTATCTCTTTTAATATTTATAAAGGGGTCGTTCTAAAAAAAAAAAAATCTGATGTGGTCAACACATGACTTTCCTTATATAATGTAATAAACTTACTACTTTTACAGAAAAAAATAGGTTTTTGTTATAGTAGATACTAATATTCTTTCCATGATATTGAATTTTCGACAATTAGTCGTCATTTTCATTGATTTAGCGTCATTTTTATCCATTTGGCGAGATTTTCGTTAATTTGGCAACATTTCAAAAAGTCGCCAAAATCTCCCCAAGCGTTATGCACTAAGAAATAAGTTATTCTTACAGCAGATAAATGACTATTGGTGTTCAAATACAAAAGTATTACTCAAAGTATCTTTTTTCATGAATGGAACGAGCTAGATCCACGAGAATGATGTCACCCAATTTATCGCACGGTATTACATATGAAAAGTGAACATGTTTTTTAATAGGAAATATTTTTTTTTATTTTATATGACTTTTTAATAATTTTTTTAAAAAATGTACAATATCTCGAGAACGGTTCATGTTAGCGTTCTAAAATTTATGTCAATCGTTTTCTAATGAAAAATTACATAAGAAATGTCTATTTGCGTAACTTTATTAATGGTTTTGATTTTTTGACGATTTATTCAAAATTTCATTCGAAAATTTAGGAGGGTTCTGAACATTCGATTGCGTATAAAAACAACAGGCTTCCAGTGTTTACGGATTGTGATTTTTGTAATAAATTTGGTTCGAATCGGTCCATTCGTTCGTCAGTTATCGTCTCCACAGACTCACATACACACACACACACACATACTTTCACACACACACACACACAGACATCACTTCAAAAATGTTTGATTCGTTATCAGGGATGCTTGAAACGTGCTCTCCCGTCGAAAACTCGAATTCGAATTTTCGACCCCGTCACAATACTTTCCTTAGGGGCGCGGTAGCCCATTGGTTAGCGCGCTGGAGTTGCACTCGGTAGGCCCGGGTTCGATTCCAGCCACTGCCAAAACTGCCGCCGTGTTCACGCGGAGTACGATAACGTTAAACATGTGGGTCCGTAAGTCCTTCCGAGAGGTTGGTGGTAGGGGAAGGAGGGTACGGTCCCTGTGGATGCCTCCCCCACTGGATTCCGGTCCAAATTGGGTGGCACTTCCCGGCCGTCCAAACAGTTACCTTACACCTTTCTGGTAGGTCGGACGGTCTGGGTCTCAACAACAACAATACTTTCCTTATACATTTTATATATAAGGAAAGTAATAATAAGGGCTGATGAAAGAGGAAATTTGAAACTAGGCATAAAAACTACAAACTAAAAAATAAATTATGTAAAACATCGAGTTGTTTAATATTCTCCCCTACAGAACTCGTGAATGTAAAAGTAGAAAATAAATTTTAATCACACTAATGCAACCCAATGGAGCGTGTAAACAAATTATTGAAACTTTCTAGAATGTACTTCAGATATTTTTTGATAACATAGCTAGGAAAATTTAGTAACATTTCAAGTGATTAACGTGTTCAATAGGCTTACATTTTCTTTGTTTTCAGACAAAATATAATTGTGAAAATGTTACTAGAAAAATCCGTTGAAGGTTGCTAGAAAAATTTATGAAATCCACTTTCCTAAAATTTTTCTAGTAACCTCTCATATATTACTTTCCCTGCAATACATGGTAATGTATAGGGAAAGTATTGGAATCATGCCGAAAATCACAACTCGAGTTTTCAACGGATCTACACGTTTCGAGACCTCTAGAATACGAAAAAACCATTTTTAGCGTGACGTCTGTGTGTGTGTCTGTGTGTCTGCCTGTCTGTTTGTCTGTCTGTGCAGATTTTGTATCCACTCTAATTAAAAAACTAATGGACCGAATTTCACAAAATTTGGCAGGTAAGTCACTTGTGGGCGAGTCTGGTGCTGATTAGTTTTGGGTATGATTCGGGATAAAAGAACTTGCCTTTTTTTGCGAAATGGCCCGCAAAAGTTTGTATCCACTCTAACTGAAAAATTAATGGACCGAATTTCACAAAATTCAGTAGATGAGTCACTTGTGGGTCACCCTGGTGCTGATTAGATTTTGGTACGATTCGGAAAAAAATAACCTGCCTTTTTTTGCAAAATGGCCCGCAAAAATCGTCAAAATCTAAACTAAAGAACTACGTATGCTTAAATATATCTATTAAATGCTTGTTTAATACGTAATTTTTAACGAAGAAAAGAATAAGACCAACCCCATTACACTAGGACTAGCCATTATCGCGATATTTTAGTTTTTCGCATTTTCTCCACGCCACCTTTGAAAATAAGTCCGGTTACCGAATGAGAAAGAAAATTTAATTAAAAGTGAAATAAATTTAATTAAAATAAAGAGAATGTGGATATAAGTCTGCAGGGAAAGTCATGTGCTGTCCACATCAGATTTTTTTTTCACAGTGTACTTTCTTCACCGGTTGCTAGATGCTGTGACATTTTGACACCTGCAATGCTTCTCAAAGTACATGATAATATTTTTCTCAAATTCAAGTGTGTATTGTCGCTGACAAAGAACATTTTTAACAGGCAAGACTCCTGTGCCTGCAAGTGCTGCTTATGATCTCATTTCTTAATGTGACATAAAATCGCCTATAACCCTATTGTGTTAGATTAATACATTCTGTATTCGATTTTGTATTAATTCATACTCATTAGGCAATGTTCTGCATAACTGAAAACTTTCTTCTACCTTGATTTGGTGCAACTTTTCCAATTCTCCACCAAAGGCGCTGCAATTCTGTTCATCCAATGGGGTCCAGTTCTTTTGTTACTGTAGATAGACCTAACGTATACCCTCAGCGACCTTTCATTCCGAAGTCATTTGGGTGTTAGATAACTTTCTAGAAATTCTGTACATTAACCATTGAGGTGGTCGATTTCATATACGCGCTACGACGTCCCCCCCCCCCCACTCAAACAGCTGCTATATGCCCTTGGGCCAGTCGAGTGGTCTGGATTTTCGACATTCACGCTACGTGGTCATAACGAGCCTGCACGTCATAAACATTAAGTGGTTAACAAAGATTTTGATATAAAGAACAATTTATAAGGGCAATTTATAAAAAAAAACCTGTTTTTAATTATTATTTTTTAAAGAGAGAGTGATAAACAACTTAGAGTCGTACTTCATACCATATTATTCACGACACAAACTATCCCACTAAGCCAAATTTCATGTTAGTATCACAAAATGTACGATTTTTATGTGTAGGGAACGCTTTTAACCTTTTGCTTACGGGCGGCATGGACGCCAATGCCTGCTAAGGGGGATCGAATTGTTTGGGATTGGGTGTGTCAAATACCTGTCTTTTTGAAAGGTTCTTTGTTTGGGATTACACGCTGTCCCACCCGTAAGCAAAATGTTAAAGCAGTATTAAATGCTTTGAGATGGAGAAGTCTTCAGCTCAAAGCTATGGTGCTGACCTACCACGCATTGGTCCCGAGATTAACCAATTTGGCGAATTTGTGTTCTGGCTACAGTGGTGAACTAGAAAGAGCAAGAATTATCCATAGCTCTGTTAATTTGAGTTACTCAGCTTTCTGTCAATTATCTATTCATTCTATAAATGTAATTTGTATACTCTGCATGAGAGAGCGTCACCACAAGCGAGTTACTTGATCTCCCAAGAATATTTCTGACGTCCACTTACCGTAAGTCATTGGACATTGTGACTCACTCGGAGGTATCGCTTTGTGACTGTTCTTTCTTTTCAACTTACAGTTCACACGCCTCATCTAACAAACAGTAACAGTTTTAATGAAACTCGCTGAATTGGGGAGTACTGTAGCGGACGCTTATAAAGTAGTATTAAATTCCGTGAACTGGAGAAGTATTTAGCTCAAAGTTATGATGTTATCTTGCCATACTTTGACACCACAATCAAAACCCGATATTGCCAAGTTGGCGAATTTGCGTTCTCGCCGCATATGCTTTGCAACAGTATAAGGTCAGGTTCAGTGTGGAGTAGTAATTCAGTCAAAGCACTGTAGTTACCTGAAATGGTTACTTTTCATGAAACGGTGGTCGGTAATAGTTTAATGGTAAAACATATGTACCACTAATATAAAAGCAGCAAATTAGAGCATTCAACACCAAATCTCAAAAAACTAGTATTCCGGTTTAATTTTGTCGTTATTACTTACCTTACATACATAGTATAATGTATAAGGGAAGTATTGTAACGGGGTCGAAAATTCGAATTCAAGTTTTTGACGGGAGAGCACATTTCAGGCATCCCTGAACACGAATCAAAACGTTTTTGAGATGACGTCTGTGTGTGTGTAAGTGTTGTGCAAAATATAATCTAATTTGGTACGAAATAATTTTAGATGTTGTCATCTGGATGTACAATTTACTGCGCCAAATGTACAATTCAACGTTACACACAATGTACTGTGGATCTTTTCATCACTTTTTCACCGTTAAAAAAGTAAATTCATTGCATTATATAAGGAAAGTCATGTCCTGCCTACATCAGATTTTTTTAATATGGGTATTGAAAGGATAATACCAATATTTCGGTAGCATATTAATGTGAATAACGTATATGGTCAGAGCATCCGTCAGAAATCAGAGCGTTACAAAAAATTTCTTTAGCGATTTTTACTATTTATAAATATATCAAAATAACTTCAGTATTTTCTTTAGTCTTTTTTTTCGAAAAAAGAAAAGAAAAAGTTTTTAACCAAGCGAGCTCTTTCTCTTTATTTACATTTACTCGAAATATATTTCAAGCTATAGAAGATAGATATAAGTAGTAAGCAACAAAAATGTTCAGTAGGAAACCCAGTTTATACATCTATATTTCCCTTTATAGTTTCTGAGCAATCGTCTTGTCAATTCGAAAAAGATCGCAAATTTTCTGTTTTTAAAATTTGCAATACTTATATTTCAAAAACTGAAAGTTTTTACATCATATAATCATATATATGAATAGTATGGAGTAATGTGTCTAGCTTTTAAAATGTCGTACAAGGATATAAGATTTTGAATAGGGTTTTAAGTTTTTGAGATAATAGAGCGAAGATTTTTAATGATCAGAATATATCCATCTTATTTGTTGGAAATTTTGACGTACAGACATCAAGGAAATGTAATTATTAGATTTTATATCGAGAATGTTCAACTTAAAACTCTCATCAGCTCCTATAAAGTCCACTAAGTCAGATCAAACTTGTACAGATTTGATATTAGCTCGTAACCCAGAAAGACTAAGTTGTTTTACTTATTTATACCTACTTTAGTGAAACAACACACATGAGAGTGTAAACAACGAATAATCTTATTGAACCTTATTGGAGTTTTATTTTAAAAGATTTCACGTGAAACCATTTCAGCTCCTTCGGACTGGAGCCATCGCCAGTTTCTATTTCAAACTGTTAAAGTGAAAATTTAGCTTGTTCTCTACTATACTACTTCATATCATATACTTTTGTCATTTTTAAAATTCTTAATAACAATTTAGGAAATAATGTAACTCATTGTATCATTGTTTTTCAGATAATCGAATCATTTTTTCATTATTTAATCAACTTATGTTACTTTGGAACTCTATTACCAATTCATTCCGTTGTCTCCTGCTTCAGAACAAATTATTTTCTAAAATTTTATCTCTATTATTTTCCTTTATTTAGCGTATTGGTGTTTATGGGCATTCTGTTCTTTACAGTGTAACGAACTTACTTCTGTAATGCTTGAAATGTAATTCTTCCCGGTGAAAATATTTCAATTAAAATGTATAATTCTACCAGATTCTATCCTATAACTTTCAACTTTGAACATTATCTTATGTAGAAACCTTTTTTGCATACATCTTTAGAGTGTATTTTTCATCATTTTGTTCTATTGCATTTAGTAGGGAATTTATTTATGCCGATCGAGATGAGTATCATTATTAACACTTTACAACATAGTTGAAAAGTATTTATGACTTTGTTCATTAACACTTTACAACATAGTTGAAAAGTGTTTATGACTTTGTTCATTAACACTTTACAACATAGTTGAAAAGTGTTTCTGACTTTGTTCATTAACACTTTACAACATAGTTGAAAAGTATGATAAATAGCACAAAGTATGATATGAAGCACAAAATACTGATTTCTTCATGATCCGCAAGTCGAACGGGGCTGTATTTTCAATCAATTCATCCTTTTACTTTATGTTCTTTGTCCAATAAATTTGGCTTTAATATCTCTTGTCTTTCATGGTGTTGCATTTTGGATGGCCAGCAGTATATATAAAAAAAATTCAGCGAAATATATTCAGTAGTTTTTTAAATAAAAATTCAAATAATAATTACACCTTTTATATGAAGCGATGACGTGACCATGATATGAAAAGATCACGTGATCCACTTCAAAATGATATATGGCATCCATCTTGTCTCAAAATCGTGATTTTTAAAGTTCTTTTTAATTCATATTGAGTGTTGTATCCGCTCTAAAACCACTTTATTTTTGCTTAAATTCTGTGCATCTACATACTGAAGCAACGCAATTACAATATATTTGAGTTTAAATGCTCATCCAAATTTGATTATTTCTACAACGAAGCCTATTTTTCATCTATGTAAAATGTTAACAGTTAAATATGTAGAATGAGTTGTATTAGAATTGTTGTATTTCTTTAACACAAAATCATTTAGTTCATGGAGTCTGCATAGCTGATATGAATGAAATATTCATTGATTTTACAAGGAGAAGGACGATTTTTTTTCGATGAAGTCTTACGCATAGAGTTTAATTAAGTGTAGCTCCATGGTCTTAATTTTTAAATAAAATAAATTGTTATAGTATTGTGGTGAATGACATGAATGGGAAATTATTTATGAATGAAATGCTGCTTTTATAGAGAGAGCCAGGCGTGATATTTTTTCTATGACGTCATTCGAATGAATTTCAGTTGTTTTCGATGAAGTTTTCAAATATAATAAATTATCGTAGTATTATGATAATTCTAAAATTATTACCGAGGAATGTATCGCATTTTAGATATGTTTAAACCAAGCAATTTATATTTCAATGCCGTCATTTGAATGAAGTTCATTTTTTTCGATGAAGGTTTAAGTTTTCAAATATAATAAATTAATGTAGTATTGTGATAAGTTTTAAAATATTACCGAGGAATGTATTGCATTTTAGACTTGTTTAAATAAAATTGCTTGAAGTTGGAAAGTGTTTCATAAGCAATGCTTTAAGCATGATTGATCTTTCTTGTATTATTTATAAACTAGACAAGAGTACAAGCATAAATCTTACTAGGATTATGTTTATTTAAAGCGCTAAAAAAAATAGAAACCCACAAATTATGACAATTTTAATTGTTGAGATATACATCGCCATACAACATGTATTTTAAAGCTTCGTTTTAGAAGAGAGCAGTGATTAAGATGACAATGACAGGAAATATAAAATGAAATTAAATATATAATATTGTCATAATTTGGGGGTTTATATTTTAATATTTTATATAAGTACAAACATATAGTTTCTATATGTACTTTTCTGGTTTGGGTTTGCATGAAAATATAAACCAGTTTTTACAATGCGATCTGTATTTTTGCTTCTAATATCTTTTGTTTTTAATACTGAGTAAATTTCTTTCTTTTACTGAATGTTATTTTAATTGGGAGCTACATGCTACATTATTAGTACAATGCAGCAGAAAATTGCGAACACAATATTTCGAAAACTATTGGACCTATTGAGAATAAAATAATTTGGAAAACCACACTTTTTAAGAGCAAAGTTTCTAGAAAGGCACCACAAAATCAGATAAGTCATTCGTGAGTTATAAACGTTAATGATAATCATCCCCTTGATGGGGTTAATGCTTAGCTTAGATGAAAACGCACAACAGAAAGCGACAGCTTTCTGTGATGAAACTTTGACTATAGTGAATCAAATTAACGAAAATTTACTCAAAATTATTTAACGAAAAGTAACCCGAAATTAATTAACGAAAATTTACCCGAAATTAATTAACGAAAATTTACTCAAAATAATACAACGAAAATTTGCCTGAAATTAATTGACGAAAATTTATCCAAAAGAATGCTTCGAAATGGATTACTACTGAACTGGCAAGAATTTTAATGCAAGCTCCTCAGAACTCAAAGGGCAAGAAAGCCCATAAGTAAGGACTTTGTATATATAACGAATACAACTGCAATATAAAGACAAGCTTCATTTAATAACGAACTTCAAAACTTAATGCTGTTTCTAAAACATTATTTGAACATAAGCAGCAGAAAATAACGAATTATTTAACACAGCAGTAAGAAGCCAACGGCCCTACCGTGCTGAAAACATCAGTTTTCGTTAGATGATCGAAGTCAAGCAGCATCGGGCGCGGTTAGTACTTGGGTGGGTGACCACCTGGGAATACCACGTGCTGTTGATACATTTCGGGCGCGGTAGCTCGGTGATTTGCGCGCTGGATTTGCACGCTGCCACAACTGCCGCCGTGTTCATGCGGAGTACGATCACGTTAAACATATGGGTCCGTAAGTCCTTCCGAGAGGTTGGTGGTAGGGGAAGGAGGGTACGGTCCCTGTAGATGCCTCCCCCACTGGGTTCCGGTCTAAATTGGGTGGCACTTTCCGGCCGTCCAAACGGTTACCTTACAACTTTCTGGTAGGTCGGACGGTCTGGGTCTCAACAACTCAACAGCAACAACAACACAGCAGTAAGAGTATGTGAAACGCTCATTGATACCACCTTTGTAAGTGCATTTCAAAACAAATGTTTTTGATGATACAGGGGGGGGGGAGTAAAAATGTGTAACAAATTTGGAGAAATAGTATTTGGAAAATGTCTCCAAGTCGCCATTCATTCTATATATTTGAAGTATAAGTTTTATTTATTTGATAATTCTTGTCGTTTTGGGGGAATTATTAATTTACCATTTCTTATTCAAAATACAATGAGTTTCACTGCTTGTGGTACAGAAAAGTTTTGTTAAGGGTCTAGAGTGACATCTACTAATGAGAGAGTAACTTACGGGCACAGGAGGACGGACGAGTTTGGCATGGGACAGGAGAGTGACGAGGTTCAGCATCCAGCAGGTGAATAAGATGCACCTCATACTCGTGGTCTGCCGCTGAAACGTCATCTTGGTATGTATCCCCTACAGGAAGCGGCTGCCCACGAAAAGATCTGAAAATATAAATGTGGTTATAAGTGATACAGTCGTGGAAGACGTAATTTAACACTAAATAGAAATAATTTGTTTGAGTAAAAGCGTAAAAATCATGATAGGTTGAAATTTTTGAACTTGGTAACTTATAGCTAGATGTGCAATCATTTTTCTAGTTTGCATCAAAGAAAAATTGCTTTCAATATAACATGTACAGATAAGAAAGTTTATAAAGTATATGGAATGGAACGATAATTATTTTTATAAACAAAAGCTGGAAATGGCCATGTTGATAATGGACTTTTGCTTTTATGAATGACTTTCTTGTAAAGGATTGTGTTGTGCTTCAGTTACGTGATATGATAAACACAAAACCTTATCACACGCATCTTGTCACTGTCTGGCCGAAGTCTCGAACTCACGATCTGCATGTCGTCTGACTGCTCAACTAACCTGTGCGATTCATTTGTCAGAATTTTAAATACGGAACTATAGTATATTTAAATACTGCATAAAATTACATTTAAGCAGTTAAAATTATTATTAGCGATATATTTAAGTACTGCAACAAAAAATTAATGTTTAATGAACAATATTTAAAATGGAAGCTATTTAAAACTTAGATAAGTTATAAACTTAGAATTTAATGATTAACATAACTTTCAAGCGTATGCCTATTGTAATATCACATTTGCACGAGGAACTAATCTACAACTAATATTTTAGACTGTCGAAGACAGGAAAACTCACACTCTTAAAAAATTAAATTGCAATTTATTTTAAAAAATTTTATTTTGTTAAATAATGCATGGCACATTGAACTAAAATTGCCATGTCAGTTAAAAATTGGCTTAGTTAGGTTTCGTCCTGTGAATGATACTATAAGTGTACAAAGCTTCAGCCTTCTAGGTCACCGAGGGAGGGCAGGAGTTTCTACATGCTCTGAAAGGACTTTCGAAAACGATTTTTTTTTGCCCGCAAGGGTAAATTGAGTATCACTGTCTCGAGGTTAATATTATGACCATGCATAAATTCATCCTTCTAAGTCATTGGGGGGTTTCTGGAGAGTCTGATAAGACTTTTAAAAAATCTTCCATTTTGTCTCCTCCCCGGGAGATAGAATTGAAAATCCAGCTCAATTGGATTTTGTCCCATAGTCGATGCTATAAATGTGCAAAGATACAACCGGGTGTCTTCTGGAGGGTCTGAAAAGACACAAACAGACAAACATTACATAGATAAGCCTGATATATAAATTCATACCTCCTTTAATATTGTGCACGTGCAAACGAAGACGCAACTTTCACTTGCATTAGGTGCAAGACAGACAGCACGCTGATTACCAGCCACGTAAATTACATGTCTGGAAATGGCAACAAAAACATCGAACAGCTGTAAAAGGCATAACTGAGGAAGTCCCGAGGCGGCGGCCCAGCGCCCTTGGTTCAACCCGTTTTTTTGAAAATTGAATGTGATTCGATTCACAAGGGATGGGTGTGCCGATTTGATCTCGAGGTCGTTATTTTATTCGAATATTTTTCTCGTTTGACATAAGATGGCACAGTGGAGAGAATCGAAGTTTAACGAATTGCCTGCTTTTTATATATTTAACACTTGATGCAAATATAGATCTGCTAAATCAAACGTGTGCGTCTAAAAAGTCAATACAATTGTAAGTCGTGACAGGTCGGAAAATGCGTTATCTCATTCATCATAAATTTTGAGTGATAATGCATAATATTTATAAAAGTTGTGTGACCTGTTTTCTTGAATGAAGTGTGCGACTTTCCTATCCGAACCCAGAGGCTCGTTGGATAGACAGCGGGGCTTGCGGTTTAGAGTTTGAAATATTTGGCTCATTTTCTGATTTCATACTAACGTCTGAGCAATGCTGAAAATCCTAGTGTACAGTACTTGATTTATGCACAGGTCCATGGTGTTAGTATGGGGAGGACTGGGGCCATAAGCGTCAACATTTTTGAAACACCAAATTTATAGAATGTTGTGTTCTGCTTTATTAAAAACATTTTAAGATTGCATAAGAAATAAATATCGTATTGCGTTTTATTTTTCCA
This sequence comes from Amaurobius ferox, assembly GCA_951213105.1. Classification (NCBI taxonomy): domain Eukaryota; kingdom Metazoa; phylum Arthropoda; class Arachnida; order Araneae; family Amaurobiidae; genus Amaurobius; species Amaurobius ferox. The sequence goes on from OX578138.1 coordinate 33,324,739, forward strand.
TGCGAGCCCGATATATCTCGAAATAATCAAATGATTTTAAGAAAATTCGGTATGTTTATTATAGTCGGTAACAATAAACTTATTGACTTTTAGCGAGTTTGAGTGTTTAAAAAAGTCTAATTATATTGTTAATGTAATTGTATTGTCGTCTAATTGCACCACCCACAGGTAATAGTTAGATATAATTGTATTATTATTTTATCATAAGATGGACTCTACAAACAGTGAAAGGAAATTTGCAGGTACAGTTAGTTGTCCGTCGCGCGCTTGTTTTTAAAGTAGAGATTGGATTTATAATATAAATGCCTTGATTTATCTGTTTGTCTATCTATCTATCTCTGGGTAACGCTGGCAATTCTACAAAATGTTGCCAAACGTGTTTTAATCACGGATAAACTTTTCAATTTTTTGGATATAACCATGGAGCTTTACGTAGTGTACTGAAAGTGAGTCCATTATGTGGGCGACTTGTTTTTTACGTAATGCAGTCACTATGCTTCTTTCGCGGCGAAATTATGATGTAAATATGGAGCTTTACGAAGCGTATGACATCAGATACTGAAAGTGCGGTCATGATAAGGGAAGCCCATTCCCGACATAATGCAATGATTATACTTCTTTCACAGCGAAATTATAATGTAATCATGAAGCTTTACGTAACATATGATTTCAGACACTGAAAGTTAGACCCTGGTGTTATTTTATTTCTTATCATTTTATATATTACTTTCCTTATATACATAATGTATAAGGAAAGTATTGTGACGGGGTCGAAAATTCGAATTCGAGTTTTCGACGGGAGAGCACGTTTCAAGCATCCCTGATCACGAATCAAACATTTTTGAAGTGATGTCTGTGTGTGTGTCAGTGAGTCTGTGGAGACGATAACTGACGAACGAATGGACGAATTCGAACCAAATTTGGTACAAAAATCACAATCCGTAAACACTGGAAGCCTATTGTTTTTATACGTAATCGAATGTTCAGAACCCCCCTAAATTTTCGAATGAAATTTTGAAAAAATCGTCAAAAAATCAAAACCGCTAATAAAGTTACGCAAATAGACATTTCTTATGTAATTTTTCATTAGAAAACGATTGGCTTAAATTTTAGAACGCTAACATGAACCGTTCTCGAGATATTGTACATTTTTCAAAAATTTTTTGAAAAAGTCACATAAAAAAAAAAATTCCTATTGAGAAACATGTCCACTTTTCATATGTAATACCATGCGATAAATTGAGTGACATCATTCTCGTGGACCTAGCTCGTTCCATTCATGAAAAAATATACTTTGAATAATACTTTTGTATTTGAACGCCAATAGTCATTTATCTGCTGTAAGAATAACTTTTTTCTTAGTGCATAACGCTTGGCGAGATTTTGGCGACGAATTTGGCGGAATGTCGCCAACTTGGCGACTTTTTAGAAATGTTGCCAAATTAATGAAAATCTCGCCAAATGGATAAAAATGATGCTAAATCAATGAAAATGACGACTAATCGTCGAAAATTCAATATCTTGGAAAGAATATTAGTATCTACTATAAGAAAAACCTATTTTTTTACTGTAAAAGTAGTAAATTCATTACATTATATAAGGAAAGTCATGTGTTGCCCACATCAGATTTTTTTTATTTGAGATACCACGCAGCTCAGAGTGTCACGCTCATTTCGTTAACATATTTAACCAAGGCTTAATTGTCTCCCGCATCCCGCGCTCGTTTATCAACGGAACGCGGGATACAGTTAAGCCTTGGTTTAACATTCAAAATAGTTCAAGCGTCTTCCATGAAAAGCGGGAAATATTATTCTTGCGTGTTTTTAGTTTATTACCTTTAGGACAGAATGCCCACGTGTCTGACTAGAAAAAAAAATGACAAAAATGTCGACAAATTAATAAAAATATCGTCAAATTGATAAAAATGTCGCCAAATTGTTAGAAATGACACTAAAATAATAAAAATGACGACAAATTGACGAAAATTCAATATCTTGAAAATAATATAAGAATCTACTATAAAAATAACCTATTTCTCCGGCCGTAACGCTTGGCAAAACTCTGGTGACAAATTTTGGCGGCATATCGCCAATTTGGCGAGTTTTTTTAAATGTTGCCAAATTGATAAAAATGACAATAAATCAATGGAAATGACGAGTAATTTATGAAAATTCTATATCTTAGAAAGAACAGAGTAAACGACCATAATAATAACCCATTTCTCCGTCCGTATGTAATGCTTGGTGAAAAATTTGGCGAGATGTTGCAAACTTGGTAACTTTTTTAAATATTACCAGACTGACGAAAATGTTGCCAAATTAATAAAAATATCACCAAATTGATAAAAATGACGCTAAATAGGAGACAATACTTTGCAAATTTTTAATTCCGTAATATGACAAGCATACCTTCTAAGATTTAAATATTTATTGGATTTTAGTAACAGTAGTTTGACGCTTTTTTTTAAAAGAACGCCACTTTAAAGCGCATTGTCTGTCACATAATGTTGACATCAAATTACTTGAGCAAGCACCGTAAGAACAAAACAACTACGATGCGGTCTATAAACATTTTTAATTACAAGCGCGGGTGCCTCTGTAGCCTGATACTCGAGAAATGCAGACCTGATATATCTGTTTTGGTCCGGTAACTCTGGGCAGCGGTGCTTGACCGGACACCTGATGCCAGGCATTGCCAAGGTGAAAAAAAAGCCTCAAGATACGGATTAGTCTTTAAAAGGGCTAAGCAAATAGTTTGTTGAATTTCGTGGATCAGCATGCACCAATCAAAAGTAATTGGTGTAAACAGACAGAAGCATTGGGGTTTTCTAGATTATACGGTGAAATAGCTAATCCTCAAGCGACAATAGAATATTAAACATTCCAACTGAGATATAATATATAGAGTTTGAGTTCCCATACGATTTCTCATATACAGTAAGTTAAAGCTTAATTGACATCGATTTTGGAGCTTCTACAACTGGTTATAGATATATGCATCCAATTTAAAAGTTTCTTAAAATTAAGTGCGAAATTATTTTATTTATATATATATATATATATATATATATATATATATATATATATTTATATATATTTTTATATATTTTTATATATATATATTTATATATATATTTATATATATATATATATATATATATATATATATATGTATATATATATATATATGTTACAGCAAGAGTGCAAATGACGGAACGCAGAAATGCATCATAGGCAAATGATATCTACCTCTTATCTTTAATGGATCTTAATTCGAGGTTTCAACAGATTTATACTTTTTAAGTGTCCATAAACTCGAATAAAAATGTTTGAGGTGACGTCTGCCTACCTGTGTGCGGGTGTGTGTGCAGATACGATATCTCTTGAACTAATGAGACGTCTCAAATATAATTTGATAAGATTATTGCAATCAGTAAGTACTGGAACCCTATTCGATTTGGAAGCGATTAAGTTCGAAAAAAACCCCTAATTATTGAATAAATTTAACAAGAAAGATCAATGCTTAAAGTTTTTCATAATCAATGCTTAAAACATTGATTATGAAACCCTTTCCAACTTCAATACAATTTTATTTAAACAAGTCTAAAATTCAATACATTCCTCGGTAATATTTTAAAACTTATCACAATACTACATTAATTTATTATATTTGAAAACTTAAATCTTCATCGAAAAAAATGAATTTCATTCAAATGAAGGCATTGAAATATAAACTGCCTGGTTTAAACATCTCTAAAATGCGATACATTCCTCGGTAATATTTTAAAAGCTATCATAATACTACGATAATTTATTATATTTGAAAACTTCATCGAAAATAACTGAAATTCATATAGGAAAAATAATACGCCTGGCTCTCTCTATAAAAGCAGCATTTCATTCACAACATTTTCCCATTCATTTCATTCATCACAATACTATAATAATTTATTTTATTTAAAAATTAAGACCATGGAGCTACAAGTAATTAAACTCAATGCTTAAAACTTCATTGAAAATAATCGTCCTTCTTTTTGTAAAATCATTGAATATTTCATTCATATCAGCTATGCAGACTCCATGGGCTAAATAATTTTGTGTTAAATAAATACAGCAATTCTAATACAACTCATTCTACATATTTTGCTGTTTGCATTTTACATAAGTGAAAAATAGGCTTCGTTGTAGAAATAATCAAATTTGGATGATCATTTAAACTCAAATATATTGTAATTGCGTCGTTTCAGTATGTAGATGCACAGAATTTAAGCAAAAATAAAGTGGTTTTAGGACGGATACAACACTCAATATGAATTAAAAAGAACTTAAAAAATCACGATTTTGAAACAAGATGGATGCCATATATCATTTTGAAGTGGGTCATGTGATCTTTTCATATCATGGTCACGTGATCGCTTCATATGTTGTTGCTTACCCTCTTTAACAGATCTGACATAAGTCAGATCAACTCCAGTAGGTTGTTGACCGCCAGAAAATCAATAACTGAAAGGCAGATGTCAAGTCCTCCTTGGAAAGTCCGACGCAACTCAGTATGTGCTCCGGGGAGGCCGGATGGTCAGAGCATTTATTACAAGTGGGATGGATTTTTCCACCGCGTTCAAAAGAAAGACACTTAAGGTGGCCACTTTTAAGTCTAGCAAGTGCAGTCTGGGAGCCACGATCACATTAATCATCATATAAAAGGTGTAATTATTATTTTAATTTTTATTTAAAAAACTACTCTATATATTTCGCTGAATTTTTTTTTTTATATATTTTATGGAACAATTTGAATATTCCCTAAAATTTTCGAACCAATTTGTGAATTTTAAATGCGCTTAAAAAATGTTTGAAAAATTAGGTCCCATAGGGCTCAATGTATTTCATTTTTTCAACCCAGGTTCAATCCAAAACTAATTGGGTGATATTATTCATTTATATTCCCATAGTCCTACAGACCGTCTGAACAACATACTAAAATTTCATTTTGTTTAAGTTATTTTTATGGCAGTCATCGTGCTAACGGACAGACAGACAGAATGAACAAAGCCATAAACACTTTTCAATTTTGTTGTAAAGTGTTAAAAAAGAAATTCTGAAGTCATGACCTTCAATAATATTAAGTGAACAATTGGTTCAAATTTTAAGATTTCACTAGAAAACGTATGACACAATCATCTTTAGAAGCTAGAATATATCGCTCTTGAGATACTGCACATTTATCACAGATATTTGTAAAACATCGTCAAGTAATTTCACTTTGCATTTTTTGCAATAGTATGCGACCAATCTATTCTCGTGGATTTAGTTCATTCCATTCACGATAAAAGACACTTTTTATTAGAATTTTGTATTTTGAAACCCCAGAAACTGCCCATTGTCATTTATTTTACGGGATATTAATTCAATTTCATTTTGATGAGAATTTTATACGCGAGTATGAACAAATCATTTGGATAAATAAGTTGCCAAAAGCGCCCAATTTCAATTGATGTGATGATATGAAGCCCGGTAGCCATTCCATATGCAAAATTTGAACAAGCATTGAAAATAATCTAAAACTAACTTGGATTTCCCTACTGAACTATTTAAGAAATATCTCTTCAAAATTACTAATCGTTTGTTGATTTTCAGTTTCATGACTTGCAGAGTGAATTAATTTTACTTTCAATTTTGCGAAATAGTTCCTGCAGACAAAATATATTAAAATATAAAACTTTTGAAATCAAAAAATGTAACCAACATATTAAATACGACTTGAATGATTGGAAGAGAAATACAACAGGTCATCATCTGAAGGGATTTTAGTAAAGCTTGGGCACAAAACAAGCACATTTACATTGCAAATTCTATGTTTTTAATTTCAGAAGATGTATTCTGATCCTGCCTAATCCGAATTCTTCCTTATAGAGGCGTAGTATTCCTTAATTATTTAAGAGGAATGATTTTACGGAGTCTGTTGGTTAGATTATTTTTACCTGCATGTCTATTATAATAATTTTACCTACATCCTGTATCAAGGAATACTATTCGAAGATGACTGGAAGAATGTGGGATTAGGCGTCGAGGTTCATTATAGGCACTTACTACTGATACCTAAACATAGACAGAGTCGTCTGGATTGGTGTGAAGATTGATAAGCCTGGACATTGTCCGATAAAACACATGTTGTCTTTAGCGACGAATTTCACTTCTTGCTCAGTGTGTGTGGAAGTCTGGCAAATCATATCGTGGGACAATCCCTGCAAGCCAATCTTATGGCTCTCTTGTAATTCGAAGATATTCTGCAGTCGATTGTTCTGCCTTAGCTGTCAAACCGCCCAGGTTCCATTTAATAACAAGACAATGCTTGACAGCATACTGCACGACTTACTCAGCAATGTCTTTGAGGATTTAATACCCTCTCCTGGCCATCCTGTTCCCCAGATCTATCACCAATAGAACACGTTTGGGACATACTGAAACCGCAATTGCATCCTTCTCAGAATACCACTAAATTAGATGACCAGTTGCAACACTCGTGGCCGAATCTTCCCCAGAGCAACTTAATTGACTCTATGCCGCACTGAATATCGGCTTGTATAGCTACCAGGATAGGAACTATCACTAAAAAGTATCTTCTTGTTGCCCTATTTCTTTATAAAACGTTTTATGCTCTCAAATTCTAATCATCTGCAAATCTCCTCAAACGATACCTATATATGCCGAGTTTTGAGGCTGTAGATAAATTTCTTATGGATGCATTTTCTTTTTGCAGAGTGTATTATATTCTTCTTTCTCCAATATTAAATCTTTTGGGAACTTTTTCGTCGAATTTAACGCTATTCTTTATCATATACTCTTATTTTCTTTTATTCTCATGAATAATGCATTTTAAAAGATCATCTCTGCAACAACATGTAAGCTACATGTTCTAAATAGATAGATAGTATCAACGACATATTCAAATAGAGACTTTCCATTGTTATGATTTTTTTAAAACCAACTGTATTAATGCCACTGGTGAGTTATCAATAGTGAAAATAGGTATTTGCTTACGGAGGCCGAAATTCAAAGATATACTTCGAAAAATTATACTTGTCATCTTGCATAGCTTGCACAAATGACTAGAAAATAATAAAAATAAAATACATTTTACGGTATAAATCCGCTTAATGTTTTTGTATTTATCATATTTTAGTCTGCCCACAGAAATGTATAAATAAATAAGAAAATTATAAAATTATCTGACATCATTTAGATCGTTTATTATTTTTTCCCCTTTATTTCCATTTCTCTCCAAGTGCACGGTCCACTAACTCTGTTGCCAATAATTGCCCAGCTGTTGGGGAAAGCCGTTTAGAAAGGAAAACTGACCTAGTGCCTGAAGGTGGTTCTGAATCCGGTCTGGCTGTACTTTCGCCTTTGAGCATCCGCTGTGGTTGGATGGTTGGAGGATTGCGGAAGGATCCGTATCACTACCTTGGAAATTCGGGGCTAATCCTCTGCCTCCTGACCTCCAAAGTTCAGTAGCGATCGGAGCATCCTTCGGTTTTTATGAGGAATGTGGAATTTACGTTTTGTGCGGAAGTGGTCGTAGATCTATGCCTACTAATTTATGTTTTGATTCCAAGAGCAGCGGTTTTCAACCTTTATTCATCCGAGTACCTCCTGTTTGTCAATTTCTTTTAATTGGGGGCACGACAGTCCAGTGGTTATCTCGCTGAATTTGCACTTGGATGACTCACGTTCGATTACCGTCTTTTTCCAAACTGTCGCCTTGTTCACTCGGAATATAATGACTTTAAACATGTGTGTCCATAAGACCTTTTGAGAGGTTGGTGGTAGGGAAAGGGTGGTACGGCCCTTCCGATGCCTTCCCCATTGAGCTCCGGTCTAAATTGGGTGGCACTTCCCGGCCGTCCAAACAGATAACTTACATCTTCGGGTAGGTGGAACGGTCTGGGTCGAACAAACAATTTCTTTTAAATGTACCCCTAAAGGTCTGTATCATTCAATTGTAATCCCTGACTGGCCATTTCTTCCAATTATACCCTCTGACCGTCGATTTCTTTCAAATGTACCCCTAAATTCTCCATTAAAGTCTACCTTCTGACTGCCCATGTCTTTTAATTGAAGCCTCTGATTGTATATATCATTAGACTGTGCCCCTTGATTGTCCATATCGTTTAATTCTTCAGTCTTTCCTCATTTTAAAAATATTGTAACTATTAGAAATTTGACTTTCTATAATTAAAAATTCACTTAAAATATTTGTACAATGACACAAGACTTTTATGGAAATGTACAATAAATCTTTGCTGTGAAATTTCTTAGAACAGATAGATAAAATGTGAAAAGATTAATAAAGTACGTACATGTATATAGGTAGCGTATGAAATTATGCACACACACACACACACACATACAAAAAAAAAGATATGAAACTCGAGATTTAAAAAAAAAATAGGCTCATTTTTTAAAATTAATTTTTTAAAACAGCAGCTTCCTTAGCAGCTTCCATAAATCCGCCATGTGAGGGGGATTTACAAGTGATTTGATAAAAAAAATATACCCGGACTAGTGTTTTAACTTCGTTAAATTATTCTATATTAAAATAATTCCCTTCAAAATAGTTTTCTTAAGCAGGTACACCCCCTGCCAATGCTTTTTATACTACAGGAAGCACTCCGTGTAGGCCCTTGAGAGAATTATCTTTGATCAGCCATTGAATTTTGTTTTAGCTAAGGCATCCTTTTATTTAGCTTTTCAGTTAAAAAAATCATTACAAAATGCATTTGCTGAAATAAATCGTAAAAAATACATTTTCCTATCATTTCATACTACCAAATTTTGGCGCGGAGCAGTCTTTAAAATTAACATTTCTGAAAAAAATTCTACTTCTCACGGAAGTTTATCGAACGATTGAACCGTGTACCAAATTGCAAGTATTTATCAATTCGGAAAATACCTATAAAAGGTGTGACAGACAGACGGACGGAAATTAATACATACTTACCGATTACCCGTTGAAAATCAACGGTCTCATAATAAACAAAGACCGAGCAACGTAAATTATTGAATAATTCGATTTTTCTAGTGGACCCTATCAAATTTTTCACATATATACTAAATTTAAAATCTTTATCTCACTTAAAAGTTTATTTTTCATTTATTTGGCCAATAGAATATCTCGATATGCGTCACCCTAAAATGCCAAATATTGCAACACAGTACTTATGGTTCTTCTTTTCCATCACACTACTTATGCTGTTGCTAGCATTCAAGTTTCTAACTTACTGCTAACTGCTTTTCCAAGCAGCTCATATTTTAAAAGTTTTGGTGTGGAACTCAACACCCCCCCCCTCCTCAAATTTGAATTTTAAATGCTTACAGCGTGTGTTATCGAAATCTTTAATAGCGTGCTAAATTTTAACTGGCTATCTCACTTAAAAGAAGGCGTCCTTCATTTATTGAGCAAAGTGAACTTTTTGGTATGCGGCACCCTTGCAGTTATAAACATTGGAAAAGTGAAATTGTATCCCTTCTTCTAATCAAACAATGTACGTTTACTCTAAATTTCTACTCTCTTATAACGAAATGCTTTTTTCATCATTTTGAAATTCAAATATTTTAGTGTGGATCCCTTCCCTCAAATGAACATTTATGAAAAATTCGATATTTTCTGGTGGTATCGAACGAATGACTCGTGCGCCAAAATTCAAATCTCTATCTATTCAGGAAAATCCGATAAAGACGTGACAAATGGTTGGTCGGTTGGTTGAGGAGGATTTTTTGGCACAAGATCCAAAGAGGATATGCTGCGCCAGACATATGGTATCAAAATGCAGAGATTAACAAGGAATTAAATAAGGAATAAACGTGACAAATGGAGAGACATTTGAGAATTAGTATATATATATATATATATATATATATATATATAATGTTGCAGAAGGTTCTTGGGTATCAGAACAATGCAGCGCGTTGCAAAGTATTTTTTAGGAAACATGCCAAGGAAAACCTCTGATGTCATATCACAGTAAAAAAAAATTTGGCAGCATGTAAATAAATCGTAAATCTGTAAAATGTATGAATCGAAAATTCATCTACAATCCAACATTTTCCTAAACAGTATGCTATGTATGCAGGAAATTAAGAAAATAGTGAGATTATTTAAAGCCAAAATGCCAAATCTTCTAATTAAATAGAAGTGAATGTGAAGTTCTACCGCAGTTTGAGTGGCTCAGGGGATCGACACTTGCCTTGAGCCTTCAATATGCCGGAGGTTTGAGTCTGTGCAACTCTTCATTTTCGCTTGCATTTTCAAAATGGCGCCATGTAAACAGAGGTGTCCTTGATTTCAGACAAACAGCGTAGTTATGAAAATGATTTGTTTATATTGCAAGTTTTATAAAATAAATATTTTTCTCTGCATGAAAACAAAACGTCACAACCTCTCAACTCATAATATAATTCGCCCCATCTTGCCCTACGAACTTCGCATGCAAACGACAGGGCACCCTTGAGTCACCCGCCACCCGAGTTTCCCAAACACAAAGAAACTAAAAAACCGCAACTTTCCGCCCACAATTCCGTTCGAACAAAAGATGTCCGCGTATATCTGACACGAATCGAACCGAACACCATTAATAATATCGAGAACCGAATTCAAATGAGAGGCGGAAATGACCTTGTCCTCCTTAAAACACGGTCCTTCAACTCAAATTGCGGATGATGACGGATGGCTGGAGGCGGATTCTGAGCCAGACCATGAAGTCCATACAGCTCTGAATGGTGTTTGTTCACGATTACGGGCGTTTACCGTAAATTGATGCAAAATGGTCAACGGGTAATTTAAATACTTACAATGTTTCGAAGTTTGTTTCGGAATTATTTTTTTTTAGCTTTTTTTTTTCCATCGACGTATTGTCTTTGAATCTTTTTTAAAATTAGATTTGTTGAGAAAACGTGGCGTATAATTTATTGCTCAGTTTGCAATGAGCAAATTTTTAAATTAAACACACGTTAAACAAGTTTTTATGGCAGAAGCATCTCCTCTGTTAAATCTTTCTAACTGTATTTCAAATAACGTTTCTTTTGTTGAAGTTTTAATGGTCTTCTCAAGGATTAGCCAGCAAAAACATCTGACGTTACACGGTATACAAATAGTTCAACTAAGAAGGAAACGCTATCGCATTCTTTCATTATAAAGTACCAAGTAATGTCATGTATCTCTGCGAGGAGCACGAATAATTGATTTTTAAGTATATTAACTTCGGGAATATATTTAAACAGAAATGTAAACGCAGTACACCTCAGTGGATATTTTGAGACCTTCGGGGTTTCTATTTTTAACACTTTACAACAAAGTTGAAAATTGTTTATGACTTTGTTCATTCTGTCTGTCTGTCTGCCATTAGCACGATAACTGCCGTAAAAATGAGTTAATGAAAATGAAATTTTAGTATGTTGTTCAGACGGTCTGTAGGACCTATGGGAATATAAATGAATAATATCACCCAATTAGTTTTGGATTGAACCCGAGTTGAAAAAATGAAATACATTGAGCCCTATGAGACCTAGTTTTTCAAACATTTTTAAGCGGATTTAAAATTCACAAATTGCTTCGAAAACATTAGGTAATATTCAAATTCTTCTATAAAACATATAAAAAAAAATTCAGCGAAATATATTCAGTAGTTTTTAAATAAAAATTTAAATGATAATTACACCTCTTATACGAAGCGATCACGTGACCATGATATGAAAAGATCACATGACCCACTTCAAAATGATATATGGCATCCATCTTGTCTCAAAATCGTGATTTTTAAAGTTCTTTTTAATTCATATTGAGTGTTGGAGCCGTCCTAAAACCACTTTATTTTTGCTTAAATTCTGTGCATCTACATACTGAAACAACGGAATTACAATATATTTGAGTTTAAATGATCATCCAAATTTGATTATTTCTACAACGAAGCCTATATTTCACTTATGTAAAATGTAAACAGCAAAATATGTAGAATGAGTTGTATTAGAATTGCTGTATTTCTTTAACACAAAATAATTTAGCCCATGGAGTCTGCATGGCTGATAGGAATGAAATATTAATTGATTTTATAAAGAGAAGGACGATTTTTTTGGATGAAGTTTTAAGCATAGAGTTTAATTACTTGTAGCTCCATGGTCTTAATTTTTAAATAAAATAAATTATTATAGTATTGTGATGAATGAAATGAATGGGGAAATGTTATGAATGAAATGCTGTTTTTATAGAGAGATCCAGGCGTGTTATTTTTTCTATGACGTCATTTGAATGAATTTCAGTTGTTTTCGGTGAAGTTTTCAAATATAATAAATTATCGTAGTATTGTGATAGTTTTAAAAATATTACCGAGGAATGTATCGCATTTTAGAGATGTTTAAACCAGGCAATATATATTTCAATGCCGTCATTTGAATGAAGTTAATTTTTTTCGATGAAGGTTTAAGTTTTCAAATATAATAAATTAATGTAGTATTGTGATAAGTTTTAAAATATTACCGTGGAATGTATTGCATTTTAGACTTGTTTAAATAAAATTGCATTGAAGTTGGAAAGTGTTTCATAATCAATGCTTTTAAGCATGATTGATCTTTCCTGTTTATTTTTAAGATATGTTATCGTTAAAAAATTTGAATTTGTTTTACGAAGTGCTTAATTTTTTTCAAAATATGAACGTAAAATGTAGCATATGTATAAAAATAAACTGGTTAAACAATTTCCAAGATAAAAATCAAAGGTATGAAGCTGTTTTTCTGATTGACAAGTATATTCTTTCATATATGCTGTGTTTTATGAAGTTTTGATTTATCGTGTTATTATTGCAGCTGATTTTGAGCGATTATTTGATTAACATCTTCATTTATATTAGAGCCCTGTTTTTGATCAACGACAGTCCACTAGAACCCCAGCTTCCAATTCGAAACACATAGTGCGAATTCGACATCCGCGTGTTATAGAAAGAAAGGTCAGCGAAAATATTGCACGTTCACTTTTCCCCAGAATTGATTTTGGTGAACAAGTCTATCCAATTACTCAAAATTTCGTTAGCTAACTTTAACGAAAGTTCCAACGATAGCTTCAGAAATAAGGCACCGAATCATAGAGTCAGTCCTTTTACCCCCATGCTCTGAATAAGGTATTTTTAACTGTTAAATAGTTTCGCATTACTTTTGATATGGCAATTATAAAAGTATTTTGAACAATAAAACATCAAATTTGGGGAAAAAGTGGTGAAATATTTTTTCAAATTATTTTTTTAAACTTAAATAAATATTTTGGACATTATCCTAAAGACCGGTACGGTCTTGAATTTGGCGACTTTTCTGGCGCCCGATGTTGAGACAATTGCCATAGTATCCAACCAACTCGCCAGGATACCATGACTGTGAAGAGTTAAAGAGTTACCAAGGTTGCAACATAGCACTACGCTTATCGCCGATTTGGCGCGATAAAAAAAAACGACCGTACCGGTCTCTGAGATTTAGCCATATTTTGTTTTCAAAATTTGCTATACCCTAAAGCACAACTATCATTATGTTGGTTAAAAATTACATGTATCGGTATGCAGTAGATTTTTCATAAATCTCTATACAAATACATACACTAACAAACTGATATTTATATTTAGAACCGACTATCTGTACCCCGTGGAGTATCTGTGCTTCAGGTATCTGTAAAAATTTTGAGGATAGTGTGCTGAAAATAATCACTTAATTAGTTTGAAGTTTTTCATTTCTTTTTTGCTTGAGATTTTTTTCAATATTATCTTTGGCCCGTTGAAGTCTATCAGCTTCATTTATCATTCAATAGCTTCATTAACAGTTTCATTTGCTCTTCATACTCTCTACGTGCATTATAACAAACTACACCAGTACAATCATTTTGGCTTTAATTATTCATATCTACAAGAAATAAAGCATTAGATGTAAAAATAAGCCATTCTCCATGTTCGCGACGATTTTGGTTCATAAAATTTGTCACCACGTAGGGAATGCTCAGACAAATTGATTCCACCCGGTTTCATTTGTCGTTTGTTAATAGCAAACTTTTCTTTGGCTTGAAGAAGAGGACTACAAAACGTCCTCAAAACAATTGTAGTCGCGTAACTTTCATATGCCTGCTTTATTTAAGGAAGTATTGAAAGCTTTATTCTCACAAGCAACAATCTTATTTATTGTGATCCCCAAATACCTCCTTTATTGTGCATGCCTAAATTACTCACACTCGATATTATGCTGTTTGATACTGCCACAATATAATGATGTTAGTTGTTAGTTCTCGCTTCCTATTTTTTAAAGAAAACTCTATCTTTTAATCTTGAAGCAGTCACGAAATTAAATAGGGCATCATCGTTTGATACCCAGAACCATATCTACGTAGGAACGGAGTGCACAATTTTCTCTTTTTGTTTTAAGAAAAAATAATAAAAACCTTTGACTCCATAAGGTTAACTTCGTACAGCAGTGATTTCTAACCAAGTTTCCGCGTGCGCGTGTCAGGGTTCCACGAGAATTGCCTTTCACAAAGTATCCAAGTAGCTCTGATCCAAGTAACTATGGTTAACTTCGTACAGTAGTGATTCCCAACCAGATTTCCGAGTGCTCGTGCTAGGATTCCACGAGAATTGCCTTTCACGAAGTATCCAAGTAACTATGGTTAATTTCATACAGGCAGTGATTCCCAACCAGGCTTCAGCGTGCTCGTGCCAGAGTTTCATGAGAATTGCCTTTTACAGAGTATCTAAGCGACTCCGAATATTTACCCAGCCTGCAGAAAGAAGAACAATCGACTGAACTATAAAGTGCAATCGTAGACTAAAATTAAATTTAAAGAACTGAATGAATTTTGGATATAAGTTTCTGACTATCTTCCGGAAAGCTATAAACACATATTGCTACAATTTACGACGTCGTACTCCTGTCAGCAAGCATTTTCTTAAAATCCAAACAGAGGAATGGACTGTTGTCTGTGGATCGTGATATTTTTCAAAATTTCATTCGAAAATCTGGGTAGTCTTCTGAACATTTGATCACATAGGGTTCCAGTATTAACGGATAGTAATAATAGTTGCAAATTGCTTTTAAAACGCTCTATTTGTTCCTGAGATATAGCATCCACACACACACACAAACACACACACACATACACACGCACACACAGAAAGACATCACCTCAAAAACGTTCGATTCGAGTTCAGGGATGCTTGAAACTTCCGAAGAAAAATCGAATTAGAATTTTCGACTCAGTCACACTACTTTCCCTTTATACATTGTACTATGTATGTAGAGGCAGTAACAATGAAGTGTAATTAATTTTTTTGTAAGCAGTTTTATAAGAAACAATTATATTAACAAAAAGCCATTACAAAATGTATACACAATGTTTGTGTAACATTTTAGTAATGTTTGTGTATATATTTGTGCAACCAGTATGCCGGATATAAAGCGAATTTTTTTTATTTTTTTTATGAACAGTAATTACTAAATGAAAGTAATCAATAAATGATCTCATAATATAAAAGTACGAGTTAATTATTTTTCATTACCTCTACTGATTTACACGTTTGTTTTGTAATTGAACTCTGTTGAACCTAATATGCCTGCCAAGTAGAGGTTCCGCAAAAGTTTACGAGTTCCTTCAAGCAGAAAAGGTTGAGAATCACTTCCGTAGGGGAAAAAATGCGACTAAATCGTGCAATACCAACTTGACAAAACAGCGGTTTAAGGATGGTGTGGCTGTCCGCAAAAAGCAATATTGACAAACACTACTAATAAGTTGAAGCAAAATATTTTGCGTAAGAAACTGATGCTTGTGTTCCAACTACTATCAATCACTATAATCTTATAAAATAGTCGAATTTAATGGGGAGAAAAAAAAATTACCTTTGTTTCGAAACCCATTTTGTAGCAGCCCGGTTGCCCTGTTTTACCCGACTCTAATGGAAAAAATAATGAGTCAAAAGATGTATAACGAGACAAAAGTTATTCTTGGCGTGGTTTCTTTCTAAGATAAGGTCCCGCACAGGAAACTCGCATTGTTCTGTTCCATAACATTTTAGCTTAGAATTTCAAAGCCATGAAGTTTTTCCTGCTTGTGGTCGCCTCAAATAAAATCTGTGATTTATTTATTGGATTAGATCCTTGCAAGAGGTTATAATAGCGACGAAGAAATAAGTGGAAGGAGAACAACAATATAGGGTTTAAAGAAAATGGGAAAAAAAATAAGTTCCTGCAGTGAACTGTGATTGATGATCGATAACAATTATTAAAGGAGGTATGATTCTGAGAAATTCTCGAGACCCGAAAAGATTTAATTAGGCTACATACTTGCAGGGCCTGACTAACGCAGAGGTATATGGGGCAACTGTCCCAGGCCCTGGAGTCAAAGGGGCCCCAAATTGAACAATGGCTACATTGAAAAATTTGCAACCACTTCCTGAAAAATAATCACGCTATCGGAATATAGGTTTTCTTAGTGAAAATATTCATTTTGGAGATATATAAGACCGCACTAATTTAAGATTTACAGGATGTTGGCTTCTTGGCCATGATGATAAAGTTTTTTTTTCTTTTTTTTTCTTTTCAAATGGCAGAGAAAAAGACATACATTATATACAAACAGAATAAATATCCCGAACATATAACATGAACAGTCAATGTCTCCTAAACAATGGCCAGAGCCGTGA
The DNA here is from genome assembly GCA_951213105.1 of Amaurobius ferox. Taxonomy (NCBI): domain Eukaryota; kingdom Metazoa; phylum Arthropoda; class Arachnida; order Araneae; family Amaurobiidae; genus Amaurobius; species Amaurobius ferox. The sequence goes on from OX578138.1 coordinate 33,341,453, forward strand.
ACCTGTTAGCCGTCACATAACGTTGCCCCAGCGCACCAGTGGGGGTCGGAACACACTGCGCCCAACATCACAACATCCATGTCCGCAGGTGGGACTCGAACCCACAACCCGGCAACCGAGCGATCACAAGGAAACGCCTGCCCTTGACCGCTTGACCACCGCGTCGACATGATGATAAAGTTGCCCGTAATATAAATTCCATTAAAATATGTAAACGTTTCATTTTTATACTTTTTTCTAGGATGCAATTATGTTTTTGATAAAATATTTCTGTTCATTTCATATATGCTGAGAGGAGAAGGGGGACCCCGAAAGAATATCTGTCCTAGGCCCCAGTTAGGTTAAGCCGAGCCCTGAATATTTGGTGGAAAACAAAGTTTTGGCACGGATAAAGTCTGGGTAATTATCGAAAATCGGAACGTTATGAAAAATGTAAATACTGTGTACACTTATAGTTCACACTCAGCAGGGCCGTAGCCAGCCAGGGGTCACAGGAGACTAAGTCCTCTCAAGAGGTATACTCAGCTCCCTGATAAAAATATTAAAATTTTAGTAATGATATGAAATTTCATCTAAAATGCCATCCAAATTATGATACATTTCTTGAGATTTTTTTTTAATCAATTACTTTGTTTTAAAGATTTTTAATTTAGTTGAATTTGTGGTTATACTGATGATCAATTTATTCATATATTTAATTTAAAAATATTAATTTTTTTTTTAATTATGACAATAGTATCAGTAGTATTTAGAACACTTTTGTATCATTGCGGGGTTCACTGTTATTACTTGATTCTGATTCTATAATATATAAGTAGTTAAGAGTTAATATTAGGCATTAACTTGTACTAAATAAACTTATACTAACTCTAACTTATACTAACTCTACTAAAAAAAATTCGATTCATTTACAGCTTTACTACTAGTTAATGCTTACATTAAAATCAATTATAATTGTTATATATTAATATTGATGTATAGTAGTTAAATGGTTATTTATTAATAATCAAATCTTAGCTTACAAATGTAAATATGCAATTATTTATTAATAATTTATATGGTTTGAAATATATAATAGTAACTAATATGGTGCTAATGCTAATGTAACTAATAGTAACTAATGCTAATGATTAATTGTGTTTTTGGTGAGCTCCTTCATCAAGACTGTTGAGCCCCCTTTGAATTTCACTCTAGCCCCTCTTCAATTTCGTATCTGGCTACGGCCCCGACTCTCAGCTTTTGTTAAGAGGGCATACTGTTCTAACTGTTCTATTTTGACCTGAAGAAGGGAAATCTTAACGTCATTGAAACAATTGTAGTCACCTGACTAACATATACAAGCACCAAACATTGCACCTGCTGCAGCAGGTGCAATGTTTGGTGCGGGCAGAATTTGATATTCGCACGTTGTTCTTCAAATGCCATTTTCGTTTTCGACAAACGCAAACGACTACAGTTCACTGGCTCGCATTGTCTGGAAAATCTCTGCACTACGGACCTGTTTCTTCATTTTCACATCTCGCGTCACATGTGCCTCTACGCCACGGTAAAATAATTCCCCTCTCCTAAAATCAGGGTTGGAGATATTAGCACAGTCTCCGAACTTTTCGATCCTACCTTGTATATACTGTTGTTAAGGAAATTTTACAAGTTTTTATCTTGCAAGTAGCAGTTTAGGGGTAGAGCAGCCCAGTGGTTAGTGTGCGGGGATTGCACTCAGATCCCCCCCCCCCCCGAGTTCGATTCCTGGCTCAGCCCAAGCTGTCCCCGCGTCCACGCTAAGTACGGGAACGTTAAATATGTGGATCTGTAAATTCTTCCAAGAAGTTGGTGGTAGGGAAAGGAGGATACGGTCCCTGTGGATGCCGCTGGGTTCCGGTCAAACACACTGGCTTCCGGTCAAAATTGAGTGGCACTTCCTGGTCGTCCAAACAGATACATTACGCCGTCGGGTAGCTCGGGCGGTCTGGGTCGAAGAAGAAGAAGAAGAAGTTTGATTTATTTTTATATCCATCTTTGTTTGATTAAACTGCAACCTAAAAGTTATCTGATGTATATGATAGAATGTGCGTAAAAACTTTCCATAAATAAACACAATATTTGAGAAGTGAAAGTAAAAAATAGTAAATAAAAAAGTATACTTGTTTTGTCGGAAATAAGGTACCATTTATGAATAGATAAAATTAATTTCAACATTTTAGTATTTTTCATTTTTTTTTTTTTTTTTTTTTTTTGAAAAAGCAAAACAGTTTTTGTCAGAGCAATTTTTCTTTTTACTGCTTACTTTCGCTTGAAATGTCTTCTAAGCTATAAAATCTAGATATAAATAGCACGAGACAAAAGTGTTTAATAGGAAATCTACAAAGGTCTTACAGTTTTTGAGCAATCGCCTTGTCGATTGAAGAAGATTAAAAATATACGTTTTTTAAAAATGTGTAATGCTTATATTTCGGAAACTAAAACTATTTAGCTATAAACAATAAGAAAATAAGTATTTCGTATCCGTTTGAGAATCCTTCAACGATATTTAATTGAATTTTAGTTAGGACAATATTTTTAGTTTTTCAAATATAGTTATTAGAATAGCGAAGAACATCAGTGATCCGAATAGGCCTATCCTATTATTTAAAGATTTTAACTTAGGCATAAAAAGAATCCACACAAAATATAAATTTATCACATTTTATGCAAACGACGTTCAACTTAAAACTTGTCCATCAGATTCTGTAACATCTACTACTTATGATCGAACTTATAAATATTAATGTGATTTGATTTGATTATGTATCTTGCTTTAATTACCATAGGTTATTATTATCTGTATAAATAATTTGGCATCACGTCTGATGTTATAATAGCAAAAATTAAGCACATATTTTACTTCCTATAAGACGTACAATTTTTTTTTTTAAATAATACTATAGGAATATCTTATAGTCTTATAGGAAGTAAAATAAAGACCTTCTGTTATGGATGTGTGCTTAATTTTTGCTATTATTATTATCTGTTTTAAACGAAACAAATGAGACTAGCAGCAACATATAAACTTGTTTAATTTTAACTTAGTTCTAATGTGATTTATCTAATTTTTGTAATATATGGTCAGAATTTTAGATAGAGTAGATACATACGATTTTTGAAGGTTATTTCGCAGGGAAAAAAAAAAAAAAAAAAGACAGGGTTTTTCCGTATTGTACCAAAATCTATTCAAACACCAAGATAACCCACGTGGGACGTTTTAAATTTTGTGACATTTTGTCGAAGAGTTCTTGAGTTAGAGGGGACAGACACGCACAGACGTCACGCTAAAAATTGATTTTTCTGGGTTTTAGAATGCTCGAAACGTGTAGATCTGTCGGAAACTCAAGTCGCGATTTTCGACACGATCCCAATACTTTCCCTATACAGTACCATGTATTGCAAGGAAAGTATAAATGGGAGGACAGTAAAAAGTTGGATCGGCATTAATGGGAAGGGAGGAGAGGACATCACTTAAAGAATTCGACTTCTGAATATCAGACGAAACGTAGAACAAGATAAATTAATCCTCAGTGTGTCTACCACTTGTATGGAACCTGAATTTAACACATTATTATAATGTCGAATCGGTTTTTTTATCTCGTTGAATTTTAAAAGATAAATGAAGGTTGAAGAATTCCCAGTATTTCATACAGAGAGATCGCAAAACTCTAACTAGCAGGTTCATCTAGAAAAGAAAGTAAGAACGTTGAGCGCCACCTACTTTTGCAAAACTTCGGATTCTATCAACTACGGAGGGAGTAATAATTTGGGCTTGGATAGCACAGTGGCTATGGTGACAGAATCGCACGAGAAGGAATCAAGTTCGATCCTCGCCGTTACCCAAAACTATTCCTTTGTACCAATATATCGGTAGGCCCGAGAGTCCTTCCGAGGGGGGGGGGGTAGGTATAAATAGAGAAGATCAGAAGATCATAGATACCTATTCCGTACCTAGGAGTCAGAGGAAGAAGGATAGGTACTTGTAGTTGCTGCCTCTAATGGGTTCCAGTCTAAATTGTGTGGCTCAAGTGTGTAATATGGCCCGCCCCTTGTCGTGCGCCGGGGCAACCTGTCATGAGAGTAAAATGCTTCATGTTTCGGCCTCAAAATTGACGAATGCTTAAATTATTATGTGCATGACCATTAAGAAAACCTTTTACAAAACAAGATAAGGGATAGGAGGTGTTAAAATTTATTTACCGTTTGAAACTTGAGCAGTGATATTTTAAATATTTGCATGTATCTATGCACAAATATTCTAATATTATCTTTAGGTCGGAGTGAATTTCGTAAAACGGATTAATTTCTTATCAAACTAGTAATTTTAAATAAATTTTCCTTCATTGATTTTAATTTATTATTTTGTTGAAGTTGAACTACGCCTGAAACGAAATAAATACCGAAATGAGCAAAAAAATCAGTAAGTAAAGTCATATGTTGAAAACATCAAAAATTAAACATTTTTTGCCCCCCTTCTCCCCTCTGAAGCTCCTAAATGTATGGGGGGTAAAAAGAGTAGGAAAGTGTCACACCTTGTCACATTCTTTGAATTTCCCTCCGCATCCGAATCCGCATGTCGTGTGTTTCGAATCGGAAAGTTATTCTTTATTTGGTTTCATATGCAAAGCGAAATGCATTGACCTACAAGCTACGCGTAAAATAAAAATAAAAAATGTCACTGACTGCATTTGAAAATGTTTTCGATGAGGCATTTCTTTTGAATCATGGGAGTAAGATTGGGAGCAGAGATCCTATGTTATTTAAATGCATATAATAAGAACATTTAAAACATTCCCATTTTCTTGTTTTGCATATGTTGTTGCTGTTGCATTAGTTTAAAGCATTTTTGGTAGTTAGTTTTTGTATTTTAACTGCAATAATATGCGGGGTGTTCATGAAAGAAATATAACACTTCATATTGTATTTACTAGGAAAATGATATAGATAAGAACTTATAATAACTGTTACAATTGGCTATGTTCAGAAGTCAAGTCCGGTCGCCCTGGTACGACAGTTGAGTCAGTTTTAGCCAATTTAATTCCCGAAATGTTCCATTTTGTGACATTTCAATCGTCCGATTTCCTCGGTCGTCAATTCTGAACACGGCCAATGTACAGCAGCTGTGAAAGGCTTTTGTATTCTGCAGCACTTTGCTTAGGTGTCACAGAAATGTACGTTACTGGTATTATGTACCAAGTTACAACACTATACAATTTCACAACTCTGGAATATTCCAGCAAGATGATGTTCCCCCACTTTGGTCTTTGGATGCTCAAACCAACATTCTCGGAGTTTTGGATAGGACGTTAGGTTCCGATAGAATGGTTACACTGTTATTCTGATATTACCCTGTGTAACTTATTTCCTTACGGTTTTCTTAGAGACATTGTCTGCGAGACAAAGACAATGTCTCTCATTGAGCTTTAGGAATGCATTACTGCAACCTTTCTCCATGTAACACCCGACATTTTGCAGTGCACGGGGATTGAACAAGATTATCTTCTAGATCTGTACAAGGAGAGCATGTAGAGGCGAACTGATCATGTAGAAATATATAGTCACAGTTTAGCTATAAATTGCAATCTTTTATCTGAGTAAATACAACGTAAAGTTGCATACTTCATTTATGTACACGCTATATGTATAGTGCGGAGGTTAGACAAATTTTACTTCTTCATAGGAAACCTGATGTATTTTTATTTTAACTCTTAACAATAAGTCCATTGGTGATCCTCGAAATCAAGTCAAAAGGAAACTCTAATTTGAGTTATTATTTTCCCACTGTAATAAAATTAGTTAATCAGTCAAGAAAGTCAGGTATTAGACGCATCTCTTGATTTTTTTAAAATTTTCATTCGAAATATATTGTTTTAAAGGCATCTTGTTTTCAATTTCAACTTAATATAGGCATGACTTTGTTAGGTTCATTGGTTTATGGAATCAATTACTTATTTGAATTAAAAATATAAAACCAAAGAGAGACATGTTTTATAATAAAATCAATTTGAACCCACCCATCTGCTCCTAATATCCACAGACACATGCGAGCCACACACCACTCCCATTCAATATTACTATTTATTATACAACTCCCTATGCATAATACACGAACCCCTAACTTGAAACAATATTTTTACGCTCTTCTAGACCCTCGTAACTACCCAATTTATAAAGTTTAATACCCACAACTTTAATTTCTGATCATGACATGGAAGACAAGGATCTCACTCTCTCAAACTTTATGGGTCATACAATTCAGCTTCGACCTATCTATCTATAAACAAAGCTTACATTAATTGCAATGTTTAAAGCGCGAATTTGAAGATATCCCTCTAACTTCATGGTTTAAATATTCATATTCTGAATTTTAAATTGGAATAACATCTTAATATTAACCTTTGTATCAGCTGAATCATGGAGTTGAATACAGTTTTCCTTTTATTTCTTCAAACATTAAAGTCTCATAACCATGCAATTGCATTATGTTTTACCAACGCCTTCGGCAAGCCTTCGCCAACGCCTTCGGCAAGTACAAAAATAGCAAAAAGGTCAAGAGGCTTTGAGAGGTTATTTCCCCAGATCCAAGGGTTAATTTGAAAAACAGATTTTAGATTTAGATTCAGCATGGTCGAATTAGTGTACATTATTTTTTTAACCCTCGGGGTTGCATTTGGTGCTCTGGTATACTGACACTGCGCTTTTAGAACGGTGTTTACACATTAAGTGATATTGAGGATTAAGTGCATTTATGACAACCCACCATAGAGATTCAATTCAATCTTTTTTGGTGGAAATAACAATTGTTCAAATGGCATTTATTACAATTGTCTAGCGTAGACAATTCTGGTGAGAATAGAATATTTTTTACTACTGTAACTTTGATTTGCATAAATACAGAAAGGGGTTAGGAAGTGTAATTTTATAGTATACCCTGTTACAACGATCCCAATTATAACGTAGAATTCTAATTATAACGATCAGCTCAAAATGCACCAATGTTCTCACTAAAACCGGTGTGCAATAAAATTACAGTACAATTTCAGTAATCCGGCACTGCAATGTTCTAGAATGTTCAATAATCCGACACCATAGCGCGAGAGGTAACGAGAGACCGTTTTCATGTCATGTGATGTTTGTTTCTATTCACATGATGTTTTAGTGGCATGTCATTTTTAGTTGCATACATCACGTTTAGTGGCATCGCCATGAATACATCATTTCTGCGGAAATGTATTACAGCTTCTCTTTACACATATTGTATGTAAGGGCATATTTATTTTCATTTTGAAAATCCGTCTACGATGATGGTTTGGCTGTAGATGATTTAATGCAAGATGCAAGAGATAAGGGCCTCGAAATAAACCAACAAGAGGTTAGTGACTTGTTGACAGGGATGCACTGAGAAGAATAACTAAATCAGACTGATTGATGATAAAATATGTGAAGGATTTTTGGCAAAATATCTTTCAGATGTAAATACAATTGATGCATCAACTATTAATGACATATGTTGTCTTAAAAATCTGTAGTGCCTTTATAGCACGGAAAGAATAAAATTGAGTATTCACCGAAAAGTCCCCATGATTTTGCGTGATTAAAGATTAAAGTGCTGAAAGCAGAGATAGTTAGTTGTCAAGAGACAAACATCTATTGTAAACTATTTCTGATTTTTATAACCAATAGTAACCTACAAAAGTACAACATGTGTAAGATACTAATACATAAATATAAATTTGTTTTGTACATGTCACACTAAGTTTAATTACATTCATATTATGTAAACTTATGTACTAAATACTTTATTTACCTATTATCCTTGATTTCCAATAATTGGACAATTCTAGTAATTCGACATCGTTATTGATATTGTATTGTATATGTAACTAAGATATCATATGACAAAGAATATAGAGTTTAAAATATCCTTTTCCATCCGTCCATCTGTAGCTCTTGCGCTACTAATGCTCAGACAAGTCGTTTTAACTACAAAATATTGCTAATTGATAGCAAGCAAATTAAGCCCAAATTAACATTGAGTCAATAAAAACTTTTTAATTTCATCGTTAATTCCGGAATCTTGTTAAAAGTGGATTCATTATAAATGTGTTCTACTTATATAAAATATATCTAGATATTAATTTTAATAAAGAAATGTTAAATTATCCATTCACAGCTAATTAAATAATTAATAGGTCAAATTCATCGCTTATTAACACTTAAATTCTAAATAAATATGCATGAATAATGTCCTAGTTTGAACCACGAGAAGGGATGCAAAAAAATTTAAAGAATAATTCAATAATTCATCTGTAAAGATTTATAAGATCATGCAATAATTGACTCACCTGAATTGTCGGAAATTTGAGGTGTCCGGCATTTAAGACAATATTCCATTCTTAAACTAAACCTCTTGAAGAACAAAATCATTCATATTCAGATAATATACATCATGGAGAATGATGTGAAAGTTAATAATAGGGAACAGATCAATGGGTATAGAATTCTTTCTTCTATGCTGGACAATGTATCTTGCGATGGACACACGTTTCTAGCTCAACGTTATCAAGGAACTTTATTCTGATTTGTCGGAGAGTTGAACAAAAGATGGTTTCATTTCATCACGATGAAAAGAAAGTGTTATATTTTCTTCGAATAAAAAATATATTGATTAAAATAGTTTCGCTAGGTGTCAGTCTCCTTTGAATCACTAGAATTGTATATTTTCTTCTTTATAAAATGTATCGAAGTAGCTTATGCATAGAATGTGAATGTGCAGACGATTTTTCAATTACTGTTTTGGAATATTTTAATTACGTTAATCTGGCAATTGACAACAGTTTCTAACTCAGTGCTATCAAGAAACTTTAGAATTGAAGAAAATATGGTTTTATTTTATAACGATGAAAAAATGTTATATTTTCTTAGGATAACATATTGATTAAAATAGTTTCATCAAGTTTCAGGCTCTTTTGAATTACTGGAATTGCAATTCTGTCCTTAATAGAAAGCAATAAAGTCGCTTCGGTTGAATATGAACAACCAGGTAATTTTTCAATTGCAATTTTCAAATACTTAAATTATGTTAATTAAATATTTTCCTACAGTTCTTTTTCAACTTTCAACAGTAAAATTTGGATAATGCTGAAATAAGCACAAAATGTTTTATTTTAACTTCAATCAGCAATTTTTCTTGCATTTCGAATAATAAATATTCCGCAATGCATTAAGATGTAGTGATCATAGATAGTTCAAGCAATCGATTCCTTGATTAAATTATTGCTTATATATTCAAATATCCAATATTTGCAAATAGTTTCAGGATAACATAGTTTCAGTAGAATTTTATTCGAATATTTCCTCTATGAATTACATATTTTAATAACAACATATGTTTCCATAATCGTTTAAATGCTTACATAAAAGTTTGTCAGCATGTTAGTTAAACTTAACATAATATTTTCAGCTTTAATCAATTGATTTTATTTTTGATTTTACAGCATAGTATACATCCTGAAGAATATTTTCAAAATTTCAGTTTACCTCCTACGTTTTTGTTTTGGCATCTTATTTCTAATATTGTATTCATTATATTTTCTAATCTACGTTAATACTTTTGGAGTCAGAGTGTAAAATAATAGTAAAACCGGTCAATATAGCTATAGAATGAAGCTACATAATGAAGCCATCATAATATCCTCTGTATCTTGCAGCTTATTAAAAATAGCATAGGTAGCTAAGTTTTACTTCATATCTTAAATTACCATTCTCAGAGACTAAATGTCTATGATTTACAATGTTATTTCTGTTCAATTTTATTTCTTGTAAAAACGAGAAAATTACATCAGGAATATTTCATTTAAAATTTTCAATGGCATAGCATGTGCTCCGTTTAAAATTTATATATTGAAATCAGTTAGTTATGAATTGCATTTTGTACAGTTGTCTCCTATGCGGCATAAATTAATAGTATCTTACCATTGAATCTTGTATCCAAACCTCTTATGCTGCTTAAGATCAAACGAACGAATAGCAATTCTTCATGAAACACAGTTATCTCAAATTATGTTCTTTTTGCATGGTTTTTCAGATCATAGTATAAGCACAAAATTATCCAGTGCTCGCCAGAGTTTCTGTAGGACAATACACCGACATCGTGGAGCTGGACACTAAACAACGAAATATATCAAAGTTCTCCAATTTTGCCTTACCCCATGATGCTGCTGAGGTACCCCCCTCTCAGCTGTTAGAACCATAACACAGGGATAGAGTTCAGTGTGTGAGTGTAAGCAAAACCTACAAGACTCAAGGAAACCGGTTCAAAAGGGAAAAAGGCAACGGAGCCTAACCGAGAAAGTGGGTGACTGCGGGAAAAGGGACGTAGTCCGCAAGTAGAAAGTGGTTGGTTACAATTTTCACTCTTATCGTACTGACCGACTTCTTGCGTGTAGAAACTCGGAAATAAACGCAAGATCGCCTGCCTTCGAGTTCAGAACAGTTCGTAGTTCGTACAGAGGCGGATTTACCACTTTACCGGTTATAAGATATTGATTTTTTTTCACCACCTCTAGTCTATAGTTTGAATAACTGTATGATTTCAAATATATCTGCAAATATAAATTGAATTACAAATAATTTTTATCAAACTGACGTCATTGCATTTAACAAGAGCTGGAATCTGGATAATTAATCTGGACTGGAGAAATTATTGAAAGCAGAAAATCGGAGAAATTATTGGAAAGTGAATTAAAACCCATTGAAGCAAGATTTTTCTAGTAATATCTTCAGATTTTAAATTGTGTGCAGACAAATTTCTAACATAATATATCGCAGTAGAACTGAGCAGAAAAATATCCTGTGAGAAGACATGTTCAAAAAATTACTCAAAATGTCTCAGAATATCCCCAATTCCCGGGTAAATATTTTTTATGAACAATTTTGTCACAGTATATTTGCAAGGTGTTCAGTTGTGTGCAGCCAAATTTCCGGCTAGCTGCTACTATATTCATCGCAGTATAGATGAAGAAACAAGGCCTATTCAAAAACTTCATCACTGTCCAAGAATATCCCCAAGTTCTTGGTAAATGTTGGATACACATTTTTTTAATATTGCAAATTTGATGTTAAATTTATCATATAAATATAAATGAAAGCTGTTTAGCTACTAAGCAAAGGGAAAATAACATCAAAAGTTCAAAAATGCCCAAATATTAGCAAAAGTTCGTTTTGTCCAATATTTACCTCCGTTGTCTTAGTAGAAAGAAAACAGCAACTTTGAAGGAAATAAGGATGGTCACTCAATATTTAGCAACTAAATTAATTGGCCAGCCTTTATTCTTCAACTTCTATATTTATTTCCACCAAAGTTGACGGTACCAAAGTATGTATTCCACCAAAGTATGAGTACGGATTTGGATTATTAAATAAAAAATATTTAATGTAAATAATTTATCATCTCTTTAAGTTTTGGCCATCTTGTTTACCGGGTCCCACAGTAAAGCTGCTATTGAGTTCATAGGGAATCTAAGATATAAAATACTTATCGCCTTAAAACGCGTTGCATTTTATTATGTTCCACGCCTTTCAATGTGCCTTAGTTGATCTTGAAATTCAGAAGTGAATGTTCGAATCCTTCCCTGGGTATAACTTCATACTAATGAACGCCCAAATAAGATGTGAACTTCGGTACACAAAACAAAGATTGTGTAGATAGAAAAGACATAAAAAATGTAAAAACGTAAATGGTAAAAATAAAACAATACGTCCAAAAGAATCTAACTTAAATGGATAAGAATATGAGGTTTTGTTTCAGATCCCAGGTAACTCAGTAGAGCTCTGCTCTCCATCCAGATGTTGAATTCCTTTATTTGAGAGAACTTCCAAATTTCAATAATTGAATTCAAATAAACTTAAACCCTATCTGTATATCCTTGACAGTTTGATCACACTCGAGACTTACTTAATCAATATCTTCCCCATCCCTATAATGTATTTTTCCTAGAATTCAAAGTACTTTTACTTGTACTTTCAGTTATTAAAATTATGTTGCCTGTAAGATATAAGAATTTTTCTGCCCCTAGTGTGATAATTGTACGTACAGTGAGGTTATTAGCTGATATAAGTAAGGAAAATATCTTTAGAATATTTTATAAGATTGCGAATTATGACATTGCCATCTGCAAATTGATTTTTTTTTTATTGATTAATGAATATCAAGGGAAAAATAATGAAAAAATTCTGAATGCTATCACTATGGTACCAGAAAAAGAACGACCTTAGAGTGTCTGAACATGGCCTTCATAAAACTAATAGTGCTCCCGGGTGCATTGGTATTCAATAATAAACTGTTCCACAAAACAAAATGTAGTGCAAACCAAGATAAGTTAGCATACCTAAGTTTCAGAAATCAACTGGATTTTCATCTTCAGTGTAAGAAGTCTGGACCTGAACACTTAAACGGGTGTTCAAGTCTTTTGGTGCATTCACATCCAGACTTTTTGCACTACAGAAAGAAATCCATTTAATTTTCGGAACGTACGTATGCTGATATATTTTGATTTGCGCTACATTTTAATTTGCTCATTATTAATTGTGCGCAAAGTCACGTGCTTTTACCTACATTGGCATTCCCTTGTGTAAGCACTTTTCATCAGTGTGCAATAATAAATTTTATAATCTCCACAGTTAGAACACCCGATTTTCTAAATTAAAAAGTTTAGTAGCATTATTCTTTGCACTTGAAACAATGACAATTCCTGATGCAATGATACTTGTAGTAGACTTATGATAAAATTAACGTTTGAAATTTGACATCTCTTTATATTAAAAAAAACGTAGCCGCTGCTTGGCAGATTTCGTGCCCTTTGAGTTTCTCTGTCTCATACCGCAAAAAAATATAGCACACATAAATTCTGTACATTTGTAGAGGGATATTAGGGGAACGCTTTGAAATAAACCATTTTTAGATTTACTCTGTAGTTTAAGCAATATTTAAAGCCAACGTCAGAGAAAGAATATATGAGCTACGATTTCACGCTCTGAACAGAGGGCCAACGGCCGTACCGTGCTGAAAACACCGGTTCTCGTTAGATCACCGAAGTCAAGCAGCATCGGGCGCGGTTAGTACTTGCTGGGTGACCACCTCGGAACACCGCGTGCTGTTGGCCATCTCGGGTGCGGTATCCCCGTGGTTTGCGCGCTAGATTTGCACGCTACCACAAATGCCGCCGTGTTCATGCGGAGTACGATCACGTTAAACATGTGGGTCCGTAAGTCCTTCCGAGAGGTTGGTGGTAGGGGAAGGAGGGTACGGTCCCTGTGGATGCCTCCCCCACTGGGTTCCGGTCTAAATTGGGTGGCACTTCCCGGCCGTCCATACAGTTACCTTACACCTTTCTGGTAGGTCGGACGGTCTGGGTCTCAACAACAACAACGCTCTGAACAGACAGGCATTAGCAAGACCACGAATTTTTGCGGGCAAGTATCTGCATAATTGAACTTTTCCAAGATGGGGACTTTATTTATTTCAATTTAATTTAAGTTATTCTAGTTTTTATGCACTTCTGAAGTGAAAAATGTTCTTTGCAATATTATGGGTGAAGGTTTCATTGGTCGAGTCTATTAGAAGCACGAGGTTTGAACGTGTGCGTCAGCCTAGTCAAAAGAGCTTGTGAAGTGAGCTTCAGGGTTAATGAGTTTCAGCGAATACGGAGCGGATCCCAACGGGAATATTACGCCTGCGTGTAACAGGCGGCATGAAAGAGCTAGTGAAGCCAACTGATCAAACACTAGCGAGTAGAAGGGAAAGATCCCGACTCGTGAAGCGAGTTACGAAAGTTATCGAGTGTAGCGGAGACCACTAAAATAGCAAATTATTGTTAAAATAGTAGTCATTCAAATCTATAAAATTTGATACACCAAATTGGTTGTCTTAACTAACCCGTTGCCATTATCAGAAAATACATTTTGAAGCAATTTAAAATGTTAATTATCTGAGAATTGAAATTCATATAAACATACAGTTTTTATCATTAAGGTCTTGCAAGTACTTTGCTTACAAGGATAGTGTGGTCAGTAAGGAAGAATTTTTTTAATGTTGTGCACGAGGAAGCCTAATAGAACCTTACACTTCCGTCATTTTTCTTTAAGAGGACAGTAACTCCTTAAAATTTAGAACCAACGTATGTTCTAATTTTAATCTAATTTTGTAGTCCATTAAATTCTAAATTGATTTATACCAATTACTTTATAGTGGTTTCAGTTTATAGTAAGATATTTTTAAATAGGAAATTTTAAACACACTGTTTTTATGCTTACCTTACTGATTTGATCAAGTTTATTTTAAAATACGGGTTTCTGTTCTTTCGCGCATACTATCTCGCCAACACATTAATTATTCTTCCTCAAACTTTCTGAGTGGAAAAATAATATACAGAGTTCCCCCCTAGGTCCTTATGCATCCCTCCAACTTTCGATTGAAGTACTCTAGTACTGCAGAAGCAGCGTTTTATGAATAGGAAAGTGACTATGAAAAAGTTTGTAGCGCCTCTATCGGCTAATTGGAGAAGTTAGAATTCCTATCTCGAAAACAAAATAAGATAAACAAAAATTTTCAATTACAAATTTATAGACAGTTCTCTATTTAGTATAGAAAGACTCGTTATTTGCACATGACATGTACACAGGCGATAAAAATTGAAACCAATTAAAAAACGATAATTATGTATTAAAGTGCTTAAGATAATGGCGAAAAATACTTATGGAAGAAGAAGAATCCGTGTAATAAGCTAATTTAAATTTATTTTAAATCATTCGTTATGCTATAAAGAATAAATGCAGCATACATTTTCCAGACAAATAAAATAGTACAATAATTATCCCTTTCCGTTGATCTCACTTTTTATCACCTGTGTACATATTATATGCAAACCGCACATTTTTCCATACTAAATAGACAACACTCAATAACTTTATATTTGAAAATATTTACCCTTTCTGTTTTGAGATAGAAATTCTAACTTCTTCAATTTGCCACTAGAGGCACTGCAAACTTTCTCAATCGATAGCGCATAGTCGCTTTTCTATTACTAGACCCTATTTATGCAGCTTTAGAATACTTCACTCGAAAGTTAAAGGGACTTAAGAGGAAATATTGTATATAGATGTAATAATTATTCAAATTGAACGATATAAAAATTAATTATCGTACGTTCAATAAAATATAAGACCTTCAGAAATAAAAAAAATCACCAATAAATTTAAGTACATGAATAATTTTATTTTGCCTTTAAAAATTTTCCTACGATTAAATATACATGCTTTAGTAGGCCTGAAAATGTTCTGCATTTATTTTAAGTAGCTGATTTTTATGAAAAATAAATTAAATCTTTGCTCACATTTAGATATTTTTGGTCACATTGAGTCACATTTGCATGTTAAATGTGTACTGTTCCCCAAAACATATCGGCGTGAATATAACTGAATTTCTGCCTACACCATAGCATTTAATATTGATCCAATATTGTTATCTTGGCATTACATTGGAAATATTTCCAATGAAAACTTAATATTGGGCATATATTGAGGTTACATTGACCTCCAATATTGGCCAAGTATTTTCATTACAATATTGCACCAATATTGGTGTTCCATTGCAAATATTTCTAATAGAACGCCAATACTTGAGTAATATTGTTACAATATTACAAGCCAATACTGTACTAATTCCATCAAAATATCCACTTTTCCATATTAGTTCAATATCTCCAATATTGGTTGCCAATTTTGTGAAAAATATTGGATTTCTACTAGGACAACTGCTAAATTTTAAATTTTTATCCGCAACAATGCCTCTGAATAATAAAGGAATAAAACAATTTTGTTGTCTTAAACAAAATAGAATAATCTCGTCCTCAAAAGATCTTGTAGAAGCTTACAAGATGAGATTCACCTACTCAAATCAGGTTGAAACCGGGCAATTCCAAACAGAAGTGGAAGAAAGAAGTACAAATGACAGTGTGGTTAAATTTAACTTGTCTTACCTTCTCAAGTAGAGTGAATGACCGTGATGAAGCAATTTT
The DNA here is from genome assembly GCA_951213105.1 of Amaurobius ferox. NCBI lineage: Eukaryota > Metazoa > Arthropoda > Arachnida > Araneae > Amaurobiidae > Amaurobius > Amaurobius ferox. The sequence continues at coordinate 33,357,550 of OX578138.1, forward strand.
TTTTCCGTTGAAAGCAGTGACCGAATCACCAGCCATTCTGAGCACCCGACGCTTGGCACTTTGTTCGACAAAACAGGGAAGAAAATACTTTTCGACCCGAATGAACAAAATAGATCGACGTATTCGCTCATTTTTACTTGTTCGTATTAATGCAAATAGAAATAATTTACATATTATATTAATGCAATTTTGTCTTCCCTTCGAAAGTTTTCAATTTTGACATTTCGACGGAAAGGCACGTTCTAAACCTCCTGAACACAGAGTGGATTTACCGATAAAGTGTGGAACAGAAGGTGATTTACCGTGTACACAAATCGAAACAAACTGTTTTTCGAATAAGTAAGTGTTCGATGCTATGGACATGACTCATATATAAAACAAAGGTTTCATGAAACAAAATAGTAAATGAAAACAAATTTTAGTAGTCAAGATAAACAAGCTGATTTGTTCTTCAAAACACTTGCATCGAACATTTGCACGGAGGTCTTCGTCAGCTAAATGTTTTATGTTCGATGAACAAGTTTCTTGGTTTGAAATAATGTTTTGATCTATGGACACCATTCAATTTAAAACATATGTGAAATTCTTCGTCGAATAAAATGTTTTGTTCAATCGAGGTTTTGTTTCGGTCGGTTGACCCGCAGCCTAAAAGGACGAAGTGGTCACTCAGGTCTCCCAGTTCAGATGGGGCCATTCCTCAATACTTTATTCAATTTGAAATTATTGCAAATTTTTACTCAATTATGAGAATAATTTCTCGTTTATATTTCTGGAGATTCCAAAATACTAAGACAACCTGAACACAGATGTGGATTTACCTGTGTAAGAAGACTAAGGGATCGCTCAGTGCCCTCGGTGTAGATGGATTCCATACATTTATCGATTCTTTATTCAATTCAACATTTTTACTGAATTATGTGAATAAATTCTAGTTTATAATTTCGAAAAAAAGAGCATAATTATACCGAGACCTCTTTAACACTGGCGCAGATTTACCGATTGGAGGACTAAACAGTCATCTTGGGTTCAGATTGGACTCCTATATTTACCCCACCCCCCACCCCCCGGTTAAGATAGGACCCCCTACATTTATAAATACTTGATCCATTTTGAAATTATTACAAATTTTTACTCAATTATGTGAATAATTCCTTGTCTATATTTCCGAAAATATTAAAATGTACAAATATGAAGACAGTAAAAAATAAATTTCATCTTATAAGGCTCCCAGATAGTCTTAACTAAGATCTGAACATAAAATTAATAGGAAATGATAAAAATTAAGTTTCTTTTCTATAGTATCAGAATGCTGCTGCTAAAAACAGTGTTGAGTTAAGGGTTTTGTGGATCCTGGATAATAAATTTACAAGCCTCAGATGGGAACTCTTCAGTACATAACAGTTTGCCTCAGTCTCTGAGTTTCAAATCATGTTAACTTTGTCTGTGTGATAAAAGTAAAGGTATAGAAAGAAACCATAAATATAATACTCAGGAAATATGGTATTCATAGTAATTTACTGTCACCATAGTCAGAAACAAGCATTCATTTTGTTAATTTGGAATGGATGTTAAGTCTTAATAAAGAATTTATTTTGAGCTAACATCCAACTTTAGCCAGCGCTACTCCTCTATTTTCAGCATGATAGCCGAGTTTATTTTAAGATAACTTTTTGCTTATAGGTTTCTTTATTGATTGCTTCTTGTTATTAGTTATTAATTCAAATTTTAATAATTTATAATTATATATATATATATGTGTGTGTGTGTGAGTGTGTGTGTGTGAGTGTGTGTGTGTGTGATGGTGTAACAACTTGAGAATGAAAGATTAATAAGATGCATTTTAAAATTATTTTTCACTCTGATACTGATTATTGTACAAATGGATTTAAATATATAAAATATGATCATACTAGAAAGTCGAGTGGGGACTCGCACTCCAACTATATTTCAGTTACTCGTATTTTTTTAAAAACATTTGATGAGAAGAAAGGTTTAAGAAAGATGGATTAAAGGAAAATGCTTTTGATGTTTGATTCGTACATAAAGACTCTTCCTTTTAGGAGTCATTCTAAAATAAATATTTTTCTTTAATGCACAAATGCTGCAGACATGGTGTCGGACACAAAACAGAACACAATTACACAAAGTTGACACTATTTTGCCAAAATGTTCCTAAGGTCGCGAAATTTATGACCGAAGTTATGAATCTCGTTTTCCCCACAATGGCTTTTGCCTTATGACTGTAAAGGTTGTTTTTCCTTTAAAAGACATTCAGAGCAGAAAAAATAGATGTCCGATAATTGAAACTGTGAAGTGCATATTTATCATATTTATGTAAAAATGCGTGTATTGCAACACATTTATTCTATATACCTGGACAAGAATTTTCAAAGGACAAGGAGTTTGTTTATCCAAACATTTCTGGAATTTTTTTTGGAATTGCATTATTGCAGAAGAAAGATTTTGTTCTATCCAGGAGCAAGCAGAGGAAAAAAAATCAGCGGAACGCTTTTAAATTTTTTTTTTTTAACATTGGAAACAGTAATTTAGCATGAAATGCTTTTAATTAAATTCATTATAGTATCAAAAAATGATATTCATTTTTACGATAAACTACTTTTATGAAAAACTGTTTGTTTGTCTGTTCCGGATACAAAATCTCTTGTATTTGATGTATTTTGTTAATCGAATTTCGTATATTTATTCTTTTTTACTTACTCCAGGTAACCCAATCTCTGTTCCGAGTTTTTAAGACCAGGAGTTATCGAGCTATTATTGAAAAACGCAAAAACAAACTTTCATATTTTTCCAAAAATTTATTTGAAGAAAATTATTAGCGTATTACTTAACGGAATTTAATCATATATGTATATACGGCAGACAAATTTTTTAATTTATATGATTTAAATAATAAAGAAATTGATATAATATAGTTTATAAATGAACGGTATTGCAATCTTGATTGGATTATAGCAATCATAGTTTTCGGCTTTAAAGATTGCAGGAATTATTAATCTTTTCAATTTCAAGTCACCTGTATTATTTTGTCAAAGATTTTTCAGATTCAAACATTTTCTATTATAAAATGGAACGAGTATAACCTCTACCATTTTACAGTCTTCGTTTTGACGTATGTGGACCAAACTACATTTTTGTAAATTGGTTTACTAACGGAGAAAAGATGCTTTCCTTTGATCTGCCTTTGCAGATAAATTTTTATAGCAAAAATAGAAATGCTTTTATTTCTCTTTAGGGAAATTAAGACAAATATTTAAATACATTTTTTTAAAGAACGATATCGTTTCGAATAACACTTTCAATAATTCTTTAAAGAAAGCATACATATGCAAATTACGTGACAGCAATTTTTTAGAGGGAGTTTTCATCCCTCTTCATCATGTAAAAACAGTCTCTTTACTTACCAAACGCTAAGTAAGAACTGTATGGTGGCAGGCCATAGCGTTTGTTAAGTAAATAAAGACACTGTGTTAGACCTGATGAATAGGGATGAAAATTCCTTGAAAACAGTTGTTGTCACATAATTTGTATATGACTGCTTTCTCTAAGGAAGTATTGAAATTGTTATTTCCACAAGCATCAGTTTAATATTTGTGTGATTAATTATAGTACTACAGAAATTTGCACATATTTAAAATTACTAGCAACCTCTATAACTGCTAGTATATATTGTGGGGATTCTTTATTATTACTTATGCAAATATTCTCAAATTCAGCTCAGAAGAAGCCCACTCTCGTCATTGGCCAGATTTATTAAATGACGGACTTTGAGTTTCGGCAAGAGATAAACGAGAGAATGAGAAAGCATGAAGGGAATAATTCTGTAATGCATGGGAGTGCTCTTCCCGGGGCACGGCTGAATTCATTATTTTTACTTGGCTCTGCGCATGTGACGACATGGGAAGTAAGAACTAGCGCATTCTGTTCTCGGGCTCTCAAAGGGACCGAACTTGTAAACTGCGACTATCATCTTACTCCAACGACGTCTCTATATTGCGTTGGATATCACTGAATCCTGTGCGTAGAGCACAATTTAAAATCTTTGCGCAACTTGTTTACGCCTGGATATTGCCACTTCAAAATTAAGAAACAACTTTTAACTGTAATAATGCAAAAACGTTTTTGTGTTTTGCCAACTCCTCTCAAAGTTTACTCTGGTCCGTGATATCACGAATGACGAAACTTAATTCCCATTACGTCAAGCTGACAACTTTTGCATTGGTTGTTGGGCCTGAGTGTCCAACTTTATATTAAAGAACCTTGCTGCAATGGATCGACCTATGTTTACATAGGGCCAAAGATTCGGCCAATATTCTACAGTACAACGCGTGTGTGGATCGTAAGGGATGTTCGTCGTTGTGTCGTAAGTGATTTCATTTCAAGATCAGCTGGAATTCAGTAATGTAACAATTATGTTTCAGATGTTAAAATGTTACGAAGTAGTATGCGTTGGTAATGTATGTTCATTGGGTGGATTTTAAATGAAGAGATTACGGCTAGCTTTGTAATTATATTGCATATAGGATTCGAATGTTGTGACGTGTATTTATGCTCTGAATTTCCAACGAAATGCTGTGAATAAAAGATTTTAATCTTTTAAGGGTCGTAATCATTTTGTCGAACCATAGTTGTTAGGAAATTTAGTTATGTTTTAAGTTATCCAGTGCTTTACGTAATTATTTTGTCGAACTATAGTCGATAGGAAATTGAATTATGTTTTCAATTCCTATGTCTAGCACTTTACAATAGTCCCCTAAGTAGGCTAGAACCTTCACAATGGTCCTCGAACAGATAACCTTATATAAAATTGAAACATCGAACCTTGTAACATATAAAATTGAAAATCTGTCTATTCCGTATACAAATACACAATTTATATCTATTTTATTTTTAATTTGATATGTTTAACCTTTATTTCACTGTGGGCAACTCGGTTCATGATTTGAATTTCTAGGACCTGAAGTTATTAAGATAATATTAAAATGCCCAAATTGAAACCTTTCATAGAAATATCAATGTGCACACGATTATATCTTTTCGAAATGTTATTCGAAGAAAGTTATATCATGCTGTACATGTGTATAGCTCAAACTGCTGCTAAAATAATAAAATTAAAATAACTTTGTTAAAAACAGCATACAACACAAAATAATAGTATCGACCGGTTTTGAAGGCAAGAAACAGCATTCTTCGTCAGGACACAGGAGAAGCGCAATCTTTACTCGAGAGCAAGAGAGGGAATTGGTGTAAGAACAACAATCAAGACTGAAGCAGGTAAAAGGTGTTATTAATAGTGCAAAAAAATAAGGTAAAATCTCAGGAGGAAGGAACAAGAAGTTTGACAAAATGAATGAACAGTAAAATACAAAAGAGGAAAGTGAACGTCCCAACAAAGGATTCAAACCACTCGTTTAGTGAGTAAAACTACGAACATAAATGCACTATTAAATTAAAAAAAATGGGGGGGCAACAAATCGGTTTTGGATGGTAAATAACTCTACCAAACCAGCTACAAAAGGAACTGATTCTAAACAGAAAATAGTTTGAATATAAAATGGTTTATGAAGCTAAAAGAGATCACATCGTCAAAAAATACTACGAAGGAAAACACAAATTCAATAAAAGGATGAAAATGACCGAAATAAAAAGAGGGAAGCAAATGAAATCGAAGAATTAAATTGGATATTTCCAAGCAAAAGAGAAGAAAGTCCAATTATCATTAATAAGGGAGTTTGACTGAGAAAATTTTAAGAAAGTTTAATTCAAAAATGAAATTGGGAGTAGAAATAACCTTAGCTTCCAAGAAACTAAAAGCATGAATAGATTTATCAACTCACAGCTCCGGCTATGAAAGCAATTATTCGAGTCCTATTACAGTGGTATTTCTTGTGTAAACAAGATTTTTGAAATTTTAAATTCCATTTCCGTATGGCAATAATAACAAGCAACTCAAAATTCGTATTAATGGCTAATAATCTGTTAATTATAATTTTTTTTTTTAATTTTTCAAGAAAATTTTGCTATGAACATTTCCGTTTCCTTCTTTCGAAGCGTTATCTGAACCGACGATTTTCACGCTACAGTTTAGAATTGGCTGAAACAATAGAAAGCGTCTGCACTACCGGCTCCAGGTGATGTCTTTGAATGCGTGGAGTTAATGAGGAGTTGTTAGCGCATGAAATGAAGATCTATGAGTTAATTGAAATAGCGATTCTTCCTCTTTCAGCATTCATGACACAAACCAGTTTACGCAGCACGAAATAATTAAGGAAGTGGCAACAGTTATTGAATTTAAAAAATGATTTGTTTACTATCTCGTTCCTGACAAAATGGGTATTTTGCTGATTTAAACTTTCTAATGGGTAGTTGATTGAAAACACCATACGCTATTGTGTAAAATTTTTTATAGGGTTCACTTTAAATATAGTAGGAATTTATAGGGTCCACTTCAACGGGAAGAAGTTGTAATCTTGCCTCAGTAACTCATTAGAGTAGCGATTTTCAAAGGATGTGCGGCGGTACGTTAATGTACCGCGAAGTTGCTAGTCTGTGCCGCGAGAAAAACGCTTAAAAGATTTTATTAAAATGGAAAAATAAAAGGATATGTGAAATTGCTATTAAATATTTTAACATTATTCATTAATACCCTGTAAGTGTTGATTAGTTTACATACTATCTGTTAGCTGTAGGGATCATTTGAGTCATTCGAGAATTTATCGCCTAATTTACCTTAGTATAAGCTAGGCTTACATTGGATCCTCTAATGAATACTTCTTAAAAATCCTATATTGAATACTTCGGATAAATGTAGGTCTATGCAGGGGAGTAATGCTTCTAGCGTAGTGCTGCCACCTACTGTACTGGTGTCAGTAATATCCCACATGGAGAAACAATGCGCAACGAGTTAACAAAAAAAAGTTTGAGAATCACAAGGTTTGGCCATCGGGTGGCCAACTCAAAGACTCGTTATTCGATTCTTAGGCCTCACAGTATTTGCATTGACGTCCGAGCATATTAATCCCTGCAGGTTATATACAATGATGATGAGGGTAAAAAGATAACTCAGTTAAGAATTTTCCGTGGACTCTGAATTTTGTCGTCAGTTTCATCCCCCACGACCACAGAGTATGCTATCCTGACTAAAAACAATCCGTGAAATGGGGTCGTTTATATCAACAGTTACACGCCAATCTGACTTCAGAAGGAGAATATTTTAAAGTCTACTTCGATGAGAAGAAATTGAAATTTTGTCGGCTCTGTGGTTAGAGCATTGAATTGCCATTTTGAAGCTCCGCAGTTCGGACAAAGCAAACTTTATACAATAACCCAATAGCTCAGGGAATATAGCGTGGACTAGCTAACCAAATATCAATAATCCAATTAGCTCTGAAGACAACAGTTCTTTACATCTTATTGCGATTTTAACTTTTTGCTGGGTGAGACAGCGTCCATACCAAACAAAGAACCTCTCAAAAAGACAGATATTTGGCATACTCTATCCCAAACAGTTCGATCCCCCTTTGCAGACATTGGCGTTCATCAAAGTGTTTAAGGGTTTTTCTGGTAACAATGTATAATTTAATATTTCAATATCAATATTGAAATCTTATTTTTTTCTCGTAAAATATGAATTATATATTCCAAAATTGAGCTTGAACTTCATGGTCTAAGAAAGGAAGGAAAAACGGCATTCTTAGTACACATTCTTCCCTGCCCTAGCATACATTCTTCCCTAGCGTTACAAATTCCCCCGACACAAAAGCCATCACTAATTAAACCGATTAACTTTTCCCCTTCGCTTCTATTTCTAAATCAACCCAAAGCGTGACCTTCCTTCTGCCAAGCATTTATAGCGTGACGGCAGTGAAAGCGCATTTTTTACGGAGCTTCGAGCACATCCAATTCTGGAGGAAAAATGTTTCCAACGACAGTGAAAGTTCGTCGAACTCCGACAGCCTCAGTGGCGCAGACAGGGGGCCCCACTGATTAGCCTTGCAGTGGCAGATGACGTCAGACCGCCCTTCGAAATGGCCGCCATGCACGGGAAGGAAAAAACAATTAGCAACCTGTAGTGATGGGACATTTGAAAACCAGTGGTTACAATTTTCGATGTGTTCCTTTAACGAGAACTCTTATCTACTGCTTAAGACGATAAATCAAATGTATGTTTCACATACTGTGAATCGCATTTGTTAAAAGGATAACAGACAGAATGGTGATCTTTCAAAAATGTTCAGTAATTCCACTTGAAAGCATTTTTCGCCAATCGACAGTTTTTTTTGTTTTTTTTTTTAATTTTTTATGAAGAAAGATTGGCGTTCTAGACAAATATCTGTTTAACAAATAAAGCTATAGACGAGCCATGATGGACTGGCCATCCGCAGTGCAAAAGGAAAGGAATTAGAGATACAACCGTTAGCAAGTTCGACAAGTAGACTATCTGTGAATGAGTTGGACACGAAGGATTTTCTTGGTTTTACTGGAATCTGGGTTTTCCTGAATGCAGACCAGTTACTCCCAAGGAAATATTTCTGAAAAGCATTTTTGGCAATCTTCTGCGTTCCTTATCTCTATAAATATTTCTTCACTTTTGCCTTATTTATTAACTAATGACCGACTGAATTAGCTTATATTACGCTGTTCCATTAAATTTTACAATTTTTTCAAATCATTCATATCATTTTCAAAATATTTCGAAAATTCGGCACAGAACTTTTCCAATAAGAACACTCAGAATGATATGGTTATGATTTACCCTTTTACATATCAATTTAGTCCTGAAGTTTCATTTTTAAGCGTATATTTTCAAAGGCTGGAATCTCATTAAACGTTTCAATTTACGATTGAGCAAGGGGCCGTTTTCGCTCTAATTGTCATTCATCAATCGTGCGCGACAGTGTAAATTGCTTTATAAACAAAAACAAAGAAATTGGTGTGATAACTAAAGCATGAAAATTGGTGCGTTGAGGCAAAATTTTGGCATCACTCGCTCTCACTCTTCGTTAGCTACACGTAAAAATCTAATAAATCAAAAATAATATACTGAAATTGATTTTTGATTTAGATTAGCAGTTTTGCTTTAGATTAAATAAATTAAATGAACATCAATCAGTAAATTACACTTTGTGCTAAGCTTAAGGAAAACTTGAGCAACGTATATAATAAGCACAAATAAAATGACAATGCAGCAGACGGCTGTTTCAAGGATACGTTGGATCCCCTTCGTCAGAGAACCAACAAACCCGAAATTCAAAAGAGGAATATATGCAAAGGAAGAAACAAAAGGAATTATATATACCCAAGACATGGATTAAGAAAGAGCCAGTCTTGGATATATAATCCCTTTTGTATCTTCCTTTGCACTCATTCTTCTTTTGAACTTCCGATTTGTTGGTTCTCTTGTACTAATGAAGGGGATCCAACGAATCCTCGAAACAGCTATATGCTACATTATCATTTTATTTGTGCTTATATGCGTTGCTCAAGATTTCCTTAACATGGAAGATGTTCATAATGTTAAACAAAACACCAATATGTATGCTTTTCTGCTCGGTTTGAGAATGAGAATTAAAAATGTATAATTAATCATGTAGTTGAGAACAAACGTGAATTTTGCATAAATATCGAGTTGTGTAATTTTCAATTATAAATTTGGTATTTCTACCAAAGTTGGCATACGTCACTGCGAATGCTATGACTGCCTATTTACTCTATTGTCTTTAGACGCCCATTGAACTTCGCGTATATGAACTAAATGTTTGTCATAGTAACGCATTCGGGTTTTTTTTTATCAATTAAGAATACCTTTTATTTCTATCAAAATACTAGAATGAAGTTGCCTGGTTCCTAAATAAGGGCCCGCTATTTAAATAATACATTTGCGGAATAGCTTCTTCAAAACGCTTCAATCACTTTATCTTTTTGTTTCAAGCCAAATCTAAATGCATGCGCCCAGCAAACATGGAAAGAAAAAAATATAATGATAATAAAATGAACCAGCCTTTCTCTAGGAGAAAAGACGCTGTTTAAACCGCATCGTGAGCCGGGGTATGCGCAATCCACAGGGAAGATAACTCCGCAATTCATTCTCCGCACTTCTGCGTTTGTAACTTTTATGCGTTTGCTTGAAAAATTGTAAAAAATCATATAATGTAGCAACGACGCATATGCTTTCAAACTAAAGAATTTTAATTGAAAGGAAAAATGAAGACAGGGTCGTATAGATATCCCTTAAGTGGAAGAGGGGGACTGAACTCCAAATGGAACCAGATCACTAATATTTATTACTATTATTATTATTATTATTATTATCATTATTCGAGGAAGGAGAGACATGAAAGTTCACAAAAAGTGGAAGATCAAATATGGAAGGAGGTTAATAAAAATTTGTAGGGGGGACTCACAATTTGTATGGACGGCTCTGATGGGAATGATTTTGATTCAAAACAGGCGATTTGTAAAGTGAATGGTTTTATCTGCATTTGCAGTTTTAGCTAAGTAGCCTGCCTGAGCTTAGTTTAGACCCGGGCAACGGCGGTTATTTCGTTCTAGTCAATAATATTTTCAGTCATGTTTCAGTTGCTGTATTTTGCCGCCAGAGGTCGTTGTCCTTTCGGTTCAAGCCTCGGGCTCAGACGCCTCTTAGACATTTATTTATACCGTATGGTTGTTAATCAATGCAGCACGCGAGTGGGAACACTCACGTAATATAAAACTCTTGTATTCCTCAGGCAATTACAGTATTGTGTTTGTTCGCTTTCATCCACAATCGATTCCCATTTTACTTTTTAGAGGTAACTACTGTCATCGGGGCGCCGATGCAGATGGCGAATTCATACATCCATGCATGTATTACCGCTCTCGCTAATGGGGAGTGTTGTTTTCGTGACAAGAACTCTTCAGACGTGAATTGAAAATGCAGATGTTTTTAGGAATGCTAATTACGAAAATCCAATTTTAATATTCCGTCTGATGGTTTACGGATCGCAATTTCATACAGTCTTTTGAAAGGAAGTTTAATCCGATTGCCTCAAATGGCCGAACCGGTGTAACTAGTAGTGAGACTAGGCGCTATTCAAGAGGTCCGGGTTTGATTCCGCTTCCAGACGAATGATTTGTAATGAGAGTTAGCCTAACGTTCTACAGCTCTCTCTGTAATATATATATATATATATATATATATATATATATATATATATATATATATATATATATATATATATATATATATATATATATATATATATATATTTATATATATATATATATATATATATTTATTATATATATATATATATATATTTATAATATATATATATATATATATATATTTATTATATATATATATATATATATATATATATATATATATATATATATATATTTATTATATATATATATATATATTTATAATATATATATATATATATATATATATATATATATATATATATATATATAATATATATATATATATGACCAAACTTGTTTACAAAAATCATTTTACAGTTATTCTTGATTTTATTGCAGTGGTTCCATGTTTTGAGTTTCAAACCTCAAAAACCTTAGATTATATTACCTTTTGATTTGAAGGATCTTTTATGAAGTTATATCGTTTAATAAAAGTAATTATGTTGCTGGTATTTTAATTATATATTGATATTTGGAATGTTATGGACATCAAATTTTTCCGGGAGCCTCCATTGTTACATAATTACTATGCTACAATTTATGGCGTCACGAATCATTACGACGTCAAAAACAAACCTTAGAAAATTTTTAGCGGAGCGCCATGAAATTGCATAACCGTCATAGGTTATCACACAATAGATGCACTAACAGTTTATCGGAATGATAAGTGAAGGATGATGAATTGCCTCTCTTTAAAACTATTACCACTAACTTTAGAAACTTTTTTGTCTTTTTTCAAAGAAGCAAATGTCTTGAACTTAATGGGAGCAGATAGAGAACTGGATAATGAAAAGGCAGAAAGTCACGATTTCTTTTCATTATCTCCCCGAGTCTATTCTATCTGCACACTTCCTAGACCATTTCCAAATTTGTGCTCAGCTGAGACAATGAGACTATTTTCCTCCCCCCCCAAATTATTGTTATTATCAAAGCACAGGAAAAAAAAAGGCGAAACTAAAACAGAAAGAATCGACCAAGTTGTGACCCACATTCACCCAACACAAAAAAGCAGCAACCTAAGAAAAATTACCAGAAAACCACAGATATAGGGATTTAACAGCTATTGTCCCACTCGCCAGGGAGATTCTTATGGGCATTTTCTAAGTGCAGTTAGAGATAAAGAAGGAATTAGGAATTGAAAATGCTTCCTTTCTCCACTTTCACTCCGGACCACGCCCATAAAAAAGAAAAACCACGCCCTATATCTGGCTAATCTGTGTGACAGCACGCAGAGTCCAAGTGTTTCATTTTTTTTTTCATTTTTCATTTTGAGTGCCATTTAGGATTAAGAGAGCTGTCTTTCAAAGTGAAGTGATAAATGCCATTAATTCGTTTTATGCTTTGATTCTCGGCAACAAGTGCTAAGAAAAAAGTTAGCACAATTGATATTTTACTTGTTCCGTCCATTGATATTCAGTTTTCATTTGTGTCTTTTTCTTTTGAATATAAGAATAGGCGTTATAACCAGTCCGTCGTATATACAGGGTGTTTAAGAAATATTGCACGACTAAAGTTGTCTTGAACAGTTAGTCGTAGACCTATAGTTCCAATTTAAGAAATGGTATAAATAAGATATATTATCATCGTAGCAAATTTTGAGCATGTCACAACTTTCAGTAAAAAAAGTGCAAAATTGTACTTGTGTTCACCAGAAATAATGTCAACTCCCCTTGAAGTAATTTATTTGACAAATTTTATGTCTGACTTCAATAGAATTTTATTTACACACATAAATAATAAAAAAAGACTTTACTTTAATCTGTGAAGTCTTTAAAATTTTTAAATTCCATTTATTTGATTAATTACTTAAATGAACTTGTGGCATTGCATTTTAAAATTACATATCCAGGACAAAAAAGAAATCTAATCCATTGAGTTAGGGACTATCGCCAAAACATATTTAAATTAAATTTAAACTCTGAATGTTTAAGTTAGCGTACAGTTTTGGGAAAGAATCATTAAGGCAAGTGCCTGCAACTTTTCATTGGAGTGTGTTGATGTCCAGAATTGCCACCTCTTGTTAGAATTTCTGAACACATGATACTTGCTCAAATTGGAACACTGATCGTCCTTAAACAGGCTCTCATTTCTAACTCAAATTTAATTGAATTGTATCGAAACTGAAACCTCAACTAATTTGCTCAAAGTGACTTACTCAAAGTACCTCCTATATTTTCCCTCAACTAATAGCATCCTCTTGTATTAAAATTTCCTAACCTAATGAGATATGAAATTCTTTGTGGCTCCTCCTCAAGCCCTATAAGTGGTTACAAGAAAGGGGTTCCCTATTATCTCAGTATCTTCAAGTTCCCTTTTCTCTGAGTTAGGGGCTGATTTTACCCCGTTACTCTTCTAACTTTATGAGACATGTTTTGTTAATGTAAACCCCTTTCTTTCCCATAAAATGGCTTCTATACACTTTTAAAATTTATGTGATATGTTCACCTCCTACAGCGCTGAAATATGTGTTGATCTGAAAGAAACCCTTCTAGAACCGACGTGATTCGCTTGAAAGATTTTTGACTAAAGTATGCCTTAGAACGTTTTAAAGAAAGGTATCCTTCTTGGGTACTTTGCAAAATCTGAAATGGGAACGTCTTTACAAGATTTATATGAGCCCCACAGAAAATAAAAATAAACACCCGGTGGGTTTCTAGAGAATCTAGAAAGACCTTTCCAAAAACCTAATGGCTTCTACCTTGCCCTTGAAGGAAATCGAAAATCTGGCTCCCTTTTGGTTTTATCCTGTGGACGCTACTATAAGTGTGCAAAGTTCCAGCCTTCTAGGTCTTTGGGGAGCTTCTCGAGGGTTTGAAAGGCAAAAACACGTTACACAATTATGTAGATCCTTTATATCTATATTATCGGAAATAATAAAATTCTGAAACAGTTAGAAGTAATTTTAACTCATATAGTTCCCCAGAGAGTGGCAACGGAGAATAAAATTAAAATATCTGATGTGGGCAGTACATGACTTTATATAATGCAGTGAATTTACTTCTTTCACAGTGAAATAATAATGCATAATATCCACTGGCACGTTTTTTAAATTGTACATTTGGCGCTTTACCGGATGATAACATGTAAAACTAAATTTCGAAATACCCAATTCACTTATATTTCGAGAAACTCTAAATTGGCAATTATCAATATTGATAGCATACGCAATAGAGTCCATATTTTAAAATATTGTAATAAGTAATTCATCAATCTGGCGCCATTTTTACAATTTTATTTGCATTCGAATAAAAATAGTTAATTACTCTATTCCTAAAATTTACAATTTTTTTCAGCGAGATTTTAAGAGCTGGTTCTTAATCTATACGGAAGATATGGATTAAACGAGAACTTATTTTTACTTTCCCTGCAATACATGGTAATGTATACGGAAAGTATTGGAATCATGCCGAAAATCGCAACTCGAGTTTTCGACGGATCTACACGTTTCGAGACCTCTAGAATACGAAAAAACTATTTTTAGCGTGACGTCTGTGTGTGTGTCTGTGTGTCTGTGTGTCTGTCTGTCTGTGTGTCTGTCTGTGTGTCTGTCTGTGCAGATTTTGTATCCACTCTAACTAAAAAACTAATGGACCGAATTTCACAAAATTTGGTAGGTAAGTTACTTGTGAGCGAGTCTGGTACTGATTAGTTTTGGGTACGATTCGGAATTAAAGAACCCCCTTTTTTTTGCGAAATGGCCTGCAAAAGCTTGTATCCACTCTAACTGAAAAACTGATGGAGCGAATTTCACAAAATTCGGTAGATGAGTCACTTGTGGGTTACCTTGGTGCTGATTAGATTTTGGTACGATTCGGAAAAAAATGACCTGCCTTTTTTTGCAAAATGGCCCGCAAAAATCGTCCAAATCTAAACTAAAGAACTGGGTATACTCAAATATATCCATTAAATGCTGATTTAATACGTAATTTTTAACGACGAAAAGAATAAGACCAACCCCATTACACTAGGACTAGCCGTTCTCGAGATATTTTAGTTTTTCGTACTTTCCCTACGCCACGGTTACCGCATGAGAACGAAAATTGAATTAAAAGTGAAATAAATTTAGTTAAAATAAAGAGAACGTTAATATAAGTCTGCAGGGAAAGTCATGTGCTGCCCACATCAGATTTTTACTTTCCCTGCAATACATGGTAATGTATAGGGAAAGTATTGGAATCATGTCGAAAATCGCAACTCAAGTTTTCGACGGATCTACACGTTTCAAGACCTCTAGAATACGAAAAAACCATTTTTAGCGTGACGTCTGTGTGTGTGTCTGTCTGTCTGTGTGTCTGTTTGTGCAGATTTTGTATCCACTCTAACTAAGAAACTAATTGACCGAATTTCATAAAATTTGGTAGGTAAGTCACTTGTGGGCGAGTCTGGAGCTGATTAGTTTTGGATACGATTCGGAATAAAAAAAACCCGCTTTTTTTTGCGAAATGGCCCGCAAAAGCTTGTATCCACTCTAGCTGTAAAACTAATGGACCGAATTTCACAAAATTTGGTAGATAAGTCACTTGTGGGTCACCCTGGTGCTGATTAGATTTTGGTAGGATTCAGAAAAAAATCTGCCTTTTTTTGCAAAATGGCCCGCAAAAATCGGCAAAATCTAAAATAAAAACTACGTATAATCAAATATATCCATTAAATGCTTGTTTAATACGTAATTTTTAACCAAGAAAATAATAAGACCAACCCCATTACACTAGGACTAGCCATTCTCGAGATATTTCAGTTTTTTAGTATTTTCTCTACGGCACCTTTGAAAATAAGTCAAGTTATCAAATGAGAACGAAAATTGAATTAAAAGTGAATTAAATTTAATTAAAATAAAGAGAACGTCTATATAAGTCTGTAGGGAAAGCCATGTGCTGCCCACATCAGATTTTTTCAGTCGGAAGCGTACTGTCACAACTGGTGCGTGGTTTTAGGTTTTAAGCAATCTTAAAATAATAAAAGCAAAAAATATTTTCAGAAATACTTGGCGCGAACTAGCTGAGAGCTGAATACCAAAACGGGCATTCACTTTGGCCTTTCGTATTAGCTCTGGGTTTGTTCGCATTAAAAAAAAAAAAAAACTGATAATTTTCGAAACGACCGTCAGCTTATTATTATACTCAAATTCATCTGCTTTGTTTATTTAATATATAATTTGATATATACTTATATTAATTTGATATATATTAAATATTTAATATATAATTTTGATATTGAAACATTTTAAAAATGCTACCGTACGCCGTTCATGAACAATCGCCCATTTTAGTACTAGAACTATCCTTTTACTACAAATACGCAGTTATAATTCTAATTGGCAAGTTAAAGTAAAAAAATTAAGTGATTTTTGCAGAGTACATCCAACTAGTTGAACGCAAATTGATTGTTCAATTTCCATTTTACAGATAGTGCCTTTCACTTTCTTCATTTCATTGCGCACCGACTTTCAAACTTTTCAAAATGCCCTGCCTGTGCCTATGATTACCAGGATGCTTTTATAACAGTGACTCTTTAAAAGCACTCGTGGAACAGAAGATTTCGCTTAAGATTGACACAGCAGACTGAATTTGTGTAGCATGCCATCGAATCTTGAACAATCGATTTCTCTACTCAGTTCGATGCTCAGTCTATACTCTTTCCGATGCTATCATTCAGAAACATGAAACTATGTTCCTTTAAACGATGTAAATACGCAGGAATGCATTATAAAGATGTTTTCCTTATTTCGGTTAAATGTTTCATACTTTATTAATTGAAAAAGGAATATTTGATTTTTCATTATTTCGTGCGATTCGAAGAATTGGTGAATTAGTTGCATATCAGGGTGCTTTAAACTATAGCTTTTAAAGTTAGAACTTTCGTTTTTAAGTTCATTTATTACTTTTAAAGTTAAAATTACTTTTAAAGTTATCATTTCAAAAGTTAAAACCTAGGTTATCATTCTTGATTTTAATTAAAACTGTTAAGATACATTTGGGCGTGAAAAATCGCCGTTTCTCCTGATTTACAACTGGTTCGAGTGAGTTCGTTTATCAGGGGCGTATTTAAGGTGGGGTTAGGAGGTTCAACCCCCTCCCCTGACCATTTGCAGTTCAACCAACTCCCCTGAAAAGTTTCAAAACGCTTCCTAAACACTGAGATAAAAAAAATCTACTGAATCCCCATTCAATGTGTCGCTCTGGAATCCTTGAATTAGAAAAACCGTCCCGCAAACCGTCCCGTTAACCTCCAATAAATAAATAATAATAAAAAATGGAATAAGTGTTCAGATTTTAGAAACTAAGAATTCCTTCAGAGAATTGCAGCATGCCACCTAAGTGCCTTAAGTGTGTTGAAGAACACTTCACACGGGACTGCCAGAGACCTAGGTCGGAGAAGGCAACGTGTGCTAACTGTAATGGTGACCATCCAGCGAACTTCAGGCAATGCCCGAAGAACCCCTGGAACAGAGGAAAGGCACCGGGGTATGGCCCCCTCCCCCCAAAAATCAGATACCCCCTTGGAGGCAAAAGGCCCTCGGACTAAACCCCCAGGCACCCCCTCAGGGCTCCTCGCACATAGTGCCACAGGTAAACAGGCACCAACCTTCAGCACCTACCAGATCGGTGCAAGAGCAAGCCCCCAAACCATCGACCTCCAGAGAATTGACCCTGGAGGAAGAGTAAAGTAAGCCAGAGCACTCCACCAGTCATCAATTGCTGAGAGTGGTAGAGTACATATCTTCTGGTCGCAATAACAGGACCCTCACAGCTGCGATTTTTCTGGACATACAAAAAGCCTTTGATAAAGTGTGGCACTGTGGATTAGCGTACAAATTGATCACTTTAAAAGTCCCTGACGCTCTTGTCAAACTTTTAATCTCATATTTAAATAACAGACACTTTCAAGTCAGAGTAGGAGGTAACTTATCTACACCCAAGCTCATTAAAAGTAGTGTACCACAAGGTTCTATCCTGGGCCCGACACTCTTTAACATATACCTGAACGACATCCCCAGGACTTCAAACACAGAGCTGGCACTCTATGCAGACGACAGTGCTATACTTGCAAAACACCCCTACGTCTGAGTAATGCACAGACAGTTACAACAACACTTAGACATACTCCAAACTTGGCTGGAAAAATGGCGAATAAAATTAAACCCCAATAAATGTCATTGGATTTATTTCTCGAGGAAACATAAACCTCCGCCGCCACTGTACATAAACAACCATGCCCTACGCGCGGAAAAATCTACTAAATACCTAGGTGTAACGATAGATTCCCACCTAACCTGGAAACAGCACGTAACGAACTTAATCAAAAAAGCGTATAAAACTACAGGAGCCTTATACCCAATGATAGGAAACGGAAATCTCAGTCATCAAAACAAACTGCTAATTTATAAATCGGTCATCCGCCCGGGAATGCTGTATGTAGCACCCGTATGGGTATATGCCTGTAAAACTACAATAGACCTCCTAGAGACAAAACAAAACAAAACCCTACGGATTATCAGGAAAGCTCCCAGGTACTTAAGAAACTCAGTAATTAGGAATGACTTCAAAATAAAAACTGTTAGAGCCCAAATTAAAAAGCTAGCGCTTAAATTTTACAAAAATTTGCCATCCGTTCCAAATGAACTGTTATTCAATCTGCACGACTATGATCATCGCAAGGTCAAATCTCGTAAGAGACCCCGCGCTGTTTGTTCTAAACATCGATAATCGGAATTAAAAATCCCACCTCAAACATCTGATATTAAATAAAACTCGCGACTAATGTTCAAAACTCTAAGCTGCCAAAATGCTAGATAACCCTGAGATCTGCATCAACCCCCCAAACTGCTTAAACTCTAAATGTGCAATAAACTGCCACACTAGGAGCTAGGACAAATAATAAAAAGTAGTAAATAAAAACCTCGAACCTCCAATTAGGGTCACAGAATTAATGTCACAGTTTGACGATAAGAACCACATATTGAAACAGGAGATTAAAGGCGCTTCGCGCCTGGTGCTCTGTCCTGTACGACACTCAACTTTCAAACTAAGAATTCAAAAGTGCAGTAAAACCCGAATTCTGAAAATTTGGAAAATTTATGGTTCCTGAAGCTGGCAGAAGAAGCTATGACCATAAGCTGGTTATTTAGTGACTAGAGGTCTGCACGGGTCTAATTGATTGCACGGATATAATTGGCTTCCAAGGACGCCAATGGCTGCAAAGGAGGATCGAACTGTTTGGGATAAGATATGTCAAACACCTGCCTTTTTGAGAGGTTCTTCGTTTGGGATGGACGCTGTCCCACTCGTAAGCAAAAGATTAACATTGCTGAAAACGCAGTTATGAACTATCATTTCGAAGTGAATTGGAGGCAATTAGTCAAGTCCCAGAAGTGAATACATGGAGTTCGAGAGAAAGAGATAAAAGGTTTATGGATGAAAAGCTTGAAAATGACGTAATGCTTTGATAATTATATTTAGGTGTTGCTAGTGTTAGTCAAGCACCATAGCTCTCATTCGGCACAACAGGAAAACGTAGTGTTTAGTATATGTATTTTTGATTATTTTTTAATAAAAGTTCCCTAATTATAAGTAGAAGTATTAAGTGTTTTTTTCCAGCTGTAGAACAATGTACTCAATTTATGGGGACAGAAACAAATTGAAAGATATTACAATAATTTTAAATATTCTTATGAGATCTAATTTTCATTGCTTTGATAATTTTTTTCTGCAAAATTAACAGTTTAAACATATATTGCTTAAATTCAATGCTTGCTGTTCACCATAGAAATACGTACAAGACAGGGGAACTTACGTTATACCAGCGCCAACTGAATTATTGCTTCAGACGATTTTAGTGTTTTCTCAGCATTCAGTTTTAATTCCTTCCCCTTTCCCCTCATGAGTGAAAATGTGACAGTTCAACCATTCTGAACTGTTCCGCTCGTTGCGTTATGTTTTATATCTATCAATATCAGACAACACAGATGATGGTACTCTTGTTGATCAGTAAGTCTCTCCACACTGAACTATATCTTACCCGGAGGTACTACCCATTTTGTAGCATTAAACTTCGTGGTCCACTCAGTAGGATACAGTGAGTGTTTAGTTTTAAATCGAGCATGATAGTTGTGTAGATTAATTGATTTCAATGTTACTAGTTTAATTTTTTTCTGACATCTACTTTAAGGATTAATTTTAATTATGTACTTCGGTTACATCTTGTGTAGCATATACCTGCACTTATAAATTGAAACAGGAGAACACTTTAGCTTAACAAAATCAGCGCTAATATTTAGAAATAGCACATTACAAAGGCTACCTTCGTGCCATACTCTCTGTAAGAAAAAGGGAGTGAGGCGGGCGTCTGCCACTGAGGTTGTCTTTATAATGTGCAAACCCTTGTATTATGCTGATCTCTCTTCAAACCACGTCTGCAATGTGCATTTAATTGTTCGTGTATTGCAGCCAATATAAGATGCTTATTTTTGTAAGATAAACCTGCCTTTTGAGGATTATTTTCTGATCATAATTAAATGACAATCATTACTACTGGTGTGTTGCTAAAACATAACTACAAATAGTTCTCTGTGGTTTTATGGTTTTTTCATTTGCAAGTATGAACAAGGTCAAGAATAAGGATATTTATTCAGTATTTATTTATAATCTATACAAAAAAAAATTTGAAATCTGTCTGTCTGCCTGTTTGTCTCATCATCGCGGGAGAACGACTGAACCAAATTCGATGAAATTTTGTGGTTACGCTTGGAATTGCCCTATTTAAAATTTAGTCCATGTTTCAAGTTTCTATGACTAGGGGTTGTCTAGATATTAATTTAAATCGCACAGTTAAACTTTACATAGACATAGCATTTTATGCAGACGATATTTTTTCCCAGAAAATGATATCATGTCGCTTAGCAACGGGTTTAAATCCAATGTGTTCATGCGGCAGACGATTTTTATTAAATCTTTTCCAATTTATATAATAAAGAAATGTATATGAAATGAATTTTATCGAAATTGTATTTTTGACTGAATTATATCAATTACGGCCTTCAGATTTAAAGATCACTTTGGGATTATTGTTATATGTTTATTTATTATGTCATTTGTCTTATTTTGGCAAAAAAGTTTGAAACTCATATATTGTAATACGGGTAATCTTCTATGAGTATACGGGTATCTATTATAAAGAAGAAAAGTATGTATGTATGATCCAACATAACGAGAGAACGGCTGAACCGAATTTGATGAATTTGGTGGGTAGTTTTGAAATAGCTCCCCTTAAAATTTTGTCTACATTTCCAGTTTCTACGGCCAGTGGTTCTCGAAATATTAATAATAAATGAAACTTTCGTTTGTCTCATCATCACGGGAGAACAGCTAAACCGAATTTAATGAAATTTTGTGAGTAGCCTTGAAATAGCTCCCCCCCCATAAATTTAGTCTAAGTTTTGAGTTTCTATGACTAGAGCTTATCAAGATATTAATGGAAAACGAAACTTTTTTCTAGGAGTTCTACTCTCTAATTCCATGATTCACAACGAAAAAGGTTGGAAATCGTTGGTTTAAAATATGAAAGTCAATTAAATCTGATGTGGGAGTTTATTGAAAGTTTTGTGGGAGTTTATTGAATGTATTAGTCACTTTTGAAAATCGCAGGTTTGAAATATGAATTTAAATAATAACTCTATCACTTATCTATTGCATAGTGCAATGAATTTACTTCTTTCACAGTGAAAAAACAATGTAAAAGATTCACGGCCCAATATGTTCCGGTGTAATTTTTATCAGAGTTTTGCATCGTAAATCCCGAGCAATGCCGGGTAGTCGCTGTTAGTATCTTCTAAAATACAAGTAGCACGGTTTCATTTTGGTATATATTGATTCAATTTCATATTTTTTACAAATTTATTTACCAACGGAATCAGGCTGTTTTATTCTTCAGATCTGCCTGTAAAGATAATTTTTGTATAGCGAGAACAGAGATCCTTAAACTTCTTTTTAGGAGCATTGATATAAATATTTTAATAGAATGTTTTGAATAACAATGTCATTTAGAATAATATAGAAATTTGCATATGATTGTGAATTCAATGCTTCTTTATATCGTATATTCCGTACAAAGAACGACTATGTACTGCAGGTAATCTTCTATTAAATATACGAATATATTTTCTAATCTACGAGAATGTAAGTAGTAGAGGTGTATCTTCCCATACAATTTTAGCACTTTCATTTTGGCATCAATTACGGCCTTTGGGGTTCAAAGAGGGATTGAAAATTAGAGGGATTGTTGATATTTTCAATTTATTACGTTATCTGTTATTTTTTGGAAAATATATTTGAAACTCATATATTGTAGACGGGTAACCTTCTACTGATACACAGGTATATATATCTTCTAATATTCGAGAATATAAGCAGTACGACTATATATCTTCCCATACAACATTAGCGCTTTTATTTTGGCATATGTTGATTTCATTTCATACTTTTTGTAAATTTCTTCACAAGCGGAAACAGGATATTTTATTCGTCATATCTTTCTGGGAAGATAATTACTTTCCTTATATACATAATGTATAAGGTAAGTATTGTGACGGGGTCAAAAATTCGAATTCGAGTTTTCGACGGGAGAGCACGTTTCAAGCATCCCTGATCACGAATCAAACATTTTTGAAGTGATGTCTGCGTGTGTGTGTTTGTGTGTGTGTGTGTGTGTGTGTGTGCGTCGAGACGATAACTGACGAAGAAATGGACCGATTCGAACGAAATTTGGTACAAAAAACCACAATCCTTAAACACTGGAAGCCTATTGCTTTTATACGCAATCGAATGTTTAGAACCCCCTAAATTTTTGAGTGAAATTTTGGAAAAATCGTCAAAAAATCATATCCGCCAATAAAGTTACACACAAATGGACATTTCTTATGTAATTTTTCATTAGAAAACGATTGACATAAATTTTAGAACGCTAACATGAACCGTTCACGAGATATTGCACATTTTTCAAAAAAATTATCAAAAAGTCATATAAAAAAAGAAATCCTATTGAGAAACATGTTCGTTTTTCGTATGTAATACCATGCGATAAATTGGATGACATCATTCTCGTGGATCTAGCTGGTTCTATTCATGAAAAAAGATACTTTGAGTAATATTTTTGTATTTGAACGCCAATAGTCATTTATCTGCTGTAAGAATAACTTATGTTTTCGTCCATAACGCTTGGCGTGATTTTGGCGACGAATTTGACGGAATGTCGCCAACTTGGCGACGTTTTGAAATGTTGTCAAATTAACGAAAATGTCGCCAAATGGATAAAAATGACACTAAATCAATGAAAATGACGTTTAATTGTCGAAAATTCTATATCTTGGAATAAATACAAGTATCTGCTGTGAGGAAAAACCTATTTTTTTACTGTTAAAGTAGTAAATCCATTACATTATATAAGGAAAGTCATGTGTTGCCCACATCAGATTTTTTTTGTATAGTAAGAACAGAAAGTCTTAAATTTCTATTTAGGAGCATTAATTTAAATATTTTAATAGCATGCTTTGAATAACAATGCCATTTAGAATACTATATGAATTTGCATATAATTATGAAATTAAAGTTGTTTTATATTATATACTCTGTACGAAGAACGCGTATGCTGATAGTATATAATAAGTTTATAAATATTTCAAATCATGCGCTTTACAACCACCATTGATTATATAATCCTTGTAGGCATTTAAACATCTTTTGAAAGGCAATTTAAAACATTTGCAGAGATATTCTATTTCATTTTATTCAAATCTAATAACAATTTTAGATGGCCATTTGCTTGGTTCAAAAATTCGTAACTCGTTCTATAATATCTGATGTTGAAATTCTTTCAGTTCTGAAATTTATTAATTTTAAATAATACTATTAATATATATTTAGCAATACGTAATGAATATATTATTTCTTCCTCCTCTTTGATTAAGCCGTTGTTTCATAACATTATGTGTATAAATTTCATGAAGGGGTTTGTATTATAATAGGTTTTCTCTCGAGTATATAAGTAGGGAAGGAGTGGGTGAATTGGCCATACGCAATTTTTTTTTATCATCAATGTGCTATCACATATCGGAAATGAGGTAAACCAGTTTGTCTGAAGTTATATTTTACTATTAATATATATTTAGCAATACGTAATGAATATATTATTTCTTCCTCCTCTTTGATTAAGCCGTTGTTTCATAACACTATGTGTATAAATTTCATGAAGGGGTTTGTATTATGATAGGTTTTCTCTCGAGTATATAAGTAGGGAAGGAGTGGGTAAATTGGCCATACGCAATTTTTTTTTTACCGTCAATGTGCTATCACATATCGGAAATGAGGTAAACCAGTTTGTCTGAAGTTATATTTTACTATTAATATATATTTAGGAATACGTAATGAATATATTATTTCTTCCTCCTCTTTGATTAAGCCGTCGTTTCATAACATTATGTGTATGAATTTCATGAAGGGGTTTGTATTATAATAGGTTTTCTCTCGAGTATATAAGTAGGGAAGAAGTGGGTAAATTGGCCATAAGCAATTTTTTTTTATCGTCAATGTGCTATCACATATCGGAAATGAGATAAACCAGTATGTCTGAAGTTATATTTTACTATTAATATATATTTAGCAATACGTAATGAATATATTATTTCTTCCTCCCCTTTGATTAAGCCGTTGTTTCATAACATTATGTGTATGAATTTCATGAAGGGGTTTGTATTATAATAGGTTTTCTCTCCAGTATATATGTAGGGAAGAAGTGGGTAAATTGGCCATAAGCAATTTTTTTTTATCGTCAATGTGCTATCACATATCGGAAATGAGATAAACCAGTATGTCTGAAGTTATATTTTACTATTAATATATATTTAGGAATACGTAATGAATATATTATTTCTTCCTCCTCTTTGATTAAGCCGTCGTTTCATAACATTATGTGTATGAATTTCATGAAGGGGTTTGTATTATAATAGGTTTTCTCTCGAGTATATAAGTAGGGAAGAAGTGGGTAAATTGGCCATAAGCAATTTTTTTTTACCGTCAATGTGCTATCACATATCGGAAATGAGATAAACCAGTTTGTCTGAAGTTATATTTTACTATTAATATATATTTAGGAATACGTAATGAATATATTATTTCTTCCTCCTCTTTGATTAAGCCGTTGTTTCATAACATTATGTGTATGAATTTCATGAAGGGGTTTGTATTATAATAGGTTTTCTCTCGAGTATATAAGTAGGAAAGAAGTGGGTAAATTGGCCATAAGCAATTTTTTTTATCGTCAATGTGCTATCACATATCGGAAATGAGGTAAACCAGTTTGTCTGAAGTTATATTTTACTATTAATATATATTTAGCAATACGTAATGAATATATTATTTCTTCCTCCTCTTTGATTACGCCGTTGTTTCATAACATTATGTGTATAAATTTCATGAAGAGGTTTGTATTATAATAGGTTTTCTCTCGAGTATATAAGTAGGGAAGGAGTGGGTGAATTGGCCATACGCAATTTTTTTTTATCATCAATGTGCTATCACATATCGGAAATGAGGTAAACCAGTTTGTCTGAAGTTATATTTTACTATTAATATATATTTAGCAATACGTAATGAATATATTATTTCTTCCTCCTCTTTGATTAAGCCGTTGTTTCATAACACTATGTGTATAAATTTCATGAAGGGGTTTGTATTATAATAGGTTTTCTCTCGAGTATATAAGTAGGGAAGAAGTGGGTAAATTGGCCATAAGCAATTTTTTTTTATCGTCAATGTGCTATCACATATCGGAAATGAGGTAAACCAGTTTGTCTGAAGTTATATTTTACTATTAATATATATTTAGCAATACGTAATGAATATATTATTTCTTCCTCCTCTTTGATTATGCCATTGTTTCATAACATTATGTGTATAAATTTTACGAAGGGATTTATATTATGATAGGTTTGCTCCTGAGTATATAAGTAGGGAAGGAGTGGGCAAAGTGACCATACACAATTTTTTCTATCTTCAATGTGCTGTCACATATCGGAAATGAAGTAAACCAGTTTGCCTGAAGTTAAGTTTTACTATTAATATATGTATATTTAGCAATACGTAATAAATATATTATTTCTTCCTCCTTTTTGATTAAGCCGTTGCTTGTTTCATAACATTATGTGTATAAATTTCAGGAAGGGATTTGTATAAATTTTATGAAGGGATTTGTATCATGATTGGTTTGCTCCTGAGTATATAAGTAGGAAAGGAGAGTGGCCATACGCTACTTTTTTTATCTTCAGTGTGCTGTCACATATCGGAAATGAGGTAAACCAGTTTGTCTGAAGTTACATTTTTTTAGGATGACCTTTAACCACGTAGATACATTTAATAAAATTTTACACTAAATAAAGTCTTTTTCACGGACTTTTATACAAGGCAAGTTTGATTTTCTTTACTTGTTATTGATTTAACATTCAACTTTATTAGTTTTTAAACAGTAATTATAGAAAGTTCATGTTTTATGCTATGAAGATAAGGTTTTAGAATTATGACAATGTTCATAGATTTAGTATTATTAGCTTGAAGTCACAATAGTGACCAGGCCGGCGATTCGACCAACAATATAGATGTCTATAGACATATGGACCTTTTTTTAGATACGAAGAATATCACCAATCGCGTCAACGAACAGTTATGTGATTGTTCGTTGCTATTCTGTTTATGTGTAAATTTACGTTTTCTTTATTTAAGCATTACACAAAGCATTCTGCTATTTTTCAGTTAATAGCCATCTTTATATTTAACAAGAAATATCAATCATATATGAGGCATTGATTATGAAACACTTTCCAACTGAAA
Organism: Amaurobius ferox; assembly: GCA_951213105.1. NCBI lineage: Eukaryota > Metazoa > Arthropoda > Arachnida > Araneae > Amaurobiidae > Amaurobius > Amaurobius ferox. The sequence goes on from OX578138.1 coordinate 33,384,633, forward strand.
TGCAATTTTATTTAAACAGCTTTAAAATGTGATACATTCAGCACTAATATTTTTTAAATTATCACAGTACTACAATAATTTATTATACTCGGAAGCTTAAAAATTCATCAAAAATGGTAGTGCTATAAAATCGTCTGCTTCTCTATGTAAAATCAATGAATATGTCATTCATATCACCAATATTCCAGACTAAAGAGCTAAATAATTTTGCGTGAAAAAATTAAATAATTCTTATACATTTCATCATGTAATCGCTTTGTTTATATTCTGCATGCTATAGAAATTAGGCTTCGTTGTAGGAATAATTAAAGTTTAGTGATCATTTAAAATATAAAATATCGTAATTGCGTTGGCACAGAATGTAAATATAAGACAATATGCAAAAATAAAACGGTTTTAGGACGGATGCAACACTAAATATGAATTTAAAAGATCTTCAAATATCACGATTTTTACACAGGGGAAAAATGGATGCTATATTTTAATTTGAAATGAGTTACGTGATCTTTTCGTATAATGTGGATGTAATTATTATTTCAATTTTTATTTTAAAAACTATCTAACATATTTTGCTGCAATATTTTTTTACACATTTCACGTGATAATTTGAATATTTCCTAAAATTTTCGAAGCAATTTGTGAATTTATGAATTTTACTCCGTTTAAAAAATGTTTGAAAAATTATGTCCCATTTTGTTGCTTTCAGCCCGGGTTAAATCTGAAACTAATTAGGTGATATTATTCATTTTCATTCCCATTCCCATATGTCCAACAGACAGCCTCAACAGTATACTAAAATTTCATTTTGATAAAGTCATTTTCACGGTAGTTATAGCCAGACAGACAAAATGAACAAAGTCATAAACACCTTTTAACTGTGTTGAAAAATGTTAAAACTGGAAATATTGGTCTACTTATATACGTACTTATAAATGAACATACTACTTATAATGCCTCTTTTAGGTGCCTTAGGTCTTACAAATCGTAGGTCTTACAAATATAAAATTATAAATTAAAAATTGCACTAAATAAAAGTTATGCTAAATGAATTTTCTGCGTTTTTAAATGTTTTAATTTTTTTGTATACATAGAGGCACCCTACCCTACTATGTCGGGTAAAACGGGCATTTGATAGCACTATATTCATTTACTTCTTATAAGACACATAATCAATAAAGAACTACATTTTGAAAAACACAAATCTACATAAGTCATAATATTAGTTAAGAGTATTATTTTAATATTTTAAACCGAATGGTATTTGTTAACATTTAATTTATTCTTAAAGTGTCCACTTCGCCCGTCTTTACCCCTAATATTGGTCATGTTATTTCTTAACAAAAGTCTGGATAGAAACATGGCGACAAACCCATTACTGTCTCAGATTGTTACAGGTTTGAGAATGCAAATTGCTTCACACTATCATTTTTTACTTTTCTTAATTGTATACCCCCCTCTCTGTCTCATTTTTGCTCCTTCGAGATCTCAATCTCTTATGAAATGTCTTTATCAAAACAATTCTCCATAAATATTCTATCGGTCACCCACAATGGCTAAGTTACGTTCTGATAATAAAAGCGGAGGAGGAGTGCTGGCGTAACAATGGCTAGCCAGCAGTTCGTCCCGTCATGCATCGGGGTGGGGGAGGTGACTTACTCTTTTCCCACGACCCCGTGACTTACTTCACTCACGGTCACTCACAGATCGCCGGGTGGCACTGCGACCCCGTTTCGCGGACTGGCGCGTGCTTGTGCATTCGGTTTTCCCGTTCGGGATTCTGATATAGTGGAAAAGCCCACCAAACAGGCGCATCATCCAGGGCTGCTAATTAGAGGAATTTCCAGAGAATTGTTTGATTCCAATGAAACCATTAATTAAGCGATTTCACTTCAAGGATATACAAACTGGATGTTTCGGAGATTGTATATGGATACAGTTAAAACACTACCGATAAGGATATCCTTGCAGAGGAAATTTCACCCGAAAGCAATCTATTTAGAATGCCACTTATTTATAGTACATCCTACTTATAATGGACGCTTACATAGCAAGATTTCAAATTCAATGAAAAACTTATGCATTTATTATTGGTATTTATTTAGACCTGATTTACTTTTAGCGAACATCAATATAAGGAAACTAGTAGTCCCGGGAAGGAGGACCTGGTTTATGTATGGGCTATCGTGGCTGTGGCCCTGTGTCCCAAAATTCATGGGAGCCCCGAATTTTGCCATAATAACCTAAAATTAACAGTTGAAAAAATAATAGGGAATATCAGTAACGTGTAGGATAATTTTAACAATTCTTCAATATCTCAGCAAAATCAATGTTGTATGACACAAATTCCTATTATGCTGTTTGCTCTAAACATTTATTTACTATTCACGATATAAGTAAATATTAAAACGTTCAGTATGGGGGCAAATGCAGTTAGGTCCTAGGGCCCCATCTACTGTAAGTCAGGCCCTAATCCCAGACTGCACGTTTTAAACAGGTCCTACATTAATTATAAAAAATAATTTTAAAAACGATAAAAATTAATTATTATATGTAACTAAGAATATAGAAACATTAAAAAAAATTAATTATAATGTATTTTAGTAGAGTATCTATTGTTTTTACTTTCAAAAATTAAATAAACTTAAAATGGAATTGAATTTTTAAAAAATTCCAATAGTTGGCAAAATTTTTGAAATTTTTGGTTATTCATCACCAGTCATGTATGTCCTTCGCCTGTCATCTAATTAATTTTTTTCCCCTTGTATTCACCGAATTTGTATTCATTTAAAATTAACGACGAAAAATATTGCATTAGACAAAAGTTACATATAGCCATACTATTTAAGAAAAATAACATCTCTAGAGCTTTCTTAAGAACAATAATCATGTACATGTGTATGATACTCACTCAATATATCCATGGACTGGAATCTGAAACTCGCCAACTGAATTGAATTTGATCGCCAACGGAAACTGAATTTGCAGATACAGAATCTTTCAGCGTTCTGAATCCGCAAATTTTTTAGTTGTCAATTATCAGCACACATCGACCAGAGTACGAATTTCTGACGGAATTATCTAATAAAGAAGTATTTAAAATTTGATTAAATAAAGAGCAGTATATTAAAAACTAAAACCGAAAACTTGTCGATGAATAAATATTTCTGAAATTACGTTCCTGTTAAAACCAACAAAGATATTTGTGAAAAATCCCGACATTTCCCACTTCTTGAGTGTATTAACGTTTCTGTGGTTTTCGCATTGCTTAACAGTAAGAACAGCGTGTGTGGCAAATTTCGACCTAGAAAATGTCGATTAACAGATTGAAAAGCGCTATGTTAATTTTCATTTCTGTTTTATTTCATTCAAAATTCAATTCCGTTTCAATTTGAGTTCCTCGTAAAATCATTTCCCATTCAAGTCGCATTCTTTCTCTTATGACAATACATTTTGGGGTGAAATCAACCTTTCATTAAAGATTACTGAAATTGCTTCATGTTCTGCTTGAGATTGATTTGCCTAGCCTATTTGCACTACTGGGACTCGCTTGTCTGAATATTTTATCTTCATTATTCTTCATCATTAAGAGTGTTCTTCCTTTTCATGATTATAAAATGTATGCAATAAATTTTTAACGTTGAAGATTTTTCACGCTTTTTTTTTAAATATAAAACACAAATTTTGAAATTATATTTAGAAAAATGTAAGTTGCAATCAATTTAAAACAGCAGTAGATTCAACTTTAAAATTCCTTGTGACCCAAAATGTTGCTAGAGGTAAAAGTAAGGAGTTAAAAATTCATATTAAAAAACGCAAATATGAATAAAGACAATAATTCAGATGGCCCTGAGTTAAGATAAGTAGTTCTGCATTGTATGTATTTTTATGGCAAAAGGCCTGAAATATTTATTTAAACTATCAATTTTGTAAAAATAAATTATCAGTGCAAGGCAAATTAGAACTGAAACAATAAAGAATATTTCTAAGTATTCAAAATTATTTTACCTTTCAATTTATTTTTATCACTATATTTTGTACTTTATCCTACAACTATGAAAAAAATTCTGATTAATTATACTCATAATTAAGGAACCCTTAATTTAAAAATAATCAAAAATACATTTACTAAATACTACGCCTTTCTGTTGTCTCAACTAACACTAGCAGCTACTTTACTAATACTAGCAACGACACCTGGATACAATTATGGAAGAATTATGACATTTAAAAATATTTCATCCATAGGAGTTTATCTCCTTCTTTCGAACTTCATGGTTGCATTTCTGTGATTTTTTAAGATTACATGAACACACTTCCTGTTTTATTTATAAACTAGATAGTTAATTCATTTATATCTAGATGAATGGGATAGTTAAGTCATTTATATAAAAATGTATATATTTTTTGCCTACAATGAATAACGATTATAAGTTTAAAATCGATTATTTTGATTGTTGGGGTATTCTACACAGGATTTGATATCTTTCATAGAATGATTTTCCCGCAATATAATTAATATTTTAAATAAAAATATTTATTTCCTAAATTTTCTATTACACTTTTCTCTTCCTACCCTAAGAGCATTTTATTTTCACAGTGACGTAAGATTTACGTCACACTGTGACGTAAGATTTATGTCACACTGTGACTTTGGGACGTCACAGGACGTCGCAGTACGTCTCTGCAATGTCATATTGAGGTCACAGCGAAGTCATTTTGGTCATTTTCATGGTCGTTTGTGACGTCGCACATTAACTTGTTTGTGACATCACATTGTAATTGCCATTGTAATGTCGTCACATTGTCGCGTGTTAATTAAATTGTGGAAACGTCACAGTGAGTCACAATGAAGTTACAACGTTACTAATACGTAACGTCGCATAGAAGTCACAAATGTGATGTCACATTGTGACCCAGGTGTCACGTGACTACAACGTCACTGTCACACATGTGACGATCTTTGCTGTGAGGGTATATATCTAGATTTTCAAGATAAGAGGGTATTTCTTAAAGTTAGTACCGTATTTTTCTCCACTCCTCGTTCTATGCTTTCCCGAGTCCAATCATTGTTTTAGGTCCGCGTTTAAAAGTGTCCTTTTAACAGTCCAAAGGCACAATAGTCCATTGGTGACACATAAAGGAACTTGAAAGCAAGGTTCGTTGTTCGGCGGTTAGCAAAGCAACGAATCAAAAAGCTGTCGACTTAACGTCGTGAGCACAGCCTTTCGTCATTCGTGACGTCACGGACTAGAGGGGGCGGGACTTTGAGAAGTGCTGCCAAAACTCAGCAAATTTTTGCATTATTACAGTTAAAAATTGTTTGTTAATTTTGAAGTGGTAATATCCAGGCTTAAACAACTTGTAAAGAGATTTTAAATTATGCTGTGCACACAGGACCGAGCGACGTCCAAGGCGACGTCGGTAAAGTAAGATGACTGTCGTAATTAACAAGTTCGGTCCAGGGAAAAATCCCTCTACGCTTGAAAGCCCAATAATAAAATGCGCGCGAGCTATCTCACTGACATCATATGCATAGAACTAATTAAACAAAAAATTATTTCAGTATATCCCAGGACGAGTATCCCCTGTTTGAAAGGAATAGCGAAGACAAGACGAATATTTGCGAGATTCCAGTATCATGGACACTCATCCCCACATCAGTAAGTAACAATATGTCGATTTTATTTCTTGTGGTTAAGCCTTGATAATAGACTTGAAAATATTTTGTCATCCCCAAGAAATTTAGTGGTAGATATGGAAGTAGGACTGCTCTCTTTATCCTGATAGAGCTCTACTTTTGAAGGCTCTGTGAATAAATGATGGTATCTCTTCTTTTAATATAAGAGTTAAAACATTTTTGATAATATATAGAATTTATTTTAATTCTTTTCGACCGTTCTTAACTTTAATTTCCCTTTTTACGAGAAAACAATAATAATCATGAATCGTTTAATAAAAGTTCCCTTGAATTCGTAGAACTCAAATAAATTTTAAAGTATTTTTTCTCTTCCTTTACTATAGTAAATCGATATTTTTGTTACAATCATTTAATCAGTCTAGTTATTCAATAGTCACAATATATTTCCTTCCTTACTTTCCTTATATACATAATGTATAAGGAAAGTATTGTGACGGGGTCGAAAATTCGAATTCGAGTTTTCGACGGGAGAGCACGTTTCAAGCATCCCTGATCACGAATACAACATTTTTGAAGTGATGTCTAAGTGTGTGTGTGTGTGTCAGTGAGTCTGTGGAGACGATAACTGACGAACGAATGAACCGATTCGAATGAAATTTGGTACAAAAATCACAATCCGTAAACACTGGAAGCCTATAGTTTTTATACGCAATCGAATGTTCAGAACCCCCTAAATTTTCGAGTGAAATTTTGAAAAAATCGTCAAAAAATCAAAACCGCTAATAAAGTTACGAAAATCGACATTTCTTATGTAATTTTTCATTAGAAAACGATTGGCATAAATTTTAGAACGCTAACATGAACCGTTCTTGAGATATTGTACATTTTTCAAAAAAATTATCAAAAAGTTTATATAAAATAAAAAATTTCCTATTGAGAAACATGTTCACTTTTCATATGTAATACCATGCGATAAATTGGGTGACATCATTCTCGTGGATCTAGCTCGTTCCATTCATGAAGAAAGATACTTTGAGTAATACTTTTGTATTTGAACGCCAATAGTCATTTATCTGCTGTAAGAATAACTTATTTCTCCGTCCATAACGCTTGGCGAGATTTTGGCGACGAATTTGGAGGAATTTCGCCAACTTGGCGACATTTTTAATTGTTGCCAAATTAACAAAAATCTCGCCAAATTGATAAAAATGACGCTAAATCAATGAAAATGACGACTCATTGAAGAAAATTCAATATCTTGGAAAGAATATAAGTATCTACTAGAAGGAAAACCTATTTTTTTTTACTGTAAAAGTAGTAAATTCATTGCATTATATAAGGAAAGTCATGTGTTGCCCACATCAGATTTTTTTGTCATATGTTGACCAAACTTCAAAGTTTTGTAAATTGGTTTACAAACTAAAATAAGAAAATTCTTCTGATTTGTAAACAGTGATAATCTTGTACAGCGAGAAAACATATAGTCTTATGCTTTTTATCTTTTACACGAGAATTAAATATAATATTTTAGTCTTAATTTCTTTATTGCGAAATAAATATTTTTAGAATTTGCACATATGTTAAATCACGAGCAACGCCGTTCATATCTACCAGTCTCTACTACAGAACGGCAGTACAACAACCTGTTGGAGATCGTCGATTTTTCAACGATTCTCCTATTCAAAGCAAGTTCCGTTTTCTCTGGATCTTACCGCGGCCGTTACTTTTTGTGGCCAAGGCCGACTTCCCTGCAGCGCTTATCGAAAGAAAGAGAATTCTCTCCTTCATTCTCTTTTCTTTTCTCGACGGTGGAAATGGTTATTTTTCAATGTCGTTTCACCACGCTAATTGGATGACGCGAGGTTACGATACTAAAAATTGAATCCAGAAAAACATCTCAACTTTTGACGTTCGCATCGTAAACATTCGGCTTGAAAAGCGTGAAGTTTTAGAAAATTGAAGAGAAATGAAGAAAACGAGTTTCGTGGTGTTAATAAATGTTTATTTTTCGTGGCTGATTTTTACAAGATCATGATTGTGGTAATAGTTTTAGCCAGTGATTTTTATTTTCTTATACTACAGAGCAATCTACAGAGTAAAAATTAAGACCATGGAGCTACAAGTAATTAAACTCTGTGCGTAAAACTTCATCGAAAAAAATCGTCCTTCTCTTTGTAAAATCAATGAATATTTCATTCATATCAGCTACTCAGACTCCATGAACTAAATGATTTCGTGTTAAAAAAATACAGCAATCCTAATACAACTCATTCTACATATTTTGCTGTTTACATTTTACATAGGTGAAAAATAGGCTTCGTTGTAGAAATAATCAAATTTGGATGAGCATTTAAACTCAAATATATTGTCATTGCGCTGTTTCAGTATGTAGATGCACAGAATTTAAAAAAAATAAAGTGGTTTTAGGACGGATACAAAACTCAATATGAATTAATAAGAACTTTAAAAATCACGATTTTGAGACAAGATGGATGCCATATATCATTTTGAAGTGAGTCACGTGATCTTTTCGTATCGTGGTCACGTGATCGCTTCATATAAGAGGTGTTATTATTATTTTAATTTTTATTTAAAAAATTACTGAATATATTTCGCTGAATTTTTTTTTATATATTTTATGGAACAATTTGAATATTACCTAAAATTTTCGACGCAATTTGTGAATTTTAAATCCGCTTAAAAATGTTTGAAAAATTAGGTCCCATAGAGCTCAATGTATTTCATTTTTTCAACCCTGGTTCAATCCAAAACTAATTGGGTGATATTATTCATTTATATTCTCATAGGTCCTACAGACCGTCTAAACAACATACTAAAATTTCATTTTGATTAAGTCATTTTTACGGCAGTTATCGTGCTAACGGACAGACAGACAGACACAATTTTAGCACATTATATAATGTACAGATATATTGAAACAGTTGAATTTTTTTATGTCAATAACATTTATGCATGGGGCTTCTGTTTCAGAAATCGGAGCATTACGAAAAATATAAATACATTGGAGGTTTATACCTCCGAACCTAATAGCTAAAGATGTAAATATTTTTTCTTATTTTGTTAAAAATGAGATCCAGATCATGAATATATAAAAAGCACTTTCAATATTTTGATATTTTAAACTTCTTTAGTCGAAAAAACTTTTAAAAGTATCTGCCCGAGCAAGTGTCTTTTTTATTTTTATTTTTCTTATTTTCACACGAAATATCTTCAAAACTATAAAAAGATAGATATAACTAGTAAGCGACAAAAATATGAATTAGAATATTGAGTTTCTAAATTTATATTTTCTTTTAAAAAAAAACTCTTTTATTTTCGAGAAAATAGGCTTGTTAATTCGAAGGAGATTGAAATTTTACTATTTTTCAAGTTTGTAATACTTATATCTCAAAACCTAAATTAGAAAAATTAGGAAGTTAAATGGACTTGGAATAATGAGGTTTCAACAGAACAGATGGAAATTTACGCATTCAATTTACGCCGCCAGGCAAGTTTATCAATTAACTTAGATCTAAAATCTTGACATATATATTGCATAAGCTTAATTTATATACACCTAAGAAAGTGAGCAAAAATTTATGATATTTTGACGTAAAGTCTATGAGGAGTATCCAGGTGATCTCGGGGAGAAAACTTAATGTGCTAACTAACTATAAACAGCGAGTAACTTGCATCGCTTTGAGAACCTGTAAACGAAACAAATGAGCATGGAAAAAAAATCGAATAATCTTATTGAACTTTACTGGAATTTTATTTTTCAAAATGTCATTCACGCAAAACCGTCTCGGCGAATGAAATTTGGTACAAAATATACTATCTGGGAATGCTGCAAGCCTACTGTTTTTAAACGCAATCAAATTTACGAAGACCACAAAATTTTCGAATGAAATTAAAAAAAAATCATCATAAAATCAGAACTATACAGGGTCCACTTCGACGGTAAGATCTTGGAATTTCGTCCCAGTAGTTCAACGGTAGATCGTCGGCTAGTCAGTTCGGAGATCCAGGGTTCGATTTTTGGTTGGGACTGGAAGGTTCTTTACAACCTTCAATAATGTTTCATTGCTCATGTCATTTTTCATTAGAAAAGGATTGACATAAACTTTAAAACGCTAGCATAAACCGTTCTCGAGATATTACACATTTTTCAAATAAATTTATCAAAACAAATCCCTTTATATTAAAGAAAAGTATTAACTATTGTGAAATAAGTTTATTTTTCATATATTATATTATACGGTAAATGTGTTACCATCATCCCAATGTATTTTGTTCGTTCCATTCATGAGAGAAGATTCTTTGGGTAATAGTTTTATATTTTAAAGCCTATTATTATACAACAACTATAAATTTATATGTCTATTTAAGGGGTACGCCAGTTAACTACACATTTCCAGGTGGTACGTGAAGCATAAAAGGTTTAAAAACATTACTTTAAGTCATACGGTCATACCGGTAGTATGAAAATACATTTGGTTCATTGCAATTCCATTTTTTTTCAGTCGCTGAAAATAACACTTTACTATTAATAAAGAGACACATGTCTACTGGCCCACTTTAATCTCTTTTGTTTATGGCTAAATTTCAAGAGCCATTTGCCATTTTTCGTGTCAGAAGATAACGCGATTGAGCAAGGCGACTCCGAATAGAATGCCTGAATTTTTTTCTATTTAGTTATTTTTCTTCATATTTCCTTTGACCCACAGACAGAATTTTTGTGTCATCAGGCCATCTTCTGAATTCTTCTGTTATCGCGTGAAAAGTCTCTCGTGGCTTTCCAGATAAAAATTTTGGCCATATATTGGTCGCCGCGTACAAGAACTTGTTAAATATCGTGTTTTAACCGATTGGGAATAGCCGCAATTTTATAAATAAATGTTCCTCTTGCTTTCATTTGCCATAGTTTCATTTCCACCCCACTTTCAAGTGTGATAACTTTGGCAAGTTACTTTCGTTTGAGAATGATTGCTGGGTTTACATAGCATATGAGGGAAACGCCGTCGCATTCGACGGGTTATCTGCCGAGTAATCTAAAAAATTGCATAAAACCTTATTTGTGCCTGTACTTTCCCAACAACAAAATTTAAACTTTTGGTGATTTTTAACACATTCCAAGATGGTTGAAAAATGTTTATGACTTTGGTCATTCTGTCTATCTGTCTCACTCTGTCCGTCCGCACGATAACTGCCGTAAAAATGACTTTATCAAAATGAAATTTTAGTATGTTATTGAGACGATCTGTGGGACATACGGGAATGCAAATGAGTAATATCACCCAATTAGTTTCGGGTTTATCGCGGGTTGAAAAAATGAAATACATTGAACTCTATGGGACTTCATTTTTAAAGCAAAGTTAAAATTAACATATTGCTTCGAAAACTTTAGGAAATATTCAAATGATTACGTATATGAAGCAAAATGTGTAAAAAAACCCAGCAAAATAAGTTATGTAGTTTTTAAAAAAAAAATTGAAAGAATAATTACACCTATATTATATGAAGAAATCACGTGATTCATTGCAAAATAAAATATGACTTCCAATTTCGCTGTTACCGTAGATGTTTAAAGATTATTTAAATTTATATTTAGTGTTGCATCCGTCCTAAAACCTTTAGTTTTGCGTATTATCTGTGTATATAAATTCTGTTCCAAAACAATTACAATATTTTCGATCTCAAATTATCACTAAACTTTATTCCTACAACGAAGCCTAATTTTAAATCTAATCTATAGCATTCAAAATGTACACAAATCAAGCGATTGTGAGGTGAGTTGCATAAGAATTGCTGAATTTTTTTTCATACAAAATTATTTAGCTCTAGAGTCTGGATTATAAGTGATATGAATGAAATGTTCATTGATTTGACATAGAGAACCAATCAGACGATTTATATTTAGATGATTTCATTTGAATAAAGTCAATTTTGTGTAACTAGTATTGTCTTTTTCGATGAAGTTTCGGTATAATAAATTACTGTAGTACTAAAATAATTTTTAAAATGTCATCTTTGAAGGCATCCCATTTTAGAGATGTTTAAATAAAATTGAATTTCAGTTGGAAAGTTTCATAATCAATGCTTTATGCATGATAACTCTTTCTTGTCATTTTATAATTTTAATTTCTTAATTTATGTAAATATTTCATTACATGTGAACCGTTAATAATATTTTATATCTAAGGTAAACGATTCAATAAAATTTGGATTTATTTGATTTTATTGAATACTATTTCTGTGTCTTAACTATTGTGCCGCACTGCTAATTTTGAATTCCTATTCTTTACTCTAGAAGTACAGTTGCGCAAAAAAAAAAATCCCCATCCCGTTGTTATTTAAGCATCGTTCATATTAGAGCAAATGTGAAGATACCATTCGATTAGGAATAGCGTCTTCTAAAGAGTCATGTGCATGGAATTTGCATAAGGTGTCGCCTTCATATCTTAATAAGCACAAACTTCAAAATTTTTAATGGCAATATCCGATTTTGACGTCATAAACAAATTCTAGACCTCCCAAATTAGTTCAAATATAAATTTTCGCCCAGTTTATACCTTTATATCCAGAGATATTCGATATTCCGAAAGGTGCAATTTTCAGAGGTCCATGGTGAAAACCTCAATTTGAAGGGCGAGACTTTTTTAGCCAGAATTAACTTTTTCCAATAAAATGGGTCATTTGGTATATTATTGATAGATATTACTGGTTTATTCTGAAATCTCATCTTGCGTTTGAGAACGTAAAATCTTCTTAATCATCTTATGGGATTTTTTTTTTAAATGATCGAATTGATGGAAAAATTACGCAAATGGTGGAATCAGCACATTGTAACGATATTCAAATATGTCAAAGTCGTGAGATTAGTTCATCGAATAGCTATAGTTTAACGATATCTAACGATTCTTAGGTTGCTGTAACACTATCGAACTAAACCTAAAATATGTAAATTAGTCTTTTGACGTAAAGCTGCGTCTTGTGGTAATGAGTGTCGTATAATTTTATTATTTATTATATTTTCATTATAAATATTTATACATTTATAATTATTTATAAATATTTTATTGTAATATAAATTATCCTATAATTTTTATGGCCGATTTCCACTCGCATTAACTCCGGTACTATTAATCAAAGAGTAATTAACAATGCATCATCAGATGGCTTATATCGAGTACCATTTATAGCAGTACAAGTTTCAACCCTACACTTCGTTCTTTAACACTTCGATGCGGCTGCAGAATTATGCTGATCAGGTTGCGTCTATACTGGCACTTTTTATGCAAGGTTTTGTTTAAACTGGGTAGAAAGAAATGTTCGTTATATTAAAATATTAAATTAAAATGAATATAACTTTTTCTTAAATTCAACAAATATACGATCTCTAAAATCATCGTGATGATGAATATTTAAACATGGTGAAATAACTATAGGGCGAAAACAGCTCAGTAGTGTCTGAAATACTCCAGTTTTCTCATCCACGTATAGGGGGAGTAGAAAATTCGGCTCCGTTAGGTTCTGCCCCGTAGTCGATACCATGAGCGTGCAAAGTTTCAGCCTTCAAGGTCACATTTGGGGGCATTAAAAATGTTTTGAATTTGGATAAGAGTTTTATAAAAACACTGATTTTCTGTATCCCCGGACCAAAAATCAAATATCCAGCTCCGTTAGGTTCTGTACCGTGGCCGATATAATAAGTATGCAAAATATCAGCATTCTAGGCCAAATAAGGACTTTTGAGAGGTCTGTTAAGACGAAAACCGCGTTAGACAATTATTATATACATTTTAACCCCTGTTTAAATTGTAGCCAATAATCCCCAAATTGTAAATTTCCCATTACCTCAGCATGTCAAAACCAGTTGAATGGATTAAATGATCGTTATTCCAATAACAAACAAAAGTTAGAAAACAGAACATTAGAATGCTGCAAAGTTTCATTATCTGATTTTTTAAACTGTAAATACGGTTAATTGTATTTTGCATTTTGTACCGTTCTATTTTGCAATGACTCGTATTACCTATTTCATCATGAGATGCACGATTTCGTGTTAAAATTTTGATATCTGTTCTAATTGATGCTTTCGCAAATGTTTCATGAAGACAGCTCAGAATATATCCAACTACGCATCCTCTTGTAACTATGTAAAAAAAAAAAATACGGTTTTGTTTAAAATTTTAGAGATCAAGATTTCCTGTTACTTCGTTCGAAATCTTTAACGGGCTTGTCCTCGACTCCTAGATACTGAACTGTAACTCGCAAAGAAAATTCGTTGAAAGGGCAAAAATAGGGTGATAACGTACGTAATTGACGAAACGACATAAAAAGACGTCACGATGTAACAACGTAAAAATTTAACAGATGAAAATGTCCCGCTATATAAAACTCAGCGCATCACTCAGCTTCATCTCGCGGAACATTTTCATTTGTCAAATTTTCACTTTGTTACGTCGTGACGCCAATTACGCACGTCATGACCCTGCTTTTGCAGCCCTTTTTCGTAAATTTTCTTTGAGAATTACAGTTCAGTGTTTTAAGATTAAACGTTCTCCTGGTTCTAATGCGTCGATTCATGTATATAGCAGCATAGATTTGAACGTAAATTACGCCAAAGTGAATGAAAACTGAATTAGCTGGAATGTGGTTCAATTCGACTTTCTCATATCAGAATTAATTTTTCCCAAACTTTACAAGAAAATATTTAAAAAATCGGTATCATGGGTCCAAATGATTACAACTATGGCCTGTTACCATTCACTTTAAAGGGCTAGAATTTTTTTTCGATTGATACCATACTTGATAATGTACCCCTCGGAAGGATAATTTGCCCCCCCCCCCCACACACACACACACAAGGCGTGCTAATGACGTCACGAACAAAAAAAATTACATCGCGGCTATTTTTCACTACAGTAATTGAAACTATCAAGTCTCGTGATCATTGATTCATCAATAAACCCTTTAATGCATGATTATGTCAAATTCTGTCCTATGTTGCCACGTTAAAAAAAATATAAAGTTTAGAATAAAATTCAAAGTTTTCGCTCGAATTTAACAAAATTCTATCTAGTTCTAGATTTTTTGATAACAGGGCCGAATATAAAGTCTCGTAAAAATCCATTAATATGGATGACTACTATAATGAACACATGAAATTGACTACAGACATCAGACAGACAAACGGACATCACTCCCGAAATTGTCAAAACGTGTTCAGGAGGTCTTAAAACATATATTGGCATCAAAGTCTCGAAATCCAAAATTTTCGTGGAAACAATACTTTCTCAATACTACGTATGAGAAAGAAAAAAATAAATTATCTTTTAAAAGGAATGCTTTAAATGCCCTCCCCTGCACCACAGTACAGCACGGAAAAGTACAAAATAAATTTTATAATCACACACAAAATTGAACCAACTTGAGAGCTCTAGCAAATTCAATATCAAAATAATACTATATAAATCGTAATATTATCCAAAATTGATATTTCACTGTTAAAAGAAATTTCGCGCAGCGTTGCACTAAAAAGTGCCTGTATTACCTACTCATTTTCGTGTAATATTACAGCACTAAGTCGGGAAAGCTGAGTTCCATTTCCGACGTAAGTGGTGTATAATGTTGCACGAAATTTAGTAAGCTATGCAACTAGCACCACTGTTTACTGCGATGTGCTCGAAAATATTCAACAGTGTATGCAAAATTGTTAAAACTATTTTATTTGCCTACACCCTCACTTTTCTTAGGCCATTGGGCGAAATATCAAATGTGGATAACGATAAGATATATATATTATTAGTTCGAATTGAATCTGCATACACCATCCATTTAGTTCAATCTCGAGTGAGATTCAAATTTATTTTCTATTTTTCCGTGCGCCGCTGTTATGTAGGGAAGGACATTGAAAAACTTGTTTTTTTTTCTCATACTTTATTTTCCTCTAAACGCGTTTCAAACATATTTAGAATTATACGGAACGTGTGAATTTAAATTCATTGCAAAATTCATCACTGAGACTGTCCGTCTGTCTGCCTGCGGTCGATTTTTTGTATACATGATAGCTGCCACACAAATTCCACGAAACTTTATATTCGGCTTTGTTAATCAAAAATCTAGAACTAGACAGAAAATTTTTTTAATTCGAGCAAAAACTTCGAAACTTATTCGAAATTTTGCATTTTCTTAGCATGGCAGCATAAGACAAAATTTGACATAAAGCATGAAAGGGGACTTTATGACTCAATGATCGCGAAACTTAATAGTTTCAATCATTGCAGTAAGAAACAACTGCAATAAAATTTGCGTGTTCGTATTAGAAGTGGATAAGGACACTAAAGCTCTTCTGTTACGACATTCCAGAATTTGTATAGATTTCAGATCATGCAGAATTACACCGTACATATCAATTATTCGTTGCTTTCAGTGCCAGGAATTTGGGCATACAAACAGTTTTGTAAAGGGCCAGAAATGTGCGATATCAGTACAGGCAGTCACGATGCCCAAGGTTGCAACGAGCAGAATCTGAAATGTAGCGACTGCATAAAATTCGTTTAGAACATGTTCATAGGGCAGATAGTAAATTTTGCCCTTGTTTCCAGAATGAATGGAAAAGGGTACAGTTAAAATCTTAAGTATTAAATTTTTGTCTTAAGTTACATACACGAATTTTAATTTTTATGGATTTAAAAGTATTACATATAAATCTGAACTCGAGAACTGCGCCGGCAGCAGCTGCAGCATCAAAGAAGAATGTATCGATATTGCTCTGATTCAAAATTCTTATTTTCATAACAATTTGCCATTTGGCTTTCCTTTAATCTGGATAATTCACCGTTCATTATTGAAAACAGCAGTTATAGTGATTGCTAATAAAATATTTTCATATGTTTGCTCTGCTAGGAAAATAATTCTGTCTTCATAAACATTAAATTAAATAATGGCTGTTTCTCATTTGGTACGCAATATTCTCCACCCTCAGCGTCTCTAGCAAAATATCTTTCAGAGTGGGAACATCTACCTAGTATCAACTTATCAAACTTTCTGTTCTCTAGAGACTTAAATGCACATGGAAGAGATTGGGGCTACTCATCCAACGATGCAAGAGGTCTTCTACTACAGGATTTTGTAGCTCAACATCAGCTAATCAATGATCCATCCAGTACTCCAAAGTTTGAAACTTCGTGAGGAAAAGAATAGCCTGACATCTCTTTATGCTCACTTAATGTATATAATAAAGTATAATCCTTGAAAATCGATGAAACTCCTAGCTTGAGTGATCACAGGTATGTGATCATCACACTGACGGAAGACGTTGAGGTAAAATCGAAAAGACGTTATAAAACAATATTTTCTACACACACCGCTCTTAGGAGGCAGCTGATACCACAGAAGATTTCCTTAAGTCGCTAATTGCAGAAAGCAGCTACAGTAAAGAAATTTGTAGAAGAGTTGACGGATTCTATCCAAGCAGCATGTGACAAGGCATATAAGAAAAAGAATATATCCCATGAACTAAGACTCAAGTGGTGGTCTCCTCTGCTCACTTATAAACGAAATCGTTTGAAAGCTTTCTGCAATAGAAAAAGAAATAGACAAAAACACTATCCAACTGTATTTAACATTCAACAATATAAAAAGGAGCGAGATGTGTATAAAAAATCCATACTGCAAGCAAAATCCGAGGCATGGAAAGTATTTTGCACAAAAACCAGTAAGATGTATGAGGTAGCTTTTAAAATGGCGTACATCAAATCATTCACAACGGAAGAAGCTGCCTATGACCTGGTGCCGCAAGCAATAAATGTGGGTCGAGAGAATGTGTTACAACATCTTACAGATTCTCTTTTCATTACGAAAAAACCAGCCCAGACAAATAGCACATTTTCTCGTAGGACAGAAGAAAACACTTCCGACAATTTCTCATCCTGTCAATTAGTAGCGGAAGTGAAAAGCGCACTTTATTCACTTAGCTTTAACAAGGCCCCCGGAATAGACAATATCGATATGCAAATTCTAAAAGTGTTTAAAATCCTCCCAATAGAGATAACAAAATTAATGCATAAATGACTGTCAATGGGATATTTCCCCAAAGTCTGGAAAATTGGAGACGTTATTTCCTTTCTGAAGCCTAACAAGAATCTTACCCAGAAGCGCCCATATCGGCCGGTATGGCTTCTACCAACATTGTCAAAAGTATTGGAAAAAATAATACATAGAAGAATGGTACACTATCTTGAACTGAATGGACTTATGAGCAAACATCAACATGGTTTCCGAGAAACTACACGGTCTTCTGTCTTAGTATTATTTGATATACAAGGTGCTTTTGATAACACGAACTGGTCCATCTTATTGAAGCAAATACAAAAGATAAATTGCCCATCTTATTTACAGAATATCATATGTAGTTATCTGAATAATAGGGCAATTAGACTTAATTCAAGAACAACTTGGAAAGATATTGAAGTCTACGGGGGATGTCCACAAGGCTCTTGCTTAGGGTCCTTACTATGGTCAATAATGGCTGATATCATTTTTAATAAATTCAGTATCCCAGAAATACAGTTTCTGGCGTATGTAGATGATTTTATGCTGATATCAGGAGGCAGTTCACTTAAACTTCTGGAAGATACAACTAATGCCGGTATAGAAACTTTTTTAAATCTTTTTACGGAGATCCAACTATCAATTTCATCAACAAAAACTGCAGCTTTAGTGACAGAAAAACCATCTCAACTGAAAAGGAAGCCTGTCGTCAAGATTAAACGTGTTAGCATACCAAGACGAAACAAAATCAAGTATCTCGGAATTATAATTGATAAACATCTAGCGTGGATTCCATATATAGAAAACCTGCGTATAAAGATTAGCTGCCGAATTTATAATGCCAGAGGACTAGCATCATCTAGGTGGGGCATAAATTCTAAGTTCTTAAAAACATGGTATCTATCTGTAACAGACAAGATCCCGTGCTATGTTGCGAGTAGTTGGGCCTTAAACTTGAACATCGTCTCAACTCGTCTACACTACAAAAATAACGTCTTCCAGGCAGAGCTCCTCGCAATAAAGGAATCTGTATTTTGGACTACCACAAGTTTGCATAAGAATTTTATTAATTACTCTGACAGTCTATCGAGTATCGAAACTCTTATACAATATCAAATGAAGAATCCGATAGCTCATCAAATTATAACTATTATAACCAATAGCATCCATCTAAAGTTTTTTATAGGATGGGTTAAAGGTCACTCAGGTGTTCTGGGAAATAAAATTGCAGACTGCCTATCATTTGAGGTGACGTCAGATATTTCTGTTCAGAGTACAATGTTGCCATATCCCTGTTCATTGCTAAGGTCACATCTAAATATTAATACCATAAAAGAGTGGCAACAGCAGTGAAATGAAAGTGGGAAAGGAATCGAGATGTTCATCTATCTTCCCAGAGTATCTCAAGAGCAACTGATTTGCAGCAGAAAATTGATACATTTTTTCTCGGGGCATAGCTGTTTCCCAACCTATCTTTACAACATTCAAAAGAAAGACACCGAAAACTGTATTTGTGGTGAAATAGGATTTCGTATTTAACTGCCAACTTACAGAGAACTGTTACCTTAAAAGGCCCAGTAGACAACATTTGTCAATGTTTGCCAAAAACCTTCTGAGAAATAGTTCGGCTAAACAGAGAATAAAATCTATAATTCAATTCTTAGAGGAAAACGAACATATCTTGCGAATTACTACTGGAAACCTCCAAACATTCGGTCACTGATTATTGCATATTTATTCGTAGTACTTGTAAATTTTGTTATATATCCTTCAATCAAATTACTTTTAAATTTACATTTGTTTTCATCGTTGCGAATATCATTGTATGTATCAATGTAGTATTGAAAGCCATGGTAATCGGTGAGATGTGTCTGTATATGTTGTATATATAGTCTTGTATGTTTGCATAAGTAGCTTTGTATATATACTATATATAGTATGTTGTAAATTAAAATTTCATAAATACCGAAGCATACTGAAAGAATTAATGATACTTTGCAAATATGAATAGTTTAAAATACTAAAGTTATTAAATAATAAAGTAATAAAGAATAACAATGCAAAATACATTTAATTTATTGCGCAAATGCAGCTAATAATTAAAATAATTTCAATAATAAAAATAATTTGAAAATCCAATGATAGAATAGAGAGAAGTTGCAACTCAAAAAATCCTAACTTTAAATGATGCCTACATAATAAAAAGAAGTATTATATAGAGAATCACCAATCATGTGGAAAATAAAATGCAAAATTCTAGTCATCAACCCAAAAAAAATCAACAAATATCAATAGAGTGGATTCGATAATAGAAAATCAAATAAAATCATAGCTTTAAAGCAATACACGTGGATAAACACTAGGCCCAATTGAATTGTTCATTTCGAATAAACTCTTTTTCAAGTCCAGGCATTTAAACAAAATAAACACAAATGCATATTTCGGAAATTAGAGATAGATTATATCTATAAACACTAATTACCTGGACTATATGCATAAAGATTGAAAAATGATATAGGAAACAAAAATACCTGAAAAAAACACGGCATATGTCCTATCCAATGGAGCCTTGAATGATGAGACGAATGTTGCTAGTCGTAAAAGACAAAAGTAGAGATCTACTGTAGCCAATCGTAAGAAATAAATAACAGTAATGCGAAAAGGCAATAAAAGGTGATATTCTACAGTAAGAGCTACAAAATAATGGGGCGTATAATATAATAGAAATCATAGAGGCTAAAGTATGAGGGGTTGTAAATAAATTTTAATGCTTATTCAAGAGATAGTTTATGTCTGGCTAATATAAGATGCTAAGTAAAGAATTTAAGAATATCCAGCTAATCCAAACTTTTTAACAATATCATTTACTAAATATGCTGGATATTCATATAATTTGCTGGTAATTTTTAGATTATTAATATGCATAGCATGAAACTTTTTATCTGATAATCTATAAATTTTAAAAAGTTGATTAAGTATAATATTTCTAAACAATTGAATCGAGTTACATATTATATATTGTGTATATATATATATATATATATATATATATATATATATATATATTCCTCGAGTACAATCAAAATGAAATATAAAATCCAAGGAATAGTAAGGCGCATTTGTAACGACGTAGCCCATCTACGAACATCCTTTTAAATCTCGACAAACTTTATACATGGTTAGAATATATTTCTATTCATACTTGTTCATTCCTTTTATATGCTTTTATATGTTCTAGTGTCTTTTAGATCTTCATTTCGGGATTCCGTTTTTTTCCCCTGGCATAATGTTGATTGTTGTTTCGGGCGTGTAGTGGTTTCTGGGAGTGTTTCCTGGGATTAAAAGCATGCTTAAACCAGGAAACCAGGAAAAGGGGTCGCAATCCCCTTTGACCTCTCTACAACCCCGTAAACACACAACTTCTAATTGTATTAATCCATTTTCAATCTCATTTTATCTTATTATATATATATATATATATATATTGTATATATATATATATTGTATATGTATATATATATATATATTGTATATATATATATATATATATATATATATATATATATATATATATATATATATTGTATATATATATATATATATATATATATATATATATATATATATATATATATATATATATATATATATATATATATATATATATATATAATCCAAGAAAAAGAAGAATTGAAGGAGTAAGGGATAACCAAATGCTTTGCATTTAATGGTTGGGGAGGATGGTTGCTTCGGAGTATAGAGTGGCTCGGCGCCTTTTCCTGAGTAGTGCCTTAGATTCTCGTGGATTTGCATAGGAAATAAATTCAATTATGAATTTAATTACTGGCTTTTATATGATATATATATATATATATATATGTGTGTGTGTGTGTGTGTGTGTGTATATCTTTGAATATTATTCGTGGCATTTTGTATAAGTAATAACCAATTTTAGAAATATTTTATATGTATCGTTGCTCCCATTTGAAACAGTTCTGCGCATAAGTGTTTATGGATGTGAAATACTTGTATATTTCAACTGTATCTAGTATGGACAAACATATTGTATATACGTATTTATCATTTTCATCTAGATATCATGTTTTATTTTCTGGTTTTTGGCAGATATTCCTCCACCATAGGCTGTAATTACTGTAAACCTTCGGGTCGGTGCCTATTGGTGGTTAATCTGTTAATCTGCTATTAACCCCCTCGGGGGGTGGGGGACAAGTTATCCCCAATACACTATCAAACTTGATATCAATCGAAATATTTTTTCAAACCCTTTAAAATGAAGGATAACATTCTATAATTGTAATTATTTGGAATAACGATACCGATTTTTCAAAAAAATTCTTGTAAAATTTGATAATAAAGAAAAGCAATTTTCACAAGTTACTTAAAGATGAATTCTGTTATGAGACATTCGAGTAAAGTAGCAATCCAGTTAATTTTAATTGATGAACAAGGTTAATTGCATGAATTGTTTCTCCTGACAGTGACTCATTTTAACCATTTCATTTTGAAATGCACGATTTCGTGTCTGAAAATTGAACCCTATTCTAATTGATAGTTTCGTAAGCGTTCATGAGGGCAGTACACAAATTGTCCAAATATTATCTCTCTTTTACGGAATGTTTTTTTCCATAAGATGTTTGCTCAAGCAATCGTGACCAGTTTGTTTGTCTTCCCTTTAATTGAAAATAAGTTAGAGTTCGCTAGGTTAGGGGTAGATATTGCTGAAACACGGTTGTCATCGAAAACTGGAAATAGTATTATGTTCTCTGTTCAGCATGGCATAAAGTTGCAAGTGTGGTCAGAATAAGTCAACGATGTAAAACTCGCATGTAAAATATAAAACACTGGTTATGTATTTCTTTTCATGTTAAGAGTTTAAAACAAATGGTATGGTCCACTTCATTTTATGTTAAGTTTTTTAAAAATGATTTGATCCACTGCATTTTATGTTAAACAATCTGATGTGGGCAACACATGACTTTCCTTATATAATGCAATGAATTTACTAAATTTACAATTTAAAAAAATGTTATTCTTAAAGTAGATTAGTAGATACTTATATTCTTTCCAACATATTGAATGTTCTTCAATTAGTTGTCATTTCCATTGATGTAGCGTCATTTTTATCCATTTGGCGAGATATTCGTTAATTTGGCAACATTTAAAAAAGTCGCCAAGTTGGCGACATTACGCCAAATTCGTCGCCAAAATCTCGCCAAGCGTTATGGACGGAGAAATAAGTTATTCTTACAGCAGATAAATGACTATTGGCGTTCAAATACAAAGGTATTACTCAAAGTATCCTTTTTTCATGAATGGAACGAGCTAGATCCACGAGAATGATGTCACCCAATTTATCGTATGGTATTACATGTGAAAAGTGAACATGTTTCTCAGTAGGAAATATTTTTTTTTATTTTATATGACTTTTTGATATATTTTTTTTAAATGTGCAATATCTTGAGAACGGTTCATGTTAGTGTTCTAAAATTTATGTCAATCGTTTTCTAATGAAAAATTACATAAGAAATGTCTATTTACGTAACTTTATTAGCGGTTTTGATTTTTTGACGACTTTTTCAAAATTTCACTCAAAAATTTATGGGGGTTCTGGACACTCGATTGCGTATAAAAACAATAGTCTTCCAGTGTTTACAGATTGTGATTTTTGTACCAAGTTTCGTTCAAATCGGTCCATTCGTTCGTCAGTTATCGTCTCCACAGACTCACTGACACACACACATACACATACATACTTTCACACACACACACATACACAGACATCACTTCAAAAATGTTTGATTCGTGATCAGGGATGCTTGAAACGTGCTCTCCCGTCAAAAACTCGAATTCGAATTTTCGACCCCGTCACAATACTTTCTTTATACATTATGTATATAAGAAAAGTAAAAATTAAAAAAAAAAATGATCCACTTCATTTTATGTTAAATATTAAGAAAATTAACTGAAGTGTGGCTTAATTTGACTTTCTCATACCGGAATTCATTTTTAGAAGCCATATTTTTTCAAATTTTTCAAGAAAATTTTTGAAAAATTGGTATTATGAATCCAAATGATTACAACTATAGCGTGCTACCTTTCACTTTAAAGGACTTGAATAAAAATATTTCAACTGTTACCATATTTGACAATGTACCGAGGGCGGGTAGCTTGTCTCTATAGGGGCGGGGGGATTTACGACATCAAGAACACAAAATAAAAATTGTATTGCGGCTATCTATTTTTCACAGCAATGATTGAAAGTATAAAGTCCTGTGATCGTTGAGACATCAATAAACCCCTTTTATGCATGATTATGTCAAATTCTGTCCTATGCTGCCATGTTAAAAAAATATATATAATTTAGAATAAAATTTAAAGTTTTAGCTCGAATTTAACAAAATTCTATTTAGTTCTAGATTTCTTGATAACGAAGCCGGATATAAAGTTTTGGGAAAAAATATTAATATTTGTGGGCGTTATCGGGTACGCAAAAAATCGACCACAGACGTTAGACAGACATCACTCCAAAAGTAGTCAAAACGTGTTCAGGACATCTTAAAACATATATGGAATGAAAAGATCGAAATCGAAAATTTTCGGGAAAACAATACTTTCGCAATACTATGCATGAGAAAGTAAAAATAGGTCGTTCCCCATTTTCGCAATAGAATTTATAGAATTTATATCAGCACGTAAGGAATGACAGCAGAAGTTAATTCAACGAGGTTTCATTTGGTAGAGCGAACGACGTGGAGGTTATACGTGCCAGGGCCTGTGCGTATAACCGTACGGTCCTTTGGGACCGTGCAGTCCTGTGCCCCCTAAATTTTAAAGGGTCCCTCAATATTATACGTGATAAAACATTTTAAATAGAAATATTTTTTAATTAATTTAAAACTGATATAGTTCTTATTTTAAATTAAAAAATATGCTAATAGTTTTAAATATTATACATCTTTTAAAGTCTTTTAAATATTATATATATTTTAAAGTAGACAGCAGAAATAGGCATTTATTAAGTGCATAATGTTTGAACATTTTCGAATTATATAGATGTATTAACTTTTTGCTTATGGGCGGAACAGCAATCCCAAACAAAGAACCTCTCAAAAAGGCAGGTATTTGACATACCCTGTCCCAAACAGTTCGATCCCCCTTTGCAGGCATTGGCGTCCATGGACTCCAATGTCCATTTCAAGTACATTTCAGTGTTAAGAACATTGTGCCACAGATCTTGTACATCACTCTTTGGCTGTGAAAAAAGGCGAAGGTAATGCATTGAGTAAAGAAAGTCATGTGCAGACCACATCATATTGTTTTTATTCTGACGCTCATTGATATAAAAGACCTGAACAATATGGAGTATAAATGCATGAAAAAAAAAATTGAGTATATTCTCCTATTCCAGATATTTTTATTTCAGCTGAATTCGTACAACATTACGCAAATTAAAACTTTCAATCTGAATTTACGAATGAACAATAAAGCAGACGATATTATTTTCCCAAGGGCATTCGAATAGAATAGCCACTTCGTAAAGAACGAAAAAAAACCAAAATAATTGTCAAAAGAAAACTTTCGTTTTTCCGACCAAGATGGTCTGTCTGTTTTTTGCTTTACTTTCTTTTAGAGAATTCGAAAATCGTAATAAAGTATTTTGTTTTGTTGCCCCACTTTCACCTTCCTCCTAAATCGTTTCTTCTCCACTTCAACTCAAATGATTGTTTTCGTTCACTTTCTGAAGCACAGTATTGAAGATTTTCACGACTTCAGCGCTTGTCGTTGAAAGACAATGGTTTCGGTGTATTCAGCAGGTTTGAAGGAAACTGGAGAAAAGGGAAAACGTGTCAAGGTTCCCCCAAATAATCTTTTCAGCCATGGTGTTATAATAATCCGCAAATATTTGTATTCATATATCTAGATTTTATATAAAATCAAGAAAAAGCAAAAACCAGTTTTCTAAAGTAACCCCTTTTAAGTATTTGTATCTAGTTTAAATACATGAAAAATGTATTTATTAAAATGAATGTAACTTAAATGTATTAAAGACCAAATTTAGACTTTCTAGCTACTGCCCAAAAACGAACACATTTTTATATCGGGCCCAAGATGTACTAGACCGATGAGATTCAAAATCCAAAAAATTAAAATATGCCATAAAAGACAATGACATACTACATTTGGACATTCTAGCAACTTCGGTTTTTTAGTTATTTCCTTCAAAAAACGAGTGCATTCCTATGGCAAACCCATGACGGGAAAGCCCGATAATTTTCAAAGAATTAAAATATATCACAAAGACATACTAAATTTAGATTTTCTAGCTGATCCAGTTGCCGAGTTATTCTCAAAAAACAAGTACATTCTTATGGCGAGCCATCTCCTTGCTAGCTCGAGAGAGATCAAAATTAAAATGCACCACCAAAGACAACGACATACGAAAGTCCATACTACTGCGTTTAATAGAACCTGATTAGTTATGGATTCAAAGGAAGAAACATCAGATCAAGTCAAATACAAGAAAGATCAATCATGCATAAAGCATTGATTATGAAACACTTTTCAACTGAAATGCAATTTATTTAAACATCTCTAAAAGGTGATACATTCAGCGGTGATATTTTTTAAATTATCACAGTATTACAGTAATTTATTATATTTGAAAACTTAAAACTTCATCAGAATATAAATTGTCTGCCTATCTATATAAAATCAGTGAATATTTCATTTTTAACATTTATATTCCGGACTCCAGGGCTAAATAATTTTTCTTGAAAAAATTTCAGCAATTCTTATACAACTCATCTTACAATCGCCTGATTTGTTTACATTCTGCATAAATTAAAATTTGGCTTCGTTGTAGAAATAATCAAATTTAGTGATCATCTAAAATAAAAAATATTGAAATTGCGTTGGCACAGAAGTTAGATACACAGATAATACGCAAAAATAAAGCGGTTTTATAACAGATACAACACTAAATGTAAATTTAAAAGATTTTCGAACATCACGATTTTCACACTGGGGAAAAAATGGATGCCATATTTTATTTTGAAATAAGTCACTTGATCTCTTCATATAATATAGGTGTAATTATTATTTCAATTTTTATTTAAAAAACTACCTAACATATTTTGCTGATTTTTTTTACACATTTTAGGTGAAAATTTGAATATTTTCTAAAATTTTCGAAGCAATCTGTGAATTTACTCCGCTAAAAAATGTTTGAAAAATTATATCCCATAGGGTTCAATGTATTTCATTTCTTCAATCCGGGTTAAATTCGAAACTAATTGGGTTATGTTATTCATTTTTATTATCATGTGTCTCACAGACCATCTTAATGACATACCAAAATTTCATTTTGATAAATTTATTTTTACGGCAGTGATCGTGCGAAAAGACAGATAGAATGAATGAACAAAGTCATAAATACTTTACAACTATGTTGGAAAATGTTAAAAAGGGTGTAAAAAGATCGTTGTTTGAGCCAAATAGTCACATTCCTATAGCCGAACAACCGAAAAGTCTACATATTTGGTTCCTGGACAGAACATTTTATTTCTCTTATTTATGAATAGTTTTATTCTAAATTTTCACATAAATGTTTTTTATTTATTGGGTGTAAATGTTCTGTGTGAAACACAGAATAAATAAAAGTAATTAAAATATTAAAAAAATTTAAAAGAAAAAATTTGAATATTTTAAATTTGATATAATTAGGTTGTTGTTGAGACCCAGACCGTCCGACCTACCAGAAAGGTGTAAGGTAACTGTTTGGACGACCGGGAAGTGCCACCCAATTTAGACCGGAACCCAGTGGGGAAGGCATCCACAGGGACCGTATTCTCCTTCCCCTACCACCAACCTCCCGGAAGGACTTACGGACCCACATGTTTAACGTGATCGTACTCCGCATGAACACGGCGGCAGTTGTGGCAGCGTGCAAATCCAGCGCGCAAACCACCGGGTTACCGCGCCCGAAAAGTGCCAAGAGCATAATATAATTAGGTATTGATACACAAAATAAATATATTTTTACTGTAGATTAGCATAATCTTTAATTTGATTTCAAATAAACTGATAAGAAAAAGCTATAAAAATGTTTTTATGATAAGACTGTCTTTTTATACGAGTGACTTGTGTATCAAACACCTTAAATTTCAAATATTAAATTTTATGTACAAACATTGAAGAAGAATTAAGAAAAAAATAATTAAATAATTAAATAAAAGTTAATATTATAGAGAATATTATATCTCAGAATTTCATTGTTATAGCTCAAGTGTTTCTTGAGAACATTAAACATGTTAAGTATTCAATCCCCATGTAAACTGAGTTTTAAAGTTCTGCTTTATACAGTTAAGTATCATAAAAATAAGTTTCTAATGTTTAACTTCTTGGGGTGATTTTAATCAATGGATTTACATGTAATTCGATTCCACACTATTTAACCCTTTTTTTTACTTAACTAAATGAAACTGCATTTTTTCCGAATTTTTCCTGTTCTGAACCTTTTAAGCTATTATTTTTTCAGCTATTTAAAATAGCTGAAGTGTGTCTCCCCATCGATTTTCCCCTATATTCATATTCAAGACTGTATATATTCACTTGTATTACAGCAGGGGTCACCAAATGCGTAGCGCGGGCATAATTTTACGAACGTAGACAAAACAGATGTAAACGGAAGAAATGATGTCAGTTTGGTGGGTGGGCTGGAGACAATGTAAGACCAGCCTTAACTGCAATAAAGCTGCCCTGCAGATGGAAATGATTGAGTTCTAGAAAGACTTCGCTTAAAAAACAAATATTGTTACGAACGAGTAAAATGCTCTCACTGAATTCACTTTTGAAAACTAGGCCGAGAAACACCCGTACAGGCAACCTTCCCTATGACTTGAATTTAGGGTTTTCAGATGCTGAAGTTCGGAGGAGGGTTGTCATATTTGGCGATTTATTGCTAATTTATCGAGATTTAGAGACTTTTCGATGGTTCGAGAAGTACCTCGAAATAACGAATATTCTACGAGTTTCGAGAGATTTCTAGAAGATTCTATACAGAGTCTATAAAAGGGTCATCACTCTATTGGAGGGTAATTAGCATGATGTGAGATATCTTGGACTGTACTTATGTTAATGTTTTGGGAATAGTAGCTTCGGTTTTGTAAAATGAGACACTTCAATGTTTTGAGAATAGTATCCGTTGTTTTGTGAAATAAGTGGAGCATTTAAGTGCAGTTTTACTGTATACTGTTCCTGTTTACGCTATGCTTGTTAATAAACGTATTAGTTATCCAAGAATTTGGACTCGTTCTTGTTTTCTGAGCGCACATCCACGATTTCAGAAGATGCGTCGTAACAATATACTAAGTTCCACGTACGCTTCTAAGCGAACAATTGTGGATAAAATATGTTCGCGATAAATACCCATATTTGCAAATCTTAGCCATAACACTGTGTACAATGTTTGGATCAAAATATGTTTATGAAGCAGCATTCTCGAAGATGAATTTATAAAAAAAAGAGAAATAAGTTCCAATTTCGATTTATATTCACATCCACAATTTAATGAGAGTCAGAGCACCAACTTCACTCCTTTCAAAAAAGGCATTCAAAGTTAAAAAAAAATGTCATTTCTCACATTGGACATAAATAAAATTTCATACAAGTATATAATGCTTTGATTTGCGATTTTATATTTTTCATATAACTTGTAAATTTACAAATCAGAATAAAAAGTTTTGTTTTAATAATTATTTTATTTACTAGGGGAATAACTTTTTTAGTAAATGATAAGTAACATAGCGAAAAGAGAAAAAATATTCCGTTGTTTAATTAGTGTAAGCGTGTAAGGCCTAACCTTGAGCCACTGTTAAAGTTTACCGGACCGTGACAGTTGGGCAAATTTTTAAAATGGAACGCCATCGAAAATAATTGGTGACACTCAGTATTATGGTATGAGTAAGATGAATTATATATTTTATTTGCTAATTATTTGACTCTAAATATGTGTAAAGACAAGATGTCTGTAACACCAACGAATGGATGACATTTAGATGATTTGTGTTACTTTATTCAAATTCAATACCATTTACATTCATAAAATAGTTGTAACTATCATTTTCTCGCATATACTATACTAGCAAAAAGCATATCGAAAAAATGTTATCGGTATTTAGACAAACTTAGGATACATCGATACACTTGCATATGATACTTACTGTGCACTAACAGAATAGCATATCGAAAAAGCTTTATCTATATTTCGGCACATAAGTTAGGGTATATACATCGATACACTTGTATACGATACTTACTGTGCATTAAGAGAATAGTATATCGAAAAGACTTTATCGATATGTAGACGCATAACTTAGAATACATCTGTACGCTTGATATGATACTTACTGTGCATTGGCGGAATAGCTTAGGTATCAATGCACTTTACTTACGTATCGAATCAACAATATCGATACATTTCACCCAAGCGAAGCGTGGTGTCTAGAACACGGGCCATAACTCACATATAGAAGTCATAAGCTTATTAAAAGTAATCTATGAATTAAAATGATATGAGATTTCTTAAAAGAAAGAAGCATCTTCCTTTTTACGAGCATAACCGTTTCAGTTATTTATTTTTTTTGGGGGGGCGGGGGGAGGGGAATTCGTCCAACTAGATATAAAGGTGGCATACTCTGCCAAACCCTGCAGTATAGAAGGCCTGCAACTATACAACTATAGAAGAGTCCAAGAGAAATTCGTGGAATAAGTATTTGTGAAATTATAAATAGCAGAAGGTCCAAGTCAAAATCTTGCAAGAAGACGTCAAATCTGCAACACCAATGAAATTCCATTTTATGGTCTTGTCAAGCATAGATTAGCGTACCGTGCTAATGAACCGAAATGAAGGCAAAACGGTCCGCTTGTGGTGATGGATGATCATTTGAGCCTTTCTTACTTATATTCAACGCCCTGTTTTAGGGCAATCGCTTAACTATATTCTTAAGCACTTAGAGTTTTATTAACTAAGGATGAGGCTAAAAACGCCTTCCATAATTTCTAGATTTTAAGTTACGATATTTGTTTTTATCAGAAAAATTCAAAAATACTTGCTTTAAATAATTTTGTGCTCTCTGATTAACTTATTGCCTGCAACATAACCAATGGCTATAACTGCGAATCCACAGTCTTTAAGTTGTGGTGGATAATCTGTTGAGCACAAAGTTTCCAACACTGGATGAACCTTATTGCTAGAATCATAGGAAATAATGGCTATATAGATGGCTTAAAATGGATAAAATTATAGGTGTTTTTAGTCTGGGATATTCTAAAAACGCCTTTTATAATTTGTAGATTTTAAGTTACGATATTTCCACCAGAAAAATTATAAAATACTTTCTTTAGAGAATTTTGTGCTTACTGATTATCTATCTTGTTGTTTACACAGATTAATATATACAGATGTTTCACTGCTACCCCAGCGCCCTCAACCGCCAACCAAAGTTAAATAAAATATCAAGATTGGCACGCTTGGCGATGGTCTGTGGCGGTTTTTGCCAAGACGTTCTGCTAATATAACCCTATTTGGCACCAAACGAAACACTTTGAATAATTTTGTTCTATCATCGATCGCGCGTTTATACGTTACTCTTACTACATTTCTCTTCTATTTCGTATTTTATACTCAATTATTTTATCTTTTATGGATTACTAAAAGAAGAGGGATTACGTTTACAAGGTATGTAATTTATTTTTATTTAAATAAAAAGATTATTTGCTTTGCATCTCATATTTCATCCTATGCCCGTGTTCATCATAAGAAAATGGTGCAATATTATCAAGAAGCAGTGGCATTATTAAGTTAAAAAAACCTTTTCCGCATTTATATAAAATGTATAAAAATTGATACTGATATTGAAATTCGATACCTTTGATAATGCATTTATGTAAATTTGTTATTTATTATAAGAATATAAGTGCATTTAAAAAAATATATATTAACAGCATCCCAGAATAAATTAAGAACTCAGCAATTTAACAACACGCTAGTATACTTTCTAGGCTGAAAATATTATATAATATTTCAGTCTTGGGTATGTTAGCTTGTAATTTTTGGTGTATAATGATTTACAGTAATGTAATGCGTTAATTTTTTATTCAATTTATGATTACATGAATTAAATATATATCGATGTTTATTTATTTAAATTTACACATATTATAGAAAAAGGATTTTTAAATGCTTATCATGTTTATAGTTTAAAAAAATTATAAAAGCACAGTTACGTAATTTTTTTTTTTCTTTTAGCTGCATTAGCATAAAATCGCCAATTGAGCGATAGTCGCCAAATCTAGCAGTCGAGCTCTTTTTACGTCATAGCTGCGATGGTTGGCTCATCGAACGTTAGTGTCTATGCGAAATCCAATGTTAACAATGTTGCCATAGGTTCCTATGGGAGTGAACCTTCTGAATATGGTATTCTGTGGTTGCCTACAACATAACCAACTGCTAACTACGAAATAACTACGAAACCATAATGGATGATCGGTTGAACATCGGTTATGCAGCACCCAAATCTCCAATACTTGGGTGAAACTTATTGCTAGAATTATAACAAAAAATGGCTAGGTTTCATAGATGGCCATTATAAGTAGTTGTAAACATAGCCATTTTATGGCTACATTTAGCCATTTTGGGATGCTAAACGTTCAGAAAAATGGCTAAACTTACTCATAAACCTGCAAAGTAGCCCTAGTTGAACAATTTTTTACTTATAGCTTAGTGGTTTGATTTCCTGTTCAAACACGAGTTCTTTAGATACATTTTCAACTAAATTGTACAAAAAAACTTCCATTTTTGAAATCGTTGAAAAAAAAAAGTTTGACTTAAATACTGGATCTGAATAATGCGGAATATTAAAGCAATAGAAAGAAGAGTGTATTTTACACAACATATTTATTTTTGGTCCGACGTAATAGATTTCTCATAACGGATGCCATTTTAATACACAAAATTCTCATAAACGCAGGAAGTTATTCAAAATAGGTCAAGGTTCAAAATGAAACATACTTCCTTTATCAGTTGTCTCAATAATTTGTGGAAAGAATCCTCCAGGAAAAAAATAACAAACTTGGAAATAATCTTTCTATAATATAATCATCTCAGTCCTGAAATTTCCGCTCCTAATCTCAGATCATTACGTTTTCACGCGGATTCAAAGCAAAAAGGATAACAATGAAACTATTTGTGTGGGAAGATGTTTTGTAATAATTCTTCCTCTAACAAATCTGGTTTTGCGTTCTATTCTCACGGTTAAAATATTATAGCTTTTATTTGAAAATACAGCGGAAATTGACATAAGACTTTCTTAATCACAAAATCTGGTAATAGGGGATGTTCCCGAGGTTAAAATTATGTTTCCATTGCAAAGAAGAAGAAAAAAATAGTGACCAGTTTCGTTCTTTCGATAACCATGACGGGTTCAGTGACTACGAACTTTGCCATTGCAGCCTCACGGGTCCTGACCAAATTTTCTTTTTCTTCTACCCAGACCGTCCGACCCACCCGAAGGTGTTGGTCGGACAGGGTAAAGGATATAAAGATATAAGGTATCTGTTGAGACGGCCGGGAAGTGCCACCTAGTCTAGATCGGAACCCAGCGAGGGCGACATACACAGGGCCCGCGGCCTCCTTTCCCTACCACCAACCTCTCGGAAGGACTTGCGGACCCATATATTTAAAGTGCCTGTACTCCGCGTGAAAACAGAGGCAGTTTGCACAGAGCCAGGAATCGAACTTGGGTCGTTCGAGTGAAATCCCCGAGCGCTAACCACTGGGCTATCCCTTCCCTCTAAACTGAATTACGAAGAAATTCGAACCCAGCTAGACCGAATTTGTCAGTTCCATTAAAGGTTCGCAGAGTTATGGCACATATCAAAATTTTGCTTCGCCATTCCAGGTATCGACTATTTTATAATGACAAACGTATAATAAGCACAAACCCTGTGCATGGATATTGTCATCCAAGGTGCATTAATAAAGTTGCACCGTCAGCTCATCATTCAACTAAAAAGTCTTTGTCGTTGTAAAAGTATGGGGGAGAGGGGACCCTCCCCTTGGTGATGTATTTATGATTGTTGTTTTTTTCTTCCATAGCTGATACCACCCACATGCAAATTGTTGCTGTGTGTATTCGAGCTTTATTTTGAATTGCTCTTCACGTGCCTCGCCGCAGTTCGTTCTTAGTGGTTGTTAAGAACGCGCTTATAATGTCCTCGAAAAAAAATACTTTAGTCACCTAACCTGCTTTCATCAAGGAAGTTCTGCAAATGTGTACCAGTAATATTATTTGTGGCTTAACTCGAACTCGATATTCAGGAATCCATTAAGTAGCTTTTTTTATCTGCAAATTTTACAAGAAAATATTTTAAAAATCTGTATCGTTCGATCATAATTGTATCATGTTATCCTGTATTTTAAAGGGCTTGTAAACATATTTCGATTGATATGAAGTTTGAAAATGTACCCCCCGATGGTGGAGGGTAACTCCCCCCGGGGTGCTAATGACGTCACTATCGAAAAAACTTTTATCACGGCTATTTTTCACTACAATGATTAAAACTGTTGAGTTTCGTGATCATTGAGCCATAAATAACCCCTTTAATGCATCAATGTGTCAAATTGTGTTCTATGCTGCCATGCTGAGAATATATAAAATTTCGAATAAATTTCGAAGTTTCTGCTCGAATTTAAAAAAATAATAATAATAAGCTATTTAGTTCTTGATTTTTCGATAACAAAGCGAATAAAAAGTTTCTTGAAAATCTATTAATATTTATGGCAACTATTATGCACACAAAAAGTCATTCACGGACAACCTAGATGGACGAACACCATTTTTAAACTTGTCTTATACAGGGTGTCCCAAAAACATTGACCTCGGCTTTTATTCCTTAAATAATGATCTTAGAAATATATAATAAATTACAAAGTTGCATAAAAAAGATACAGAGTTTTATAAAATCGATTAAAATTTTCAAGAGAATTAAATTTGAAGAAATACAAAATTTAAATTTTAATACGGCTCCCGTGCAAAAACTTTTCCAATGAGTAAAATGTTCCCCATACACTAATAAGGTGATGTATAAAATTTCAGCATTTTATCCTAAAACGTCCCAGAGATATGAAAAGACAAAAATGCTGACTTAAACCACTTTTCGATGCATCGACATGGGTTCTCACAGGGGAAAAATCATGTCGGCAGATCGCGTTTCAGGGGTCATACACAAATTACGAAAGAAAACAATAATTACTTATAAATAATAATT
Source organism: Amaurobius ferox (assembly GCA_951213105.1). Taxonomy (NCBI): domain Eukaryota; kingdom Metazoa; phylum Arthropoda; class Arachnida; order Araneae; family Amaurobiidae; genus Amaurobius; species Amaurobius ferox. The sequence goes on from OX578138.1 coordinate 33,419,677, forward strand.
TTGCTATTTATTGGTACAAAAGTATCTACATTGAGTAGAAATAATAACTTTACACAAAGATTACAAAGCTTGTTCAAAATGTTTTCCATTCAAAGATCCACTAAAGATAAGAGGCAGATATTATTTGCCTATGATGCATTTCTGCGTTGCGTCATTTGCACTCTTGCTGTAAATATTTACATTTCAATTTGTGATTAATCCCTCACCAACTTTAAACATATCTCTGGGACTTTTTATGATAAAATGCTGAAATTTTGTACATCACCTTATTAGTGCATGGAGCACATTTTACTCATTGGAAATGTTTTTGTACGGGGCCCGTGTAAAAATTTAAATTTTGTATTTCTTCAAATTTAATCCTCTGAAAATTTTTATCGATTTCATAAAATTCTGTACCTTTTATTGCGCAATATTGTAATTTATTATATATTTCTAAGATCAATATTTAAAGAATAAAAACCGAAGTCAATGTTTTTGGGACACCCTGTATATCCATTTTAAATGTCTAACAGTTTAATAAATCTGCTCGCTTGATATTTAAAATCACCACGACATTTGGAAAACATTAACAGAATGTGGAATCCGGATGGCAATAACAAAATACGCGAGCATTTATTTATTCCCAACTAGGAAATGTTATCGGCTTTGCCTGGGATTTAAGAGAAGCAAGCAGTCGTAGCGTTGAAGTATGTGCCCCCACACAACAGTTTTCTTTTATTTTTGTTATACTCAAGCGTATTTTTAAAACGTTCTTTGATTTTTCAGAGAAATTCCTATGAATTCCGGTGTAGTTTTTATCAGATATTTGCAACTTTAATCCCGGACAACACCGGAACGTTCTACAAGGTAGAATCAAAAAGTTCGAGACTGTGCTGATATCTCCAATCCTAATTGGAGGAGAGGGGAACTATTTTACCGTGGCGTAGAGGCACATGTGATGCGAGATGTGAAAAGGAAGAAGCAGTTCCGCAGTGCAGGGTTTTTCCAGACAATACGTGTCAGTGAACTGTAGTCATTCGCGTTCGTCGAAAACGGAAATTTGAAGAACAACGTGCGAATATCAAATTCTGCCAGCGTTTGGGGAAATCGCCGACAGAAACATTGCACCTGCTGCAGCAGGTGCAATGTTTCTGCCGGCGATTTCCCAGCATTGTCTGGAAAAACGCCTGCTTCTACCTTTTCACATCTCGCGTCACATTTGCCTCTACGCCACGGTGAAATAGTTTCCCTCTCCTCCAATTAGGGTTGGAGATATCCGCACAGTTTTCGAACTTTTTGACCCTACCTTGTAGAAGATGTACACGGCGTTACAGGGATTGAAGATGCAAACCTTTGATTGCAAGCACGCCGGATTCAAAGGAAATCCTAGAACAACAGTACGCCCGCCTGTAACAACAGTAATAAAAAAAAACTAAACAACTACAAAAACTAAACAACAACGAAGAAATAACCCTCTACTCCGAAGGTGTTAAAATGGAAACTCTGCAGGAATATCCTGGATATATCCTGTCTCGGGAGATTCCGTCTTCAACACTAGCAAAATATATTCTATTAAAAATTCACGAAAATTCGTCTATTAACTTTATATGATATCTTTCAATCTTTCCAATGAGGGGGGGGAGGGGACTCTTTTATATAAAAATCGTACTAAAACATAAAATAACTAAAAAACTAGTTCGCTTTTTAAAAAAGCCCCCCCCCCCCCCCTCGGAGACATTTTATGTTAACCTAGTTACTATTTATGTGATAGCATTTAGATATTAATAATATAAAGACCTTGACCTTGATTTATCTGTCTGTTTATGGGTAATGCTGCTATAAAATGTTGCGAAGCGTGTTTCAATCACGGACAAACATTTCAATTTAGATACTAACCCAGACCAGCAGCATTTTCATAACCCTCCACGTGAACACTCATTTTTTGAGTTCACTGCTGCTTGAATTCAGTGTTCATATTAAAAAACCGGAACATTCTTCTTTTAGCTAATTAAATTTTTGCTTGCACGCGGTGCGGTTTTTTTTTTTTCCCCCCTTCTTAATTTTTCCTTTGAGTGGTGTCTGCAGATTTAAATTTATCTGTTATAAGAATAACTTATTTATCCGTCCATAACGCTTGTCAAGACTTTGGTGACGAATTTGGCGGAATGTCGTCAACTGGGCGATTTTTTATATGTTGCCAAATTAACGAAAATGTCGCCAAATTGATAAAAAAAAAATGATGCTAAATCTAAATAGGACGGATTATAAGGATAACTTATTTATCTGTCCATAACGCTTGTCGAGATTTTGGCGACGAATTTGGAGGAATGTAGTCAACTGGGCGACTTTTTAAATATCGCCAAATTGATAAAAAAAAATTAGTCTAAATCAATGAAAATGACGACTAATTCATGAAAGTTCAATATCTTGGAAAGAACATAAGAGTAGACTATAAGAATAACCCATTTCTCCGTTCGTAACGCTTGGCGAGAAATTTAGCGGGACGTCGCCAATTTGGCAACTATTTTAAATGTTGCCAAAGTGACAAAAATGTCGCCAAATTGATAAAAATGACGTCAAATGAAAAGTAATGTTTCGCAAATTTCTGATTTCCGTCATATGACGGGCATACCTTCTAGTATTTATATAAGGCAAATAGAAATCCTCCCTAGAGTTTCATTCGTTCCTCCCTCCCCACCATCCAAAAAATCCTGAAAGAAACACTGAAGTACCTGTGACACTACGACGCCTAGATTCTCCGCCACAGAACGCACACAACACACACACAGGCATACATCTTCCTTTATTATATAAAATGACATTACGAGGTAAACCAAAACTAGTGAAATTCAATCTCATTTGACACGAGTCTGGTTGTGGGCCAGCGGCCGTACCGTGCTGAAAACACCGGTTCTCGTTAGATCACCGAAGTCAAGCAGCATCGGGCGCGGTTAGTACTTGGTGGGTGACCACCTCGGAACACCGCGTGCTGTTGGCCATCTCGGGTGCGGTATCCCCGTGGTTTGCGCGCTAGATTTGCACGCTACCACAAATGCCGCCGTGTTCATGCGGAGTACGATCACGTTAAACATGTGGGTCCGTAAGTCCTTCCGAGAGGTTGGTGGTAGGGGAAGGAGGGTACGGTCCCTGTGGATGCCTCCCCCACTGGGTTCCGGTCTAAATTGGGTGGCACTTCCCGGCCGTCCATACAGTTACCTTACACCTTTCTGGTAGGTCGGACGGTCTGGGTCTCAACAACAACAACGAGTCTGGTTGTTATCTGCAATGGAATCTTAATCATAAAATGACCCCAAATCCCTCGTCACCCACAGTATAAAATCACCACCCTTAATCTAAAAGCAAACGCACATTCTACAAGCAAACATATACCTCGGCGTGGTCACCAGAATTGTTTTACAGCGAAACCAAAATATAATTTGTCGGATTTCAGAGTTATGGTACCAAAATTTACCGCCAGATATCTTTAAAATTCAAAACTAATTTATGAAAAAGAAAGAAAAACCAGCACACTTTAGTCCACGGAAAACAACGTACGGATAAATGGACACTTCTGTATATATATATATATATATATTATATATTGTGTTTTGTAGGGAAAGTAATAGGTAACGTTTGTGGTCACAGTGAAAGATTATTCAAAGAACTTTCAGCCTTTTGGTACATATTTGTTTTAAAGAGACGGCACCTGAAGGAAAACTGTCTCGTTTACTTTTCATTTGCACATTTCGAGAGTTGAGTGCAAAATGACATCATGGTCTTTTTCTGTGTATATATATACGATATATACTCGTATATTATATATCTATAGAGCGCTTGACCATATTTTTACCTTTGTAATTTTTGGTGCAAAGTACTTATTTTGTCTAATTACTGGAGTTCAAAATGTTGACTGAATTTTATTTTATAAGTAAAGATTTTAGAATTTTTCTGGTACATGTAATCACGGATACCATATATTAATCTGTGCATGTAATGTAGTTTCAAATCCAGTAACGATTGGGGCGTTTTTAGCCCCACTCAGCGTTAATAAAATTCTAAGCACTTAAAAATACAGTGAAGCGACTCCTGGCTTATAACAGATCGTTGCAAATGAGCAAGCAAACGCTCAACTGATCATCTATCACCACCCGTGTACCATGGTTTCGTGGTGGTTGCCGCTCGTCAGCACAACGTACTGTGGTGTACACATGATTTCAAATTGTATAAAAATTAAATTATGAAATATACTGAAAAAAATTGTCTCCTATAATTATAAATTAATATATCTCAAGAACAGTCGGTTATATATCAATATTGTTAACTAAAAAATTCCAGGATATTTTTTTTCTGCGCATGATCGTATTAAAATGAATGTTGTGCGTTGTTTAGACGTTCTGAATGTTGGAAAAATATTCCAAGATTTATAAATAAAGACTATAGATTTTTCTCACTAAGCAGCTGTAAAGGCAGAGCTTCGTGTAGCCTGAGATAAATTGTATATGAATTTGATGTGTACTACGTGGAAGAACTTAAATATTCAGTTCCCACGGAAATTATCAAAACTTGTGGCTTGTAGCAAGTTTCTTACTGCCTTTGCAGATATTAGCTATTCCATGCTGACGAGCGCATAATAAGCACTAAACCGGCTCATGGATGCTGGTATATGCAATGTAAGTGTCTTCCTAATTTTTGGAACCCCCTTACAGTCGGGTTTTGGGATTATGATATTTACATAGCATTTGTAATAAAAGTGTCAGTAGCTCAATAATTTTAAAAATAGAAAAAAAAAATCTGATATGGGCAGCACATGACTTTCCTTATATAATGCAATGAATTTATTACTTTTACAGTAAAAAAAAAATAGATTATTTTTATAGTAGATATTTATATTCTTTCCAAGATATTGAATTTTCGTCAATGAGTCGTCATTTTCATTGATTTAGCGTCATTTTTATCCATTTGGCGAGTTTTTTGTTAATTTGACAACAATTAAAAATGTCACCAAGTTGGCGACATTCCGCCAAATTCGTCGCCAAAATATCGCCAAGCGTTATGGACGGAGAAATAAGTTATTTTTAGAGCAGATAAATGACTACTGGCATTCAAATACAAAAGTATTATTCAAAGTATCATATGAAAATTTGTATAAAAGTATCATATGTATTACATCTGAAAAATGAACATGTTTCTCAATAGGAAATATTTTTGTTTTAATTTTATATGACTTTTTGATAATTTTTTTGAAAAATGCGCAATATCTCGAGAACAGTTCATGTTAGCGTTCTAAAATTTCTATCAATCGTTTTCTAATGAAAAATTACATAAGAAATGTCTATTTGCGTACCTTTATTAGAGGTTTTAATTTTTTGACGATTTTTTCAAAATTTCACTCGAAAATTTAGGGAGGTTCTGAACATTTGATTTCGTATAAAAACAATAGGCTTCGGGTGTTTATGGATTGCAATTTTTGTACCAAATTTCGTTCGAATCGGTCCATTCATTCGTCAGTTATCGTCTCCACAGACTCACTGACACACACACACACACACACACACACACACACACACACACACACACACACACACACACACAGACACCACTTCAAAAATGTTCGATCCGTGATCAGGGATGCTTGAAACGTGCTCTCCCGTCGAAAACTCGAATTCGAATTTTCGACCCCGCCACAATACTTTCCTTATACATTATTGTATATATGGAAAGTAAAAATTGGGTTTGTCAGTCATGTTAAATAAAGAATTATTTTATGCTTAATTTATTATTAGAAATCAAATGACACTGATTTTACAACGCTCACTTGAACCTTTCTCGAGAATTTTCACATTATTCAAATAAATATGTCAAAAGGTTACATAAAATTGAAACAAATAGTATGTATTGCTAAATAAGTTGGCTCGCCATATAATACGACAGTTCTATTCATATCATTGCCGGAGGTGTAGAACGGTCCATTCACAAGAGAAGGCACGTTTGCAATGATTTTGCATTTGGATACAAACGAATTTCCCATATTTCATTTATTTCTCGAGATATTAAAGTACAGTAGACGAGCTCCGGAGATAGCGAGAATTAGCGAATAGGGGGCGAAATCCCTTATCTATTAAAAAAAAAACGAAGAAACATATTTAACGAAACAAAATATTGTTTTTGACTTAATTAAAAAAATGAAAGGTGCGTTTTGTTCGCTAAAAGGCATTTCTATAATATTACCGTGCCCTTTCATCCATTTACACTGTCAATCTTCAAATTACGCCACAATGAAATACGACAATGTTTGGCATTAAACATCCATTGATTATTCATTCATTCAATAAATCAGACAGAACAGTTAGAGAAACATCATGAAGAATTTTAAAATAATTGTTTCAATTTGATTTTGCATGAAAATAACTTTAATTATAATAGAATTTCAACTAAATTGAATTGCATGCTATATGTTTTCAGCCAAATTTCAAAAATTTAAATATCATTTTGGCGGAATTTTCTTCCATTAAATGGATGGTAAGATTCTGACAGAGGCAGTGTTGAGAAAGTATTATTTCATGAATAACAATAACTGAGATACAATTCCAGGATTACGGGATTACGTCTTCGGTCGGTATCCGGGGGTTCATAATCCAGAATTCGTCATCACTAACGGATGATGTTATTTACGTATGTCATTTACGGACTAACACGGACTACATAAGATTCTTTACTTTTTCACACGTAACATTGAAAAAGTGTTGTTTTCACGAAAACTTTCGATTTCGAGACTTTCATGAAAATATAGGTTTTAGAACCTCCTGAGCACGTTATGAATATTTTTAAAGTGATTTCCGTCTGTCTGTGATCGATTTCTTGTATACACGACAGCTACCATAAATAATTATCGATTTTTTACGAAACCTTATATTCTGCATTTTCAACGGAAAATCTAGAACTAGATGGAATTTTTAACACTTTACAACAAAGTTGAAAAGTGTTTATGACTTTGTTCATTCTGTCTGTCTGTCCGTTAGCACGATAACTGCCGTAAAAATGACTTATTCAAGATGAAATTTTAGTATGTTGTTCAGACGGTCTGTAGGACCTATGGGAATATAAATGAATAATATCACCCAATTAGTTTTGGATTGAACCCGGGTTGAAAAAATGAAATACATTGAGCCCTATGGGACCTAATTTTTCAAACATTTTTTAAGCGGATTTAAAATTCACAAATTGCTTCGAAAATTTTAGGTAATATTCAAATTGTTCCATAAAATATATAAATAAAAATTCAGCGAAATATATTCAGTAGTTTTTTAAATAAAAATTAAAACAATAATAACACCTCTTATATGAAGCGATCACGTGAGCATGATATGAAAAGATCACGTAACCCACTTCAAAATGATATATGGCATCCATCTTGTCTGAAAATCGTGATCTTTAAAGTTATTTTTAATTCATATTGAGTGTTGTATCCGTCCTAAAACTACTTTATTTTTGCTTAAATTCTATGCATCTACATACTGAAACAACGCAATGACAATATATTTGAGTTTAAATGCTCATCCAAATTTGATTATTTCTACAACGAAGCCTATTTTTCACCTATGTAAAATGTAAACAGCAAAATATGTAGAATAAGTTGTATTACAATTGCTGTATTTCTTTAATACAAAATCATTTAGTTCATGGAGTCTGCATAGATGATATGAATGAAATAATCACTGATTTTAAAAAGAGAAGGACGATTTTTTTCGATGAAGTTTTACGCGGAGTTTAATTACTTGTAGCTCCATGGTCTTCATTTTAAAATAAAATAAATTATTGTAGTATTGTGATGAATGACATGAATGGGAAATTATTTATGAACGAAATGTTACTTTTATAGAGAGATCCAGGCGTGTTATTTTTTTATGACGTTATTTGAATGAGTTTCAGTTGTTTTCGATGAAGTTTTCAAATATAATAAATTATCGTAGTATTATGATAATTCTAAAATTATTACCGAAGAATGTATCACATTTTAGAGAAGTTTAAACCAGGCAATTTATATTTCAATGCCGTCATTTGAATGTAGTTCATTGTTTTTTCGATGAAGGTTTAAGTTTTCAAATATAATAAATTAATGTAGTATTGTGATAAGTTTTAAAATATTACCGAGGAATGTATTGTATTTTAGACATGTTTAAATAAAATAGCATTGAAGTTGGAAAGTGTTTCATAATCAATGCTTTAAGCATGATTGATCTTTCTTGTTTGTTTTTTTAATTTGAGCGAAAACATCGAAATTTATTTAAAATTTTATATTTCCTTAACATGAGAGCATAACGCAAAATTTGACATTATTTATAGAAGGGGTTATTATAACTCAATGATCACGAAACTTAAAAGTTTCAATCATTGTAGTGAGAAATAGTCACGATATAATTGTTGTGTTCGTGACGTCATTTACACCCCTCGTGTGTGTGTGTGTGTGGGCGCGGTAGCCCATTGGTTATCGCGCTGGAGTTGCACTCGGTAGGCCCGGGTTCGATTCCAGCCGCTGCCAAAACTGCCGCCGTGTTCATGCGGAGTACGATCACGTTAAACATGTGGGTCCGAAAGTCCTTCCGAGAGATTGGTGGTAGGGGAAGGAGGGTACGGTCCCTGTGGATGCCTCCCCCACTGGGTTCCGGTCTAAATTGGGTGGCACTTCCCGACCGTCCAAACAGTTACCTTACACCTTTCTGGTAGGTCGGACGGTCTGGGTTTCAACAACAACAACCCCTCGTGTGTGTGGGGGGGGGGGAGTTACCTCTTCGGTGGATACATTACCAAACTTGGTATCTATCGAAACATTTCTTCAAACCCTGTAAAATAAAGGTACACACGCTATAATTGTGATCATTTAGAACAACAATACAGCTTTTTCAAATATTTTTTCTTTTAAATTTTGCAAAAAACAATTCACAAACTGCTTAAAAAAGGATTCTGGTATGATAAGTTGAGCTGAACCGCACTTCACTTAATTTTAGATTATAATAGCAAGCTTATACATATGTAAAAAACGTCTTTAAATATATTCATGTTAATATTTGTTGCTGCTGAAATATATTAGACCACAAAAAGTACTTCATCTGAAGTCTGAAGTTCATGGCTAACCTGTTCCACATCAGAGCTTTCAACTGGGTTTGAAATCAGCAGATAAGTTGAACAGATGTCCATCGTGGTTGGAACGCCCTCTATTGTGGATATTCACTACTACCTCTCCAAACCTTGTTACTGTTCTTTCAGGAAAGATGGAAAGTAAATTCTGCTTTTAGAAGATTTTTTAAAAGAAATATAAAACTCTATCTACGTACAGATAGAATATTAGCTATATATATATATATATATATGTATATATATACACACACAAGGTAGTATCAAACAGTTCGGAGACTGTGATGATATCTCCAATCCTGATTGGAGGAGAGGGGAACTATGTTACTGTGGCGTAGAGGCACATGTGACGCGAGACGTGAAAAGGAAGAAGCAGGTGTTTCTTCAGACAATGCTTGTCAGTGAACTGTAGTCGTTCGCTTTCGTCGAAAACGGAAATGGCATTTGAAGAACAACATGCGAATATCAAATTCTGCCAGCGTTTGGGGAAATTGCCGACAGAAACATTGCACCTGTTGCAGCAGGTGCAATATTTCTGTAGGCATATATATATATATATATATTATAAAAGTTTAAAAATCCAATGAAAGAATAGAGAGAAGTTTCAACTCCAAAGACCTCAACATTACAAAATGCCTTACAAATAAAAGTATCAAACAGAGAATCATCAATCAAATGGAAAATAAAAGTGCAAACCTTTAGTCATCAAGCTGAAGACAAACAAAAAACATCAATGGAGAAGATAAATAATATCAAATAAAATCCAAGCATGAAAGTTTTACACGTGGACAAGCCCTAGGCCTAATAATGAATTGTTCATTTCGATAAAACTCTTTATCAAGCCCAAGTATTTTATTAATATGAATACAAAATGCATGTTTCTGATATCAGTGGTAGATTATATCTGTAAACTTTGATAACTTGCACAACATGCATAAAGATTGAAAAATAATAGGAAACAAGAATACCTGAAAAAACACTGCATACGTCTGATTCATTGGAGCCTTGAATAAAGAGACTAATGTTGCCAATCTCAAAAAATAAAATGTTGAGAACTGCTGTTGCCAATCGTGAGAAAGAAATAACAGTAATACGAAAAGACGATAACAGGTGATATTCAACAGTAAGAACATGTAAATAAATGGTAATGCTTATTCAAGATATATATATATATATATATATATATGAGAAAGTCGAATGGAAATTCACTCTCATTTTGGTGACAATTTATTTTATCAAAATTTTTAAGTTGGAGAAAGAGTCTTTGATAGTTTCTTTGAGCTAGTTCAAGCCGTTCCCGAGATGTTACAATTTTTAGTCGATGTCTTTTTGCAAGGACGTGCCCAAAGTGATACACTTACACCTTTCTTGGTTTTGTTACACTACTATAAAATAGTGTTATTATGATGAAAAACAATTTGGAATGGATATACATAATCGACCTAACTTTCAGTGTCTTTTGAGTTATTTTTTAAAAATTATTTTTTTATTAAATTTCTGAAGGTTAAGTACTAATAGAACTATTAAGAATATACACTTTATCAAATAATTAGCCAAAACAATCTTTTATTCTTAAATATGTCGCTCAATATCAGCGCAAAATTTAAAACTGGTATTTTAAAGACAGAGATACCGGTATTGATACCAATATTTCAAGATTTTTTAACTATTATCACTTTTTCGTTGTATATAAAGAAATAATATAAAGAAAAAATAGCAAGTTTTATACTAGAACCTCATTTAAAAAAAAACAGTTTTTGCATACATATCTAACCAAATATGAATATACAAAAAAGAAGAGCAGGTGGAAAAATCTAAAAGTAATAAGATGATAGAAGCGAGATAAACATGTGATGCGATTGAGTCACTAAATGCATTTGTAAACGTATCGATTAATATATTCACCAAAAATCTATATAAAAAAATTTGAAAATCTGTCTGTCTATCTGTTTGTCTCGTCATCACGAGAGAACGGCTGAACCGAATTTGATGAAATTCTGTGAGTAGCCTTGAAATAGTCCCACTTAAAATTTAGTCCATGTTTCGAGTTTCTACGATCAGTAGTTCTCGAGATATTAGTGAAAAACTAAATTTTCGTTTGTCTCCCCATCACGGGAGAACGGCTGACACGAATTTAATGAAATTTTGTGACTAGCCTTAAAATAGCCCTCCTTAAATTTTATCCAAGTTTAGAGTTTCTAAGAACAGGGTTTGTTGAGATATTAATGGAAAATGAAACTTTTTCCTAGGGGTTCTACTCTCTCTATCTCCTTGGTTTCCCCAAACTAAAAGGATGGAAATCGTTTGATTAAAACGTAAAAGTGAATTAAAACTTTATCTTTGAGTTTGGTGGAAGATTTTTTCGCTAATTAGTCACTTTCTGAAAACATGAATTATTCGAAACCATGAATCTTTGAAACATGAATTTAAATGGAAAATCTATCACCATGGTTTATTTTTCACAAACTTTAGTTCAACAATGAAATTTTGTGAGTAACCTTGTAGTATTAAGAAATCAAAATGGTTATTTAAGAATTTTATGAGGAAGATTCTATTTTATATCATGTTGCTCGGCAGCCTAATTAAATTAAATGTGTTTGTTAATGTTTATTATTATTTTTTCGATTTGAATAATAAATAAATGGATATAAAAATATATCTTATAAATGAGCGGTTTGATTTTTCTTTTAATTATATTAATTGCGGACTGCGTACATCACTTTCATTTATTTTGGAAAAGAGTTTTCATGCTTATATATTGTGTTTAGCTGATAAACTCATATATTGTGTTTAGCCAATAAATCCATTTAGCCTATTGTTGAAACAGAAAAAGAGTAGAACGGGTATATCATTTAATACAATTTTAGTATTTTCATTTAGTATATACAAATGGGATCAGGATATTTTATTAAGATCTGCAAATTCAGAGCTACAAATTTGGCAGAATATCACTAACTTGGCAACTTTTCTTAAACGTTGCCAAATTGATAAAAAGGACGCAAATCAATGAAATTTAATTTGTTTAGTTAGAACAGAGTACTGAAATGATGTTTCGTTAGCATTTGTCTGTCAGTTCAACCGTCCTTCTTAGTAACAAGTTTAGCGAATTTTTAAAATTTCACCAAATTGATAAAAATGTTTGTAAATCCATAAATGTATCTTGAAATTGATAAAATTGCGCTAAATAAATGAAATTATTTGTGTTTTTTAAGTTATAGTATTGCGATGATGTTTCGACAATTTGTCGCCAAGTGGGACTGTCAGTTCTACAGTCCCACTTGGCGATAAATTTGACGATTTCATAAAATGTCGCCATACCTTCAGTAGAGATAGCATTATTCAGACGATATTTTGTCCACCAATTTATTGGAGCAAATGATATTTAGTCGCTTAGCAACGGATTTAAATTCAATGTGTTTATGCGGCATACGATTTTTATTAAATCTTTTTCAATTTGAATAATGAAGATATGTATATAAAATAAATGTCATTGCTATTGCATTTTTGACTGAATAATATCAATTACGGTCTTCAAGTTTAAACATTATTATTATTAATATTTTCGGAGATTATTGATTCAGAGATTATTGATATTTTCAAGTTATTATGCCATTGTTTTATTATGGCAAAAATTGTTGAAACTCATATATTGTACGTAGTACGAGTAATCTTCTACAAATGCACGGGTATGTCTTCTAATCTACGAGAATATAAATAGTGAAGGTATATTGGCATATATTTTGACATATAATAGAATCAAGTACGGCCTTCGGGTATGAAGATTACGAAGATTATTGATATTTTCAATTTATTACGTCATCTATTTCATTTCGGCAAAGATTTTTGAGACTCATATTGTAATACGGGTAATTTTCTACTAACACACGGACATATCTTCTAATCAACGACATTATAAGTAGTACGGGTTCCCATATAATGTCAGCACTTTCATTTTGGCATATATTGGAATCAATTATTGCCTTCAGGTTTACAGGTTTATTGATATTTTCAATTTATACATGTAATCTACTAATACAGCTTATATCTTCTAATATTCGCGTATATTAGTAGTAAGGGTCACATACAATTTTAACGCTTTTATTATATTTCATATATTGATTCAATTCCATATTTTTTGTAAATTTGCTTCCAAAAGTGACCAGGATATTTTATTCTTCAGATCTGCCTGTGAAGATAATTTTGTATAGCGAGAACAGAGATTCTTAAACTTCTTTTTAGGAGCATTATATTAAATATTTTAACAGAATATTTTGATTAAAAATTTCATTTAGTATACTACAGGAATTTGCAACATGATTGTGAATTTTAAGTTTCTTTATATTATATACTCCATACGAAATATGGAGTATATAATGAATATATAACGAAGTATGGAATATATATATGGAGTATATGCTGCTAGTGGAATACATAAAATGGGATGAAGAGAGATAACGTGGATCAAAACATTCAGAGCATACATGACACAAATTCGGTGGAATTGACTTTGAATCCACAATCAAGTGGAGAAAACTAATCAGGAAGGTCAAGGCACATTATCTGATATGGGGCATTCTCTGAGGTGCGAATGTGTGCCACGGTAAAATAAAAACTTAATGTAAATGATTGATTGACTTTCTCTACAACGCATCATGGGCGCAGGCATAGACCCCCCACTGCAAAAAAAATCTCTAAGGTCCATATTACAATACTACTGTTAAACAATACTACTGTTAAACACAACTATATTAGGAGCTTTCTATCTATAAATTTGTTGATATTCATAATACATATAGTACTGATATTGACAGTTTTAATTTGACTTCTCCTCATTTTAAAAAATCCTATTTTAATGCACTTGATATGTATGCTACTTAGTATTCTTGTATTTAATGCTTTTTTGTATGTTTGTGTGGCTATTGTATCTGTATTTAATCTGTAGTTGCCAAGTAAATTGAATAAATAAATAAATATTAGAAAACGAGGTACAGCGTTGTAACCCCCCCCCCCCCCCTCCCGATTCGGTAATAACATAACTCCCTATTCGAGATTCTGGCTACGTCTATGTAATGCGTAGTGTATGTAAGAATTGAGTATTGCAATGGCGTTAAAAATTTCACTCTAATTTAGATGGATTTACACGTTTTTAATATCTCTGAACGCAAATCTGTATTTTCCTTTGAATTGAAAATTAAAAATTTCGTTATATAGAACAACATGCAATAGTTCAATAAAATATAAATTGGTTTTGAAGAGAGAGAGGCAAAAATCAGCCGCCTTCGTTTAGTTCTGAAGAAGGTGCTGCTTTTTTCTTCTTCGAAACCGGCTCATATATTTAACATTGTGTGCTGTTCTAACCAAATTTTTAATTTATAGTTTATTAAAATCAGTTTGAGCGAAATTTTGTATAAATGTTTTTCACTGTATATCTGTGAATCTATAGACACGATATCATTTCAATAAATTTAGTACCATTTTGTATAGATGTTTTTCACTGTATCTGTGAATCAATGGGCACGATACCGTTTCTATAACTTTGGTACCATTTTCTATAAATACTTTTCCCTGTCTGTCTGTGAATCATTGGCAGAATATCGTTTCTATAAATTTGATACCATTTTCTATAAATGTTTTCACTGTCTGTCTGCGAATCTATGGGCACGGTACCGTTTCTATAAATTTGGTACCATTTTCTATAAATATTTTTCACTGTCTGTCTGTGAATCTATGGGCACGACATCGTTTCTATAAATTTGGTACCATTTTCTATAAATGTTTTTCACTGTCGATCTGTGAATCTATGGGCACGATATCGTTTCTATAAATTCGGTACCATTTTCTATAAATGTTTTTCACTGTCTATCTGTGAATCTATGGGCACAATATCGTTTCTATAAATTTGGTACCATTTTCTATAAAAGTTTTCACTGTCTGTTTGTGCATTAATGGGCACGATATCGTCTCAATGAAATTAGTATTATTTCAATTGATGAGTAGAGGCTCATTGATATTTGGGATCAACGGATCAAGAAAGATCGTTCAATTTTTGAAGAAATTTTTAAAACAGAGTTAAAAAAAAATTTGTTCAGAAAAATTAGCTAATATAATTATATGTGATTCTTTATTTAAATGCGAATGACATTCTTTATGTATAGGACGTAAATATGCACAGTTCTCTATTACTACACGCTTTTATCTAGAATGAAAAAAAAATCCTAAAAATACTCGTACTAAAAACAACTCTCTATTTCCAAATAGTGAGGAATTTTTAAATACTTCTAATCAAAAATGAAAGATCACCACTCTTTAAGAATCATCTAGCACCATTCTTGAAACATGAGAATTTATAATTTTCAGCTCAGACTGTGCAATTCAGACTACGAAAACTAATTTTCCTCAGACTGTGTTTCAATTGAAAATTCAAAATTTCGAGGAAATCTTTAAAAAGAAAATCAAACTATTTATATCAAATTTGGTATACTTATTACAACTGGTAACAAAAAAAACTTATTTATAATTAGAACACGAATTTGTAAAAAAACTTTAATTTGTCTTAAGGTTTTAACTCAATATCAAATATCGTTAATCCGTACATAAAATCATGTGTTGCACACATAAGATTTTTAAAATTAAACTTATCAAGTATAAAGTAAAAAGTATTGATGATTATTAAATATATCAAATTTAATAATTATCATTAAATTAAATGATTATTGTTGAATAACTTATTAAATGAATACTGTATAAAGTTTGCGGCATTGTTTCTTAAATGTTGAGATTTAAATAAATTATTTAATCCTTTTCTGTGACAGTTTTATCTAGCATTGCATATTTGGCATTTCCATTTGATAGTTTAAAATTTGCTTTAAATTTTAAAACATTTTCATTTAATATTTTTTATAACATCCAGCTGAAACTTGGGGCTACCCTCCTGCAACTTTGAACGGGTAAAATCTAAGATAATTCAAGAGCATTGCACAACACATGGCTACAGTGGTGAAATGCTGGTAGAAAATTCTGGTCGATTGTTATTTTCAACTTAAATGAATTCTGATGCTCTACACTAACTCCAGCATTTTTTACTTTCCTTATATGCATAATGTATAAGGAAAGTATTGTGACAGGGTCGAAAATTCGATTTCGGGTTTTCGACGGGAGAGCACGTTTCAAGCATCCCTGATCACGAATCAAACATTTTTAAGGTGACGTCTGTGTGTGTGTGTGTTGAAGACCCAGACCGTCCGACTCATCCTGAGGACACGTGTATGCGTGTGTGTGTGTGTGTGTGTGGGGGGGGGGGTCAGTGAGTCTGTGGAGACTATGTCTCACGAACGAATGGAGCAATTCGAATGAAATTTGGTACAAAAAATCACAATCCGTGAATACTGGAAGCTAATTGTTTTTAAACGTAATCGAAGGTTCAGAACCTCCCGAAATTTTCGAGTGAAATATTGAAAAAATCATCAAAAAATCAAAACCTTCAATAAAATTACGCAAATAGACATTTCTTATGTAATTTTTCCTTAGAAAACGATTGACATAAAGTTTAGAACGCTAGCATGAACTGTTCTCGAGATATTGCATATTTTTTAAATAAATTTATCAAAAAATCCCATAAATTAAAAAAAAATATTAACTGTTGAGAAACATGTTCACTTTTCATATGTAATATCATGCGATAAATTGGGTGACATCAGTCTCGTGGATCTAGCTCGTTCCATTCATGAGAAAAAATTTGAGTAATACTTTTGTATTTGAACGCCAATAGTCATTTATCTGTTATAAGAATAACTTATTTCTCCGTCCATAACGCTGAGCGAGATTTTGGCGACGAATTTGGCGGAATATCGCCAACTTAACGACTTTTTAAATGTTGCCATATTAACGAAAATCTCGCCAAATGAATAAAAATGACGCTAAATCAATGAAAATTACGGCTAATTGTCGAAAATGCAATATCTTGGAAGGAATATAAGTATCTACTATAAGAAAAACCTATTTTACTGTAAAAGTAGTAAATTCATTGTATTATATAAGGAAAGGCATGTGTTGCCCACATCAGATTTTTTCAGTATTTATCGGTTATAAGGACCATGAAGTCAAACACGGCAACACGTAGGTATCACGCCAAATTCTGGCTTATACTGGTTGCTGATATTATAAATTGGACTCATATCTCGCAGAATTTATGGGGCGAAGCGTTACCGGTAGTGATAAATTTAATGAAATTTTAGCGGCAATAGATGAGTTTGGGCTGCCACAAATTTCAATGTAACACAATATTTTTTGTTAAGTAAAGTGAATCACACCCCATTATATATTAAATTTCAATCATTGTGTTATAGTGAATTTCTCGTATCGGATTATTTCGACAATGTTCGTGTTGGCGACAACTCGGAAAAGTAGTCGCTAACCCATGGTCCCTATAACCGATAAGTACCTTTCTTTCTGCATTGAAATTTAATTTTTATATTAAAAATAATTATTATACTTTTAAAATATTAAATTTTGTAAAATAAATGTAGCCTTCTATTGATACAATTTATGATTATTTTAAACTTTCAAAATCGGATTACAAAACCAATGATGTGGACTCAAACTGTACTAGCACCGATTTATAACCGACACGACTTCCGAATTTAAAGGAAAACCATAAATTCTTCTATGTTTTCCTTTAAATTGAAACATTGTAAACATAAATTAGAAAAAAAAATGTCTGTATTAAAGGGAAAGTAAAGCGTAAGCCACAGGACCTACGACTACTGCTGAGATAAATGTTTAAAAAAAGATTCAAATTCTTATCTATAAAATATATTTACCGATAAGAAAATAGAAAAGTATACTATATAGATTACTGGTTAACAGAGATGCATAAAATCTTCAGTTTTTGGTTTATTTGGTGGAATTGCGGAATTCAGCTCACATTCGAGAAAAGTCAATTTTGGCGAATGCTATAGAATATGTTTAAGATTTACAGAAAATTTGAAAAAATATATATATAAATGTACAACTCCAGCTACAATGGGTGTAAAACACAGCACGATACAGTTAAAATGATAGAACATTTTAAAGAAAGGTAAATAAACTAAGAAGGCAAAGCAAGTTTTATACTGCGAGATCTAAAAATTTGATAGAATAAAAAGTTAAAACAAATTCCAGAAATCTTGTAAAATTACAGAAAATATAGAGATTGGGATTTTTATTTTCAAATAACAATATATGTACAAAATTATTAAAATATTATTCTGAAATATGAGACAAGAAGAGAATATGATAAAAAATGATAAAATAATATAAATCAAAATGGTATAAATATAGAATTGTAAAATTAATACGAAAGCATATGCATAAAAATTCAAATTTAATGAACCTGTAAAGATCCCAAATTACCAAATAGTCTCCTATTTTTCAGATGCATTCATTGTGTAGACGTTAGATAAAAATTCTAAGGTTGGGCGGTTCCAAATAAAAGTTTAAAGATTTGAAAAAACATAACCCTGTAAGCATCCCAAATTACCAAATAACTTGAATCTATTTTTAGATGGTGTCATAATGTAGAAATCAGCCGAATATTCTAAAATTAGCCATTTACAAACAAATAAAAAAAATATGATAATATTGTAATCATGTTAAAAGAAATATATCGTTAAACCCTACAATACTGAAATACATTTTCCATAGCAGATAGAACCCAATATCCTCCACTGACTCACCTTTTTTGCTCCTGAGATGCGGATGCAGTCCAGTGACTAGAAGATCCAGAAGAAGAGATAGAGAGAGAGTGGTGAGAGTGAGAGAGAGTATTTCCTTTATAAAGCCGGGCCATCACGTGGGATCCAGTCCTGGCCGTCTACTCCGAGAGCAAGGCCGGGGTCAACTGCTGCCTGCCCCTCTTCTTTCTTACCTGTTGGGAGACGCAGCCGTGATTCATTCACTGATGCTGCAGCATCTGAGGATTTTTCTTTGGATCGGAAGGGTTGAAAGGTCGAGTCTTACGATAGAATAAGAACTTCTCGTCATGCGCGACATTGAAAACGCTTATGAATAGGAAAGAATGATATGCTTAATTAGAATGTTCAAATTTTTTAAAAGTGTGAGATATTTCTAGTTGAAAATTATTTCAATATTTCAACAGCAGAGCATGAATTTTAAATGATTTGAAATGAAATTCAAGTAATTACGTATACAGCCTGAGTAATCCAGCTGGTATTGTGCATGATCTTAATGCAGGAGGTCTGGACTATATCCCTGGTTTTGAAAAAATGGGATTTTAAAGTAAATGCCTGGAGTTAGAATCGTCCTTAGACTTCTATCTACCATACGACTTCTATCTATCTAGGCGCCGTTCGACTTCTATCTAGTAGCCGTTCGAGTTCTATTATATAATTAATTCTAGGTTGTTTTTTGTTTGTTTTTTACTTCTTATGACGACACATAAAATTTTCCACCGTTACAAATATTTATTATTATCGTATCCACGCCTTGCATACACGCAGAAAACATTCCAATAATATTCAAAATGTGCCCAGATCTTAAAACGTGCTTATCATGCCAAAATTTTGAATTCGAAAATTTTCGGTAAAGCAATAATTCTTCATATAATAATATGAGAAAGCAAAACTAAACTAACACTCCGCAATTGGCGCCCAAATAAAAATACGATGTGGTAGCAGTCGCCTTCCGCCCTTATTTCATAAGGAAGAATATGAAGGATCCTACAAACTAGGTAATAATACGCCTGTAATATTTCACTTGGGTGGAAAGTCAAGTTACATCCTTATATAGCATTTATAGAACTAAAAGTAATAAGGCTACTAACTTTATCAATTATCGCCCTTTAAGGTGAGTTTTGCCATTGAATAATTTTTAACCACATTTCTTCGCCAAACGATTATCAAAAAGTCGATGAACAAACTTAAATGGGACATGTATACCCTGCTGCGAGGATAATATTCGTTGAATTTAGTAATTTGAAAATATTTGTAGTTCTACTTGGCAACCATAAAAATCCTTGCATCTCTTCTAGGAAAAATTAAAAGGAAAGAGAGAAATGGAGGCGATATTTGAACGATAAGTTTCCCAATACGTAGGGCGCTGGTGGTAATTCAGGTAATTTTCTTACATGGTTTGAGTGCTGTATCTAGTAGTTTACATAGAAATATTACGGCAGGTTCAATTTCAATACCCGGGTAATTCGCATGGATATTTCCATCTAATTATTATTTTCAGTTCAAATAAGTTCTAATACTCTTCAATTGACCCTCGAACTATCGTATAGTATAGTAGTGACCTTGTTCCCAAGGGAGATAATATAAGGTAACTCCAGTAATTCCTTGCGTGGTCTTAGTAGTGTAACTGGTAAACTACTTGGACGCAATCCATAAGGCTAGAATTCGATCACCGATTTCAGCCAAGTGATTTGATTTCAAAGTTAAAACTCACCGACTTTTAGGATTACTCTCCCATTGCAAATAACAGCATCCTTGAATCGGTTTAACACTTATCATGCTCTCGTCAGCATGGCGTAACCGAAGATCTCGTTCCTATTGCTGATCTGTGAACAAACAGTACATAGGTCCACATATGCCTTTGTGTGCAATGGGAGCACAACAATGAATACCTTACGTTGATTTCCTTGCTCGAATCTCTTAGATGTAGTGATAGAATGCTTGAACACAATCCAGAAGACCGGGGTTTGAACCTTGGGTTGTTATTTTCATTGTTATTTCCAACTTATTGTCATGTTCTGCTCCAAATTAAGTTTAATATTGTACATTTGAAATACAAAGAAAACATCGTCTAGTATCTACCTTGAAGGGGGAGATTGTAAAATAATTCAAGTAAATCTTCACATGGTATGAGTAATGTAATTGATAGGATATCTAAATGTTATGCAGAAGGTCATAGTTTGATCACCGATTGCTGCTTTGAACCCAAACAGGGTAAAAAAACTCAACAACCATTGTTGATAACAATGTTATAGTCGTTACATTTTTTTTGTAATTATTCTCCCTTGTAAAATCAGGGAATTTTAATCGAGTTGATTATAAAAATTCAAATAAATAACAATTTATTTTCTGTACAGGGTTAAAGGAGAATATTTATTTTTTTAAGCTAAAATGCACAAAACGGTTTATAGTAAAAACCAATTATATTGGCACTGATATAACCGACACTAATATACTAGCAATATTAATGATAAGCCTCTATAATTCGAAACAATATTGAACCACAGATAGAACAAAACCATTTAATGTAATCACATCACAATTCAACTGCAAGCAGCATGCTGGAATTGAACCTATATGAGGTAAATAAAAGTATACAGTCAATATTGCTATGCTAACGAAATAAATAATGTTTGCTGAAGTCTCGAAACCACAAAAGCAAATATTGAAAACTTCTCTTCACACTGCAAGAAAACTCATGAATAGAAATAGAAATCTCAAGGACAGAAATTATGGAACTAGAAATATGTTAATCTTTAAATCCAGATATTTTTATTTTCTCATTCCTAATCTCAAACAACTCAAGAGGTAAGATTAGGGACGCAAGATCTAAAAATCGCGATTTCGCAGAGCTGAATCTAGAAGTTTGGGAACCAATACAATTATATTTTGGGACAAAAGGACAATGATATTTTATGACACCAGGACAACAATATTTTGTGACACCATGACAAGGATAAAAAATCAGATGTGGGCAGCATATGACTTTCCTTATATAATGCAATGTATTTACTAGTTTTACAGTAAAAACAAAATAGGTTATTTTTATAGTAGATAATTGTATCTATTCCAAGATATTGAATTTTCGTCAAATAGTCGTCATTTTCACTGATTTAGCGTCATTTTAATTGATTTGGCGAGATTTTTTTTGATTTGGTAACATTTAAAAAAGTCGCCAAGTTGGCGACATTCCGCCAAATTCGTCGCCAAAATCTCGCCAAGCGTTATGGACGGAGAAAAAAGTTATTCTTAAAATAGCAGATAAATGACTATTGGCGTTCAAATACAAAAGTATTACTCAAAGTATCTTTTTTCATGAATGGAACGAGCTAGATCCACGAAAATGATGTCACCAAATTTATCGCATGATATTACTTGTGAAAAGTAAATATGTTTCTCAATAGGAAAACTTTTTTTTATTTTATATGATTTTTAGATAATTTTTTTGAAAAATGTGCAATATCTGGAGAACGGTTCATATTAGCGTTCTAAAATTTATGTCAATCGTTTTCTAATGAGAAATTACATAAGAAATATCTATTTGCGTAACTTTATTAGAGGTTTTAATTTTTTGATGATTTTTTCAAAATTTAACTCAAAAATTTATGTGGATTCTGAACATTCGATTGCGTATAAAAACAATGGGCTTCCAGTATTCATGGATTGTAATATTTGTACCAAATTTCGTTCGAATTGGCCCATTCGTTCTTCAGTTATCGTCTCCACAGACTCACTGACACAAACACACACACATACACACACATACTTTTACACACACACACACACACATACACGCACACATACTTTCACACACACACACACACACACACAGACATCACCTCAAAAATGTTCGATTCGCGATCAGGGTGCTTAAAACGTGCTCTCCCGTCGAAAACTCGAATTCGAATTTTCGACCCCGTCACTATACTTTCCTTATACATTATTGTATATAAGGAATGTAATAAATAATTCAACAATTTAAAGCATAAAAATTTACATGCAACATCTTGAAGAAACAAAAAAAATCTAAAAACATTTTAATACTGTTGATAAAAAATATATAAACTGAAAGTTCCTTTTTATAAATGATATTTAGCGGTTTCTATGAAAATAACAAATTTGATGACCTACAGGCCGACAGAATACTGAAATTTGATTATCCGTCATTAGCACCCCAACCCCCACCCACTGGAAATATCAAGATTTTTTTATTTATCTCAAAAGCATTTTGAATACGAAAAGACTTCCCAAGCAAAAATGAAAAGGTGTAAAAATACAGAGAAAAAATAAAGGCACAATATAGGTTTCAGAAATAGCCATGTTTTCGGTTAGAATAAAAGAGAGATAGCATAGGGAGAATCGTGATGATAAGTCATTTTTTCACTTCTCACCAAATAAAGTTGTAATTGGATAAAAGAAAATCTAAACTGGGTTCAGAAAATAAGCTGAACAGAATTTTCAAATATTTAATTAATCATAAACTGTTTTTACTTTCCTTATATGCATAATGTATAAGGAAAGTATTGTGACGGGGTCGAAAATTCGAATTCGAGTTTTCGACGGGAGAGCACGTTTCAAGCATCCCTGATCACGAATCAAACATTTTTGAAGTGATGTCTGTGTGTGTGTGTGCGTGCGTGTGTGTGTGTGCGTGTCAGTGAGTCTGTGGAGACGATAACTGACGAACGAATGAACCGATTCGAACGAAATTTGGTACAAAAATCACAATCCGTAAGCACTGGATATCTATTGTTTTTATACGCAATCGAATGCTCAGAATCCCCCTAAATTTTCGAGTGAAATTTTGAAAAAATTGTCAAAAAACCAAAATCGCTAATAAAGTTACGCAAATAGACATTTCTTATGTAATTTTTAATTGTAAACGATTGACACAAATTTTAGAGCGCTAACATGAACCGTTCTTGAGATATTGCACATTTTTCAAAAAAATTATCAAAAAGTTATATAAAATAAAAGAAATATTTCCTATTGAGAAACATGTTCACTTTTCATATGTAATACCATGCGATAAATTGGGTGACATCATTCTCGTCGATCTAGCTCGTTCCATTCATGAAAAAAGATGCTTTGAGTAATACTTTTTTATTTGAACGCCAATAGTCATTTATCTGCTGTAAGAAAAACTTATTTCTCCGTCCATAACGCTTGGCAAGATTTTGATGACGAATTTGGCGGAATGTCGCCAACTTGGCGACATTTTTAAATATTGCTAAATTAACAAAAATCTCGCCAAATTGATAAAAATGACGCTAAATCAATGAAAATGACAACTAATTGTAGAAAATTCAATGTCTTGGAAAGAATATAAGTATCTACTATAAGAATGACATTTTTTTTAACTATAAAAGTAGTAAATTCATTGCATTATATAAGGAAACTCATGTGTTGCCCACATCAAATTTTTTTTCATATATTTGCAAGTGAATAACTTATTAAATATATGCATATACAGTGAAACCTGGTAAAGTGACCATCTTGGTATATTGATCACCTGGCTAAATTGACCACTTTTCTCAAAGTGTTTTCATAGTACTCAAAGTGCCTCAATAGTTTTCATAGTGTCTTCATAGTTTTCATAGTGTCTCAAAGTGCCATTTTCATATAGTAACCACTGCCATTTTCATAAAGTGACCAGTTTTCAAGGTCCCAAGGGTGGTCACTTTAGCCAGGTTTCACTGTATTTGTAAATGAATAGCTTCAATTTATATTTTTTTGTGATTTTGATCCTACGCTTGTGGTTATTGAAACAAAGACATACTTTCGAAACAGAAAGGGTGTTGTTTAACGGAGGGGGTTGTAAAATATCTTTTAATGAATCCGTGCATGTGATAAAGTAATAATAATTGTTCAAGAATATTGAAGATATTAAATATCAAGTAAGAAATGTATATAATGCAAAAAAACTTTTGCAAAAGTTTTGGGGAAGTAAATAAATAAAAATTGTTGTCTTGCCAGACGCTACCATAAACTACATCTTGTGAAATAGAAGAAAATCTCCCAACGTCTCTAAAGTGAATTCTTAATCGTTCATTTCTGAGTACATATACTGGAGAAGTTTACTATCATACCATTCTTGTAGATACTTACATCACACTCTTGTGCAACTCTTTTAAGAGTGTTAGCAAATCCAAACGTCAACAAGTTAGTAAGTTAATCAATCGTGTGTTACGACCACTGGGGTTTACAGAATTTTTCAAATCCACGTATTAGACGAAAACATTCTTATACTCTTATCTTTAATATTGTTACAAAATTGACGTGTATAATTATTTCTACTTAATTAATTATATTAATGATAAAGTAGGATCCAATTCAAACACAGAAGGAACGATAATAATCTTAGTAGCTCAATGGATATACCGCTTTTTGGACAGCCGTTGATTAGTGGTTCGATTTTCCACAGAGACACGAGACACGAGGGTGCGGTCCCTGTGGATGCCTCCTCCACTGGGTTCCGGTCTAAATTGGGTGGCTCTTGCCTGTCGTCCAAACAGTTATCTTACACCTTTCTGATAGGTCGGATGGTCTGGGTCTCAACAGCAACAGCAACAGAGACACGAGTTCTTTAAAACAGTAAGGAAAATTAGCATAAATGTTATAATCATAGATATGATAAATTTTAAATGTTTTCATATTTCTAAATTGAATCAATCTTTGCAACCATCATATTAAATATGTAGATATAAATTAGAATATTATAAGCAAGTAGACAGAAAAGATATATCACTTTTGTAAATATAAATAGCTAGACCTAGCAAAATCGAACAATTCAAGAGTGCACTGAAAATGGGTAAAAAATAAATTTGGAATGTAACAAGCTTAGTTGAAAATCTCTGTAATCAACAATGTCCTTAAAAAAATTTGTATATTAATTATTCACAAATATTATACTATAAAAACTTAATATCTTATAGTTACAAATATGCTAAAAATCTACTAAAAATATTATCAATCGGTTTTGTAAAAAAGATTCTCATGTAACAGGTGATTACCAAAGCGAAATCCGATTTATTCCTTCTAAAACTCCCAAATACGCAAGCGTGTGCTCCACCATATTGATGCCGAGATTTACTTCACTTACTAACTACTATTGATGCCGAAAGCTACTTCACTTACTAACTACTAAGTTTAAATAGTAGTCATTATTAGTGTATTTCTTCGTCCTGATCTTGTTTAATGTTAGATGAATGTCAAGTTATTCATGAAAAATGGCTCAAATTAATTAGCATTACAAAAAGTTAATGTTTTCTGCAAAAATAGCACTTAGCTTGACTCAAAATGGCGGAAAATAGCGGACCCATTCACAACCATCATGTCTACCACGTCATTGAGAAACGTCACGTCTCACATCCAATCATTGTCGTTTGCAAAAGGAAAAGCAATAGAAACGCCTTCTGGAAGGCTAGCTTTAACGATGATGTTACATGCGACGATCTGCCACGGAAGAGACCGGATGTTTCATTATCATGCTAATCGTTATTCACTTCGTAAGCTTGAATATTTTAGCCTACGATACTTTAAAAGATGCGTTTTAATGAGGAAAAAACGTGTTACTTTAAGCAAATAAAGTGTAACAATTTTCTAAAATATACATATACATTCGCAGAGTTATTTAAAAAATAAAATAAATAAAAGTGTTTAGATAATTCCTTAAACTAGATTTCAAACTGAGGAGGCTGAGGTTTTTAGCCTCTATGGACGCTACGCCACTGCTACATACAAAAACGCACTCTGGTCTCCCGACAACAGAACCTGTCAGCTTGGTGAATAACGTCCAGAATTTGATCTTGCTGGTCTAAAAGTATTTATAAAGAAATGCTTCTGCTTTTTTTTTTCTTTGCTGAGCAGATGAAGCAGCCTAAAGCCTTAAATAACACTTTAAAATAAGTAAAACTTTAAAATGAGTTCTTTAAAATGAGTAGCTTAAATATCTTGGATTCGTTGGTCAGCATATTTTAGGCTTTACGCAAAAATTATATTCCCATGTTATCATCCTATTTTCTCAGGTCTAAATATGGCAATACTTTTTTTTTTCAGTATTTCTTGACTTGCTTAATCTTTTAGTTTGTTACTGTGCACGCACAAGGACTAAAAGTTATATAAAGAAAAGTGGCACAACTCAATAGAAGTTATTTGTAATTCCTTGACAGGAATGGACATATAAAAACTAAATTACTGCAATTATTTTAAGTGAGTTATATGAACCCTTTTTTATCAGGTCAGGAACAGTTTATACTGATAGAAATATCAAATGCAGTTGTATTTGATCCTTTGATCAATATAAACTCTTTTTGACCTAATATTTTACCCTTTACTCTATGTCTGATTTGTGACGTATGTCGTTGGCCGATAATGCACGTACATTTGTAGGGGAAGTTCTAGCCGAATGAGCTATCGGGAGACAGTGATTACTAGTGTTGCCACTTCTCAACAGATAAATGTTATAAAAACATAAATAAAATGAAATGGCGGGAACATCGATAAGTATTAGTTTTTAATAAAAAAAAATAACGTAATGCCATTTAACCAATCGCAAATTTTTATCTTATAAAATGATCTCTTCTATACTTTAATACAGATTTTCTATATATAATTTAATATAGAAGAATTATGCTGCTAATTCAGAGTGAGATTTAGTCATATCAACGCAAGTTCAGTTAACGAAATGCAGAGTAATTTAGTATAGAAGAAATCTGCTACTAAATTGAAGTCAGATTTAATAATATCGATGAAAGTTAATAAATGTATATTTCTCTCGTTATTAATTAAAAATTGAAGATTTTTCATCGTCGCACATAATTAAAACAATTATATTTCAAAAAAACTAACACGATTTTTTTTTTATTCTGTAATTTAATTTATAATTCGAAAGCGGTGTATAACCTGGCAACGAATTATCTTCCAATAGCTTCAAAGCTGAACATATTTTGATTGGATACCGGGTTGACGGTGCAACGCGTATACTAATGAACCTTGACAATGACGTTGCAGTCATATCACAACAAGCTGGATGTAATTATTTAAATACCCATGAAATTGTCATTCAGGAATGCTGAATAAAAAACAGGAGGTTATTAAATTTATTCTTCCACTAAAAGTAAACTGCGTATATACATCTAGATTTTTAATAACCGAAACGTATTTTCAGGCCTTCAAAACACGTTCTAATTCTTAGGCGTATCGTTTATATGACAGTAAGTCATCTGGGAAAGGGAGTTGAGTATTTACGAATGCCAATAAAATAGTCTTAAGCCGCGGCGTGTTCAGGCCATTTGCATTTCATTTTCTTTCATAATAAACAGGGATTCGTAAGGAGATTTACGACTGGTATACGTAATCCGCGGACCTTTGACTCTGTGGAACAGGTAGTGCAGGTAGTTGTGGAGAAAGGTGCTGAACATTACGGACAGACTTTTGTCAGTACGCAATGCGACAGTATATTACGATCTGTGTTGCACAATACTGTGTAGCTGGCGTACTTCGAGCGAACATTCAGCCAAAACTATTACCTTAATTTTACAGTGTCTTCACACATTTATTTTCATCGTATCTTCGTTGTGGCTGTTATAGTCTATACTAGAGGCCTGCAAAGGCTCGGGACAGACGATGGTCGGTTTGTGGGACGGGCATGCGCCAATTTCTTTGTACGGTACGTTCGTTAAATATATGATTTAATCGGTATAATAAAAACTTTGATGAGAAAAGAAATGACGAGAGAGAAAAAAACTATTTTTATATATCAATTCGAATATTATACAAACAAGTTGGCGAATAAATAAATCTTTGTTTGACTGGAAATTTTTTCTTTGCTTATACACTGGTCATAAAAAGGGATATTGCAAAAACAACTGTAAATAATTATCTAAGGCTAAAATATGACACTAATATACATTCAGTAAAAAGTACAAAAATCTTATGAATAAAAAAGTAAACTGGTTTGAGACAGTTAATGTGCTAAAAAGCTCTAACAATAATGGTTTTCCTTTAATTGTATTTATAAATATTTTTGAAATTTTCAACCCTAATTTGTAAGAAGCCTGAAAATCATGTACTTCTTTTACAGTAGATGAAAGTTGCATACATCAGTAGAGGAGATAATATAAGACAATATTAGACAATGTCATCCTATTTGCAGAGTGTTACATTTTCTTTAAAATATCCTTTATATCCTTCACTTTCTGTGATATTTTACATTCATCTCAACTGCTCTTTAACCATCAATGAATGCATTTGCAATTTTGGTGGTATGAAAATGCCGTCATAACAATAAAAGTTCCTGTATGGAATATAGGTACGCATGGGCGCTGAAATTTTAAACTTTTACAAGACAGTGCAAGTGTCCAAACTCTTCACGAACTCGAATGAATTATCCAATTTCAAGTCCAATCCCTGCTCAGGCCCGAAATTTTTGATCGACTTGGCTCGAAGCGTTGTCTTTTTCCAATCGCATATAAAAATAAAAATAAATATGTGTGCTGAGGACCACACGGTACAAGAGAAACTTATGTAGGAAAGAGAGCAGCTATTACTATCAATCGTCCTCAGGTTCAGAGGTTCTAAACCGAAAGAAGAAGAGAACAAACACCTACAAGTAAAACTAAGTTTTAAATTTGAATGATAAAGTTAGAATCTTAATATTCGGCATGCCGAGTATTCCACTGCTACTCTTAAGGAAAAATGCAAATATTTTCAATTATCAAATTTTAAATAATCGTAATGACATGGAGGCGGATTTTTGTGTTCTTAAATATGTTTTCCTGTGGTAAAAACATGTTAGTTTCAACAAATCTGGACGTTTAAAAGTAATCTGATTAGCTTAGCGCTATTTTTTATAACATATATTTTTACCAAAAATGTTTTATGATACAGCTTAAAGGGTATATGAAATGAAAAGATGCAAATACATACTGGACTCTGTATGGAGGTCGACAGATATATCAAATTACAGCAATGGTTACGTATTCGTAACAGTATGATGTCACTTCCTTTACATGCTTCTACTTCTGTGATAGGTTGATCTGACGGACTTCCATAAAAATTTCATGTCGACTAGCGTCCATAGAAGTTTCACTTCAATAAGTCTAAGCCATCTATGTTACCAGAATTGTATAAAAAGTTATATTTTTAGATTTCCTCTCCACGTTGCTAAAATTAACAATAATTAATTTTTCATGCATTTTGCATTAATATCTATAATTTTTTCAAAACATACACCTAATCGGGCTTAAATGCTTCCGAACTAAGTCAGACCACGGCTCAGTCTGATAATTCCCAGGAGGAATCCTGCAGAAATATCTTGAATTATCCGATTTGAGAAAGGAAAAACCCTTCTGAGTTTGTCAGCTGTTAAAATGTTATCAAAGTTATTGAAAACAACTATAATATAATATTTACCTAGTAAATTTAATCTTTCTCATTTATCGCAAAAGTTTTTTTAGATAACTCTTGATAATATTTTTTATGTTCTTTGGGTGGAACTGTTCTATCACCGATTCCCGCCAAAATGGAATGCCCTGCTACACCCAAGAACATTATTTCCGGATCTTCTACAAAAATAGCATTATAACTCTGAATGCTAACTATCATATATCTAATTTTAAGATATATCTTAAAATTAGACTAAATAAAATAATCAAATAAGTCACAAAAAACATTATAATAAATGCGCAATGAATGGTTTCTTTATGCGTAGTGGATGGTTACTTACATTAATTACTTCGTGTATTAGAAAAACGAATGAAATTCCATCAAATTTGGTTGTTGTGTTCTTGGAATACTGTACTTCTACTAGTGAAAAGTAAAATGTAACTGTATTTTTGTAATTAATTATATTACTTGTAAATCATTTAGTTAGAATTATATTATTTTGTAATTAATTATATTACTTGCAAATCATTTAGTTAGAATTGTATTATTTTGTAATTAATTATATTACTTGCAAATCATTTAATTAGAATTGCATTATTTTGTAATTTTGTATAACATATTGTTTAGTGCCTTGTATAGTTGGATTAGCAACTCCATTTGGCTACAAGACATTTAGCCTATAAAACGACTGCAATTGGAGACTTGGCAAACAAATTTGACTTTTTTTCATTCAAACGCTATCAAAGTCTATAAAAACATCTTGAATTATACAATTTGAGAAGGAAAAGACCTTGCGTATTTTTCATCTGTTGAAATGCCATTAAAATTGTAAAAACTACAATATAAAGTTCACCTTGTAAAAATATTAATTGCAATTTAAATCTTTCCCATCATTTACTGCAAAAGTTATAGCTTTTGATATTATTTTCCATGTTTGTTCTTTGGGAGAGACGCTTCGTCCAACAATTGCCTCAAAATCCAAACATGACCTGTAGCACCCGAAGATCATGCTTTCCGGCTCTTCCACGAGAGTGACATCATGACCCTGAAAACTGACCCTCATCCAGCAGATATGCAGTTCTGTTTCCTTACCAACTATTAACACTTTTCATATGCAAATGTACTTTCGAGTGATAGAGGGTTTTGCCTTTCATTTTCAATACGGCCATCTTGTTTTCAATGACGTTCGAGCCGAAGGCGTGTTTGACATCGTCTGCGCAAATGTATTCCATTTTGATTTGTAAAGAGTTTAGAATCAGATATTCCTGAGCGGAAGATTAATGGTATTAAAGGAATGTAATGAAAGAATACATAATGTTTTGACTACCATCAGTAGATTCTTTATTTTCGGTATTTTTTTTTAAATGGCGGAATGATGAATAAGTTTATTTGTTATGATAAATCTTTGGAGTGATTCGTATTAAGTTCTAGACATTCATCAACTATAATTATTTCTCTGTATTTACGTACGTAGTGTTCTTATCTTAACGTATAATCGGATTTTAAAATAGCTTTAAATATTAAAAGATATATAAATATTCAGACGGTTGATGACTTAATTTGCGTACCTTGCGTGGCGCCTAGAACTTTAGTATATTAGCATAAAATTCCATGCTTTTATCATCTATAATTTTTTCTCTGTATTTATAAGTATGTAGTGTTCTTATTACTTTCCTTATATACATAATGTATAAGGAAAGTATTGTGACGGAGTCGAAAATTCGAATTTGAGTTTTCGACGGGAGAGCACGTTTCAGGCATCCCTGATCACGAATCAATCATTTTTGAGGTGATGTCTCTGTGTGTGTGTATGTGTGTGTGTATGTGTGTGTGTGTCAGTGAATCTGTGGAGACGATATCTCGCGAATGGATCGATTCGAATAAAATTTGGTACAAAAATCACAATCCGTGAATACTAAAAGCCTATTGTTTTTAAACCCACTCAAATGTTCTGAACCCCCCTAAATTTTCGAGTGAAATTTTGAAAAAATCATCAAAAAATCAAAACCTTTAATAAAGTTATACAAATAGACATTTATTATGTAATTTTTCCTTAGAAAACGATTGACATAAACTTTAGAATGCTAGCATGAACCGTTCTCGAGATATTGCACATTTTTCAAATAAATTTATCAGAAAATCCCATAAATTACAAAAATATATTAACTGTTGAGAAACATGTTCACTTTTCATATGCAATATCATGCGATAAACTGGGTGACATCATTCTCGTGGATCTAGCTCGTTCCATTCATGAGAAAATATACTGGGAGTAATACTTTTGTATTTGAACGCCAATAGTCATTTATCTGCTATAAGAATAACTTACTGCTCTGTCCATATCGCTTGGCGAGATTTTGGCGACGAATTTGGCGGAATGTCGCCAATTTGGTAACTTTTTAAATGTTGCCAAATTAACGAAAGTGTGATGAATTAACGAAAATGACGCTAAATCAATGAAAATGACGAATAATTGACGAAAATTCAATATCTTGGAAAGAATATAAGTATTTACTATAAGAATAACCTATTTTTTGCTGTAAAAATAGTAAATTCATTGCATTATATAAGGAAAGTCGTGTGCTACCCACATAAGATTTTCTTAACTTACAAGCTAATTTTAAAATTGTCTTTTAACATTGTCAGATATATTTAATATTTAGACG
This sequence comes from Amaurobius ferox, assembly GCA_951213105.1. NCBI lineage: Eukaryota > Metazoa > Arthropoda > Arachnida > Araneae > Amaurobiidae > Amaurobius > Amaurobius ferox. The sequence continues at coordinate 33,452,570 of OX578138.1, forward strand.
CTTTGATGACTTAATTTAAGCATGCTATACGTGACGCAAAGATCTTTACACTATAGCCCTAAAAAACATGCAGTACTTTATTTTTGTTTAAAATTTACTTGCCTTACAAGTTTAAAGACACATGAAGTTATAATAATAGATGACTTTGGATTTTCCATGTAATTTATTTAGCTCTAGTACTTTTGGTGGCCTGATCTGGCAACCCCATTTCGAATTCAGGTCTCGGAATTTCAAAATAATTTCACGGAATTTCATTCTCTTCCTTGCTTTAAGTTACCGAATTGCATAATTTCTGTTTATCATATCTCATTTGAAGATCTGGATCGCTTGACCTTGGTGATGAATTTAGAAAAATATTACTAACTTTGCGTGTTTTGGCGAGTTGTATAAACTTCTCGAATCTTGTAAATTGGCTATGAACTTCAGGAGTTATATGCTTCTTTTCAGAACTTTCCACAGAGGGTGTATCAGCTTGTCATCGTTCGGTTGGATTGTTGACGTGACACAAATAAACGAATTTGCCGAACTCGATACAAAATCCAGTATGTCATTTTTTTTTCGGAATATGTTTACCTTTTAAGCTTTATTATAATACAATTCTGTTAGAAAAGTGTAAAAAATTAATTTTTGGATCTGCGACATGTTTCTATGCATCAACATCTGCGGTACACGCCAGTATGCCCTAGCACGCCAGTATGCCAGCACGCCAGTATGACGCCAGTGACTGAAAACGTTACATCCAAACTTTTCATCGTCAATCATTTTATCGTTTGGAGTCCGATTCGGCCGGAATAAACGGCATTCTATTAAACTATCGAAGCTGTATCATTCAAAATAATAATAATAATAATAATCATAAATTTATTAAAAACCTTCAAAAAACCAAAAATTATCGAAACCTTTTCCTGGGTACCTGGTACCATCGTCACACATATCAAACTTTTCCCATTCAAAATATGGCAAAAGAATGATTTCTCACATCAATCTATACACTATAAAACATTCTGCAACCTTTGTTCATTTCTTACTTTCCCTGCAATACATGGCATAGGGAAAGTATTGGAATAATATCAAAAATCACAACTTCAGTTTTTGACGGATCTATACGTTTTGGGACCTCTAGAACACGAAAAACTATTTTTAACTTGACGTCTGTGTGTGTGCGTGTGAGTCTGTCTGTGCAATGTATGTATTCACTCTAACTCAAAAACTAATGAACCGAATTTTATAAAATTTGGTAGGTGACCCTTTTGTTGATTAGATTTTGGTACAATTCGGGATAAAAAAAATTGCGTTCTTTTTTTTGCGAAATGACCCTCGAAAATTGCCTGTATCCACTTTAACTGAAACTCTAATTGACCAAATTTCATAAAATTTGGTAGGTAATTCACTTGTGAGTTTTCCTGGTGCTGATTAGATTTTGATACGATTCGGAAAAAAAAAACCTACTTTTTTTTTCAAAATAACCCTCAAAAATCGTCAAAATCTAAAATAAAAGACTATGTATGCTCAAATACATTCATTAAATACTTGTTTTACATATAATGTTTGACGATGAAAAAATAAAACCAACCCCATTACTCTAGGACTCACCGTTCTCGAGATATTTTAGTTTTTCACATTTTCGCTACGTTGGTTTTGAGAACAAGTCCAATTACCAAGCTGAATTAAAAGCTGAATTAAAAACGCAAATTCAGTGTAGTTTCAATAAATTATGCGTGTTATTTAATGCAATTAAACACAATTTAATGAATTATTATCGAAATAAAGAGTAACTGAATTTGAGTAATGTGCAGATTAACTAGGGTGATCCATTAAAGTGCCGAAAATTGTTTCATTTCTCACATTACCTAGGTAATCTGCAAATTACCTAGATAATCTGCGCAATGCCTACTGGCACTCGTTAAAGTGAAATTAAGATCATTGCTGGAACAACAGCAACGTTTCTAAAAAATCAAGTTAATACAATCAAACAATCAACAAATTAGGACAAATAAAAACAAATAGAAACAACCTAAATTCACGCGCTAACAGGCAGAAACGAATTTGAAAACAGAATTAGTTATGCTACGCACTGGCAGCCGACGCTAATTATGAGAAATAAAAACAACCGGCAACGACAAGACGCTGGCGAAACCAAACTAAAAGTGGAGAGAGAGGGGGAAAGAGTAAGGAAAGGAAATGAGAGAAACAAACTTTTGAACTTTAACGACACGGAAGCCGTTAATATGCACATTACCTAGGTAAAATGCGGGAAAACTCTCGATTCCGCACGCTAACGGAGCAAATCAGTTAATCTGCAGATTAGCTAGGTAATGTGCACATTAACGGCTTCTCGAGCTTTATCGTTAGCATATATATATTTTGACATAACTATCAGGAACCTTACTCCTCATTGCGGATAGCTAACTCCCCCTGAAAATTTCAGTAACATATTTGCAAATGTCTTACACTGTAGACAGTGCCAACGGCCCTACCGTGTGAAAACACCGGTTCTCGTTAGATCACCGAAGTCAAGCAGCATCTGGCGCGGTTAGTACTTGGGTGGGTGACCACCTAGGAACACCGCGTGCTGTTGGCACATTTCGGGCGCGATAGCCCGGTGGTTTGCGCGCTGGATTTGCACGCTGCCACAATTGCCGCCGTGTTCATACGGAGTACGATCACGTTAAACATGTGGGTCCGTAAGTCCTTCCGAGAAGTTGGTGGTAGGGGAAGGAGGGTACGGTCCCTGTAGATGCCTCCCCCACTGGGTTCCTGTCTAAATTTGGTCGCACTTCCCCGGCCGTCCAAACAGTTACCTTACACCTTTCTGGTAGGTCGGACGGTCTGGGTCTCAACAACAACAACACTGTAGCGAGTAACAGAGCTACTCAAAATTTTTCGTACCTACAAACACCCTTGACTTACGCACAGATTTATCTCTAATTTGTCAATGACCAAAACATATATTTGTTCTTGGATTAACAAAAAGCTGAGGAAATGAAATCGTATTTTAAGAAAATCTCCTTTTCTCTAAAACTGCTCTGTTGTTTTATTCCGGCATTTTAGAATACGAGGTCACGAAATGAATACGGAAATGAATATACGTGAAGGAGCAAGGCAATCCCTGCGAATAACTCCGATTTCCGAATAATGTGTCGAAAATGCCTAATTTGAATGTTTGTCCAGCGTTCTGTATGGGGGCGTTCTATCTTTTTAACCCGACGACAACCTTTTAGTTCATTCTCCTCCCGCTTCCGAGGAAATAACCTTCGAGAAATGACCATTGTTATCCGGCATAGAAATGCTTTCGTCCTCCACCCCTGTTTTTAATTCTCTTCAGATTCTATTGGGTGCAACGAATCTGCAGCATATTTGAAAGAATTTTCCTGAAATAAATTCCTAAACTAGTATATATATATGTAGCAGCACGTGACTTACCCTGCAATAGGTTTCGCAAACTCTTCAATTCAGCGACCCCTTCATGAACCTCCAGGTTCTTCTTCGATCTCTCAAACATTTTTAACATGAAAGTAATTTAATAAAGTACTCAACGTAATAGTATTACGAATAACCATAATAATAGTAATTGTTATCCTATAAAAAGCAAACTTGTAAAAAGAAATAAAAGCCAAGTTCTTCAACTTTACAAAAAGTGTCAGCCATAAAAATGATTGAAAGGAAGAACTTGGTTTTATCAAATTTCATGAGTGAAAAGAATAAAAAGGAAAAGTTATCGGATGTATTTCGTTATAAACTTGACACATTTATCGAATAACAATATATATATAGATGCAATATAAGCGCAGTTGAAGTTTTATACCATAAATCCTTTCAATTCGTCTAGTTCATTGCAACAAAAAATTGTTTTGGATCAAAGAAGTAAACTGCCAAGTTTATTTTTATAAACTTGACAATCGTCCTTTCTTCATCTCAATTATTTTTATAGTTGACATATTTTGTAAAGCTCAAGAATTTGGCTTTTTCTATTCTTCATAAGTTTATTTTTCGTATAACAGTCTTTTTTATAGATTTTAAATATGGCATTCGCGAATTTTCGATTAGTCTTTAAGGTTCCTTAAAATTTGAAAATATTGAATTTTATAACTCTTCCTTTATAAATTACTACAAGACGCCAAATTTGAACTGTGTAATGTGTGTGTGTGTGTTTTCTGTAGAATTTTGATATAAGTCGATCCTATATAAAAGAAAACTGAAAGAACTGATAAAACAACATTTAAGAGATTTTGAATAGTCGCTACGGTTACTCAAAATTTGATAAGGGAGACATTTCTCTCTCTCTGTGCATTTGAATACTAAACTTCTAACTTTTTGAGTCGGCGTTAGAGTTTTGATGCAAAAGTGGAAATTTCAAAGAGAAACAAATTGTACTATCTTTAACTCATTGTTACAAAAAATTGGCCTCATCAAAATAAGCCAAATTTATAACGTCTTGTTTCATCCCGACTACCTGTCAGGAAATTTAAAGTTGGAACAAGAAAGAGTTCACTTGTTTCGGTGAGACGAATGATCTTCTTATTGAACTAAGCTATTCCCTACTGCTTGAAGAGTTGCACAAGCTTATGTGAAGAACATTTATTTAAATAGAAGATGTTACTAAAATTGAAAAAGGTTAAAAATACCCAACAGTTTACGTGAATAATTTGTCAAACCCTGCAATGTTACATGTTCTGTCTTGTTTCGTTGTTCATGGAAGAAACATTAAGATTAAGGATGTTGCCCACATGGGGCCGATCTACGGCAGGGCATTCGGGGCACGTGTCCTAGACCCCGAAATTTTACGGCGTCCTCAAAATATCGAATAAGCTCTTAAATTTTTAAATATTTGAAGAAAAGTTAAGAAAATTCAGGAATATTAACACATTTTATCCAACACTCCTTATTAAAAACGTTGTTTTATGTGACGTCATGCTTATCGTGATATCACATGACATTTGATGTACCTTCAAAACGTTAAAGAAATTAAATAGTAAAAAAAAGTTGAGGGAATTTTTAAAAAATAAATAGTCCTAAAATTGCTATAAAATTTATTTGGGAAAATTAAATTTAATATTTTACATTGTTGCATTTAGGCTGCTTTCTCTATTTGTTTGAGTCAAATCTTGAAATCGATTTAGACCCACTTTTACAGAGCAGATTTTCCTAAAATTGTGCACACATACGTATTTGCGATAACAATATAACATTTCATCAAACTTGAGTTGATCCTCTCCCCGGATTCTGACCTACCCCCAGAATGATGCCCAGAATGGTCCGTAAAAATCCCATTGTTGTAAGATACGTTTTAAATTTTTTTCTCTTTTATTATATAGACTACTCGACATAGAAAATGCCACACCATGAAGCTTTGGCCGTATAATTATGCAAATTGCAAAACAAACGCAACTGGACGATGTAAGCAAATAATCTGAAATGCAAGTAGATCACGTGATTAGAGAGCAGTATAAAAGGGGTGGAAACGCAGATGAGCCAACAGTTTCTGTCTGTTGCCTACGGAAACCCATTTTCCGAGCTATTTTTCGTTTCAAAAGACTCGTGTTGTTAAAGAAATGCCTAGTCGACGACGCCGAAGTCCGTTTCAGCATTTGGATGATCGTGCGAGGGGATTCATTTTAGGCTTACGTACAGCTGGGTGGTCATACTGGCGTATCGCTGCTGAAACACGCGTAGATGCGTCCACTGTGCAAAGGACTTGGAGAAGATAGATTGAAGAAGGGCATGTGAATCATTTCAATGGTACAGGTCCATCCAGACGTATGTCAGCACGCGTTGATTGATGCATTCGAAGGCTTGCGGTAGCGACCCCACAAACGACGACTGTCGACAATCTGCAGAATTTGCAGGGTACATTGAATGTTCCAATAACAACAAGAACAGTTTCTCGACAATTGGTCGAAAGCGGCTTGCACTCAAACCATCCTTTACGAAGATTTATATTGACGACAAGACAAGAAAGTGAGAGATTGCAATGGTGTCGGATCCGAGCCTCTTGGACGACTGAATGGGACATAGTAGTGTTTAACGACAAGTCTCGGTTCTGTTTGTCGAATGACAGTCGCCGTGTGAGAGTCCGGAGGCGATGTGGAAAGATATCCAATCCTGTTGATAGTTGATGAACGCCATATTGTTCGACAACGCGGCATCGTGGATTGAGGTGCCATCGACTTCAATAGCCGGTCACCTCTGGTTCGTATCAGAGGCACAATGACGGCACGACGATATGTGGATGAGATGTTGCAGCCGGTTGTACTGCTTTACCTTCAGCGGTTGTAAAATGCTGTTTTCCAGCAAGATAACGCGCGGCCGCATACGGCAAACATCAGCAAACAAGCCTTGTAAGGTACCCAGGTGATTCCTTGGTCTTCGCTGCTTCCAGATCTCTCACCCATCGAGCATGTATGGGACGTGATTAGCTGTCGTTTGATTGCCCTGCTCTCGCCTCAAGCAGAGGGTGACCGATGGAGGATGGTTGAAGGCATGTGGTCATCCTTCCCTCCGGAAACTATCCACACGCTCATTGCATCTGTTCCTCTGAGGGTTGCTATGTGTATTGCGGTGGTCTTACAGCCTACATAATCCTGTCTATGCCATTACTGCATTGCATTATCTTTCTGAAATAACATCACTTATTTATATTTGCTGTCTCTGTTTGTGTGTCTTTTATTATTACACTATATTCGCTCTTTCATGGTGTTGCATTTTCTGTGTAGGGTAGTGTATATAAAAATGAAGCCATATATTGAACTCTTTTTAATTGTCTTACAACAATGAGATTCTACATATATATATATATATATATATATATATATATATATATATAGAGAGAGAGAGAGAGAGAGAGAGTGAGAGAGAGAGAGAAGTGGGACCATATATTGAACTTCTTTTAACTATCTTAAACAATGGTATTATATAAAGCAAAGGAGATTTCTCGCGAGTAATTTCGCAAAAAAATGCTAGTTTTATTTTTCGAGGATCCGCCAAATTTTAATTAATTAAGATATTCCACTGGACGAAGCTGTATACCAAATTTCAGATCTTTAAGACGTAGGGAAGTTTGTTCAAAATATCATCAAATAAGTTGAAAGAGACATCCAGACAGATAACAATCGATCATAGCGAATTCAATAAAACATTTTTAAAAAGTTTGATTGGATACCTGATAAAAATTGATTACAAAATCGCAAAAGACTAAAAGGTATAAAATAAAACATTGCAAAAAAAAAAAACTTTTAATTTACACTGTTTCAGTAAAATGCACCAAAATGTAAAACATAACTTTCGCTATCACAACATTCTTGGTCATATGTTACTAAAATCAAAACCGTGAGGCACTCATAAAAGAACTGTATTTGGGCATTAACCGAATTTTAGAAACAATAGAAGTGATAACATAGAAATGACATATATAAGAATGATAGATTGTTAAATCAAAATTGTCAAAGCAAAATTTAAATGAATTGAATGTAATCATTCTTATATATATCATTTCTATGTTATCACTTCTATTGTTCTTAAAAGTCCCACCCGTAAGCAGAAGGATAATATCCAAATATTTTACGGTCGCCCACAGTTTTATTTCGCATATGACCAAGAATGGTTCGATCGCTAAAAATATTTTTTTACCTTTTAATGCATTTTATTAAATCAGTGTAACTTAAAACGATTTTTTTTTAATATGTTATCTTAATCTCAGTTTTACAGTGAACGAGCATTAGCCCTGCAACCTCTCTCTTGATTCTGGGCGAACCCTTCTGCCATTTCAAGTCTGTCTTTGGCACTAGAGAATGGGGGCCCTAAAAGAGCCCTTGCCCAGGGCCTCAAACTGCGTAAGTCAGTCCCTGGTTATCCCAATATTTCGTTCAAAATATTTTGTACATGGAATTGCTCTAAGAATAATGAGTTGTATTTTTCATCAACAAAACTGGCAGACAGAATTAGAGAAAATGACTAAGTGATATAAAGTTTCCAATCGAATTATAAACTGTCAATGAGACATAAGGATGTAAATCACAAGTAATAACAGAAGATATTATCATATTTGTTTTTATTTGGTATTATATTATCTTTATGAATATTGTGCTAAATTTTGATTAAAATTAGATGAAAATTTCTCTGAAACAGCAGCAGTTTTCAAGTTTGAAGTAACTTTTTTGCAGTTTGAAGTATTTTAATTCATTTAGATCACTAGAATAAGTTTAGTTCGAAACAGGCGATTTGAAAATTGAGTGTTGTGTTACCTGTATCTATATTGCTGAAGTATCTGTACGGTTGAGTTGAAATATACCCGCCGTTCCCCGGGATTTAAATCCCGGGCAACCATTTCCCAGTTTTCAATAAATAAGCCCGCAACTTCAACAATACAGATACAGATAACAGAATTCATATTCCGTGTGTACACCCACGCAACACTTTTTCATTGTATTTTTGTTACTAGATAATGTGCTTTGCTTTGCCCCGGATTTAGGATGCAAACCTTTGATAAATACTACACACTATAAATACTAAATCAAATTTAAGAATTTGGAAAAAGGGGAGGCTATTTCGGAGGAATACTTCAAATATACGAGAGAAAACCATCGTTTCAGTGTCTCAATTAACATTTGGAGAAAGAAGCTAGTTCACGAATATATAGAAGCAAAAGTAGCCCGTAAGCAAAAAAAAAATTTCTCAGTCATCCCTTCACCACCCATGGAAATTTTTCACAATTTTTTGACTTGTCTGTTAGGATCGAATGATCGAAAAGTGAAAAAAGGTAACAGAAAAATTTTAAATTCGTTTACTCAAATTTTGTCCAAGGCCAACGCAACAACCTGAACGTTTGTTCATAAAAAAAAAAAAATCTCCCTGGTCAGTTCTTATTAAAAGTTGCTTAACTCATGGTCTTCACAATTTCACAAACGTGGTACAACATATACAAAATCCGCAGGATAGAAATACAACTAATTTTTCGCACAGAAAGCGCCATTTTACACAAGCCTATAACATGATACAACAATACACTCTTCTTTCCGTCCTCCAGAGATGATGCAATCTTTTTTCTGATCTCAACAGGAGTAAGACCAGAATGACAGAAACGTTCTCAGAACCCATTCTTCACTACCTTCGAATATTTCTAACGCATACTCTTCTTTTAATAATATGTGCACCTGTGTTGCCTGCTTGTTAATCGACTGAGCAACCCCGTCTGACCTTAAAAGGCACTTCTATGCTTATGGCAGTACTGAAAAAGAAGGCCATGATGGATCGGATGACAACGGACGGTCGGATCGTCGATAGCTCTGAGGTTTAGGAAAGAATAGAAATGTATTTCTATTTGAACTCGCTTTGTTACTTCAAGGACAGACCACAAGTAGTTGGTGTAAATATTTTTAGGTATGAAAAATATGTCGGTGCTCTATAAAGATACTGCATTCAACCATTAGTTCCAGACTGACTATTCCAGACTGACGGACTCTGCGCCCTTACTCCAAGAGTAAGGATCTTGGGAATCACTGCTTTCTATTAATTCTTAGAGGCAATTTAATTTTAATAATGCTTTAACAGCTGGCCAAAGAAGGAAACATTCTTGTCTACTTTAAGTGTAAGGATTTGAGCCTATCACTGCTTCGTATAAGTTTTCAGCGATACTCCCATTTTAATCATACCTCAATAGCAACTGACGAAAATACGCACAGCAGAAGAGAAAGCCCTGATCTCTCCAAATTTGCATATCTGGAGAATCACTGCTCTGTATCAATTTTAGCGAAACCTTAATGTTAATAATACTTCATCAGAAGAAGAAAAAACGGGTGTCCACTCCAAGTTTAAACATTTTGAAAGTCAATGCTCTGTATCAATTTTTAGTGAAACCTCAATTTTAATAATACCTGATCACATCAGAAGGAAAACTTTTGTCCACTCCAAGCTTAAGGACTTTGAAGATCACTGCATTCTTAGCGATAAATTCTTAGCGAAATCTCAATTTTAATAATACTTCAATCGCTGACCACATCAGAGGGGAAACTTTTGTCCACGCCAAGTTTAAGGACTTTGAAAATCACTGGTTTGTATCAATTCTTAGCAAAACCTTAATTTTAATTATACCTTAGCCACTAAACATATATACTCAGCCACTAAATGCCATCTGAGTGGGCGTATGAAAGCGTTCCTTGCAACTTGTCTTCTAATAAATCAGTAGACCGCGTAACCACTCATCCATCCTTCATCTCCAAAGAACTGTAAAAACTTCAGTAATTGTATACTGAGTTCTATATACTCAGGCAAAACGATCGCTGAGGCTACCAAAAGCTGAAAGAGATATAGGCTATACTACAGTACATCAAAAGGCATATTAAAGAGTTGAGTCGAGTGACCTGGTTCTTCCACATAGTATCGCTTATAGGACCTCCTATATACCTTATTCTGACAGACTTTATTCTAATTCTTTAGCGTGATAGATTTTACCAGGTGAGTTCGTCTAGAAAGCTAGATTTCATTTTTCTAACACTGGCAGTCCGATTTACTCGGAGGAGTAAATTTGAATGGTCGGGAAAATGCCCCCAGTTTAGACCGAAACCCAGCGGAGCGACATCTGCAGGTATCGTACCCTCCCTCTCCTGCCCCCAACCTCTCGAAAAACTTTCAGATCCACAAATTTAACGTGCCCGTACTTTGCGTAGACACGCGGTCTGTGTCTTCTATACTGTGTCTTCCATAACAGCAACTGCGCATACCGCTGAACTCGGAGATTACATCCAAATAAAAACATTTACCAAGATGAGATGACAGCACTCCTCAAGGCAGTAGCTTGGTCTATACAAAGTATGCATCTTAGAGCATCAGTACATATAGACAGCAAAGCCAGTATAAGCATCTAAAGCCTAAGAACAGCACAGCACAGCACAACAGATCAGAATGCTATTTCATCCACATCCAAGCAAATATCTACATATCAACTAGATACCAGCTTACAGAGGCATCATAGCCAACGAATTTGCAGACACGCTAGCAGGTACAGCGTCCAATGGTATGAACCATCCACAGATCACTATACCACTCCCACAGAAACACATGAAAAAGCTGTTTCAATGGTAAACACAACAAGAATGGCAAGAGACTTGGACAATGCAGAAACAGGATGAAAACTACACAGCTTTTTTCCCCAGATCTCTACAAACATGCTTCTCAAAACAAACATGTTCTCTTGTTCTTCACTAAGCACGGCTCATTTACACAGAACTTGCACCATTTCGGACACACACCATCACCACACTACAATTGCGAAGAAGGCACAGCTAACCATTACATCTATGGCTGCCCACTCACTTCAAACTCCCACATAGCACTACCAGCACTACAGTTCAAGCCGCAATGGGTACAAGAAATGCTATCAAATAAGTTAACATTGGAAAAATTACACGGTTAATGACCTACCTCAGAGAAAGCGAAAACAATAATTAAACCTCTATCTTTTATTCCGCTACACAAATTATTCTCTTTCATCATTCTCCCTAATAAATAAATGTAATTCCTATAGAAATTGACAGCTTGCAGCCACTCTCATGAGAGCACTACACAATCAGATCAAACAAGACAACCAGTAAAGATGGTTCCAGAACCAAGCTTTTACTACAGTCACCACCAACCTATCTGACAAACCTCGCCGAGTGAAGCCTCACTGAGCGAAACTTTGCTAAGCGTCGTCGAACATCGACGTCATATTCCTATTCATACTTTCTTTAAATTTCAACCAAGTCTCATTGTTACTTCTCCGTTCCTTTCCCTTTTTCAATTCATTTGACTCTATAATTTTCTTCTCTTTGCCACAGTACATTCATTCTCTAACATCCAAAATGGCCAATGGCTTCGTCACTATTATTCACCATGTACTTTTAGGCAACTTGTAAATGTTTTGTGAATGCCCTATATGTACTTTGTTTATTCTACATTGTGTTTAGAAGTAAGTGGGTCTCCAAGGAGAGTCCCTCTTACAAAGAGTTAGATGCCTGTGGATATTGAAGCCCCCACCATGGTTACGGAACAGCAAAGTAATATTCGAGCATTAATTATTAATACTAAAAATGTGAATTCTCCCTTCTACAGCCTTAAACATTTTTGCTCTACCGCGTTTTCATCACTGGCGGCTCAAAGTTCTAAAATATTTACGGAGTTAGGTTTTTATAGCCGCAAATGCCAATGGATCTGCTCCTAAGTTCGGTATAATTAAATAATCCGCATAGACATGGAGATTGTTTCGATAGCTTCGGAAATCGAATGAAGAGGACAGTATACCTTAAATATATAAGAAACGTTTAAATTGTAATCTAGGTTCAGAATTTTTGTATATATCAGTTATTTTCATATGTAAGAAACGTTCATATTGTGAGTTAAGCTTAGAATTTTTACATGAATCAGCTTCTATAACACGTAGGAAATGTTCGAATTATAACCAAATTTAGAATTTTCGTATCAATTAACTGCTTCAACATGTAGCTCCAACTATAACCTAAGTTTATAATTTTTGTATAAATCAGGTATTTTAATATGCAGTAAACTTTCAAATTGTAACCTAAGTTTAAAATTTTTATATAAATCAACTTCTATATGTAGAAAATATTCTAAATGTAACCTACATTTAAAAGTTCGTATAAATCAGCTACTTTAACACTTAGTTGGAATTATAACCTGAGTTTAAATTTTTTTTACAAATCAACTACGTTCAAATTGTGATCTGAGTTTAGAATTTTTATATTAATCAGCTTCTATTAACATGTAGGAAATGTTTGCATTTTAACTTAAGTTTAGAATTTTCGAATAAAATCAGCTACTTTAATGTGTAAGAAACGTTCGAATGATAACCAAAGTTAAGAATTATTGTATAACTCAGCTACTTTAACATGTTGGAAACATTCGAATTGTAAAATATGTTTAGAATTTTTATATAAAACAACTATTTGAATATATAGCAAACATTCAAATTATAATCTGGGTTTAAAAATTTTACATAAATAAGCTTCTATAACATGAAAGAAATAAGTTAATTAAAGCTTAAATTTAGAATTTTCGTATAAATTAGCTATTTAAACATGTAAGGAATGTTCTAATTATAACCAAACTTTAGAATGTTTGTATAAATCAGCTACTTTAACTTGTAGAAAACTTTCGAATCGTAACCTAAGTTTAGAATTTTTAAATAAATCAGCTACTTGAAAAAAAATTCAGTCCTACAATAACCTACATATTTTTAATTGTAAGAAAATTGTCAAAGAGATAAAATATTATATATGAACTTTAAAATTCATTAATTAAAGTGGTGTTCCTTATTTTTAAAATTTCTATATTTTATTGCATGCACGATGATTTGAACGATGACCAAATTTGGCATGGCTCAATTTAAATAATTATTACATCTAAAAACAGCGTACCAGGGTTTAATTATCAAACAACAGAATTTTTGCTATATTTATTTTTAGTGCTTTAATTAGGTAATTGAGCAAAAAAGACTCGCTTTCAACATTATTTTTTTAACGATAAAAGCAGCAATTCTTTTTACTTTCTCTGCAATACATTGTACTGTATAGGGAAAGTATTGGAATCATGCCGAAATTCGCAACTCGAGTTTTCGATGGATCTACACGTTTCGGGACCTCTGGAATACGAAAAACTATTTTCAGCGTGACGTCTGTGTGTGTGTCTGTCCGTCTGTCTGTATGTATCCACTCTGTCAGTATGTATCCACTCTAACTCAAAAACTAATAGATCGAATTTTATAAAATTTGGTAAGTCACTTGGGTGTGACCCTGGTGCTGATTAGTTTTTGTTACGATTCGGAAAGAAAGAACCCGCATTTTTCTGCAAAATGGCCCGCAAAAATCTGACGTATCCACTCTAGCTGAAATACTAATTGACCAAATTTCCAGAATTTGGTAAATAAGTTACTTGGGGGATACTCTGGTGCTGATTGGATTTTGGTATGATTCGGGAAAGAAACCTAACTGTTTTTACTAAATGGTCCGCAAAAATTGCCAAAATCTAAAGAAAAGACTACGTATGCTCAAATGTATCCATTAAATGCTTGCTTTTACGTAATTTTTGACGAGGAAAAAAATAAGACCAACTCCATTACTCTAGTACTAACCGTTCTCGAGATATTTGAAATGTTTTGCATTTTTATTATGCCGCCTTTGGGAAAATGTCCAATTACCAAATAAAAACTAAACGTGAAATAAAAATGCAAATTTAGTGTAATTTTGTGCAATTAAACTCAATTTAATGAATTATTAAAGAAATAAAAAAATAGTGAATTTGAGTCTGTAGGGAAAATCATGTGCTGGCCACATCAGATTTTTTTATTTTACTAGCTGAAACAAAGTTAATAGTTCAATAGAAACATCATTATACCACGCTTCTACTCAGACAGTTTTAAGAGAACTTATATTCATATATTATGAGAATATTATGTTCAGAAGAACAATAAATCATGTTTTGGGATAAACGCGGTTTCAGTTTCTAATATAAGCATCAAAATGAAGTCTTTGATGCTTCATATTTTTTTTAATATTTCACGATAGAGAAAAAGTACGATAATATAATTGATATCCATCTATTTAGAATGTAGGCTAGAAAATATTATTAGGTTAGGAAATTATGTTGAAGTTAGAAAATATGTTATTTCAAAATTTTGGTGTACTGTCTCCTTAATTTAGGTGTACTGTCCCCTTAAGCATATTGAGCCCTTTATTTCAATTCTTGTTGATTTTTGCAGGTCGTTTTGAACAAAATGACTCGTTCTATTTTTCCAAGCATACAAAAATCTAATCAGCAACAGGGCAAGAGATAAGTTACTTAGCAACCGAATGTTGTGAAATTTCGGCGGGTAGTTTTTGAGGTAAAAAGGATACATTGCACGGATAAACATATATATATTATAATAAATATATATATATATATATATATATATATATAATATATATATATATATATATATACATATATAATATATATATATATATATATATACATATATAATATATATATATATATATATATATATATATATATACATATATATAATATATATATATAATATATATATATATAATATATATATATAATATATATATATATATATATATATATATATATAATAAAAATAATATATGAAATTCCAATGATACATTTGAGATAAGTTGTAGCTCATATAACTATAATTTAAAATATAAGATTGCTACGTATGAAAATGTAAAAAATACAGATTTATCAATCAAGGGGAGAATAAAAAGCAAGTATCCAGTCAACAAGCTATATAAAATCTAGATATATCAATGGTGTGATTTCAAAATTGAAAAACAGAAAATGACCAAACATTAAAGCCAAACACGTGGAAAAGCACTAAATTTAAAAAGGAATTCATTTTAAACAGATTCTTTTCAGGGCCTAGTATCTATTCAAAATGACCAAAAAAAGTTTGCTTCTATAGACAGAGATAGATAATGTCTATAAACTCCGTCTACTAGGCCTACAAGCTTAAATATTGAAGAAATGAAATAAAATAGAAATCAAAGATATTTTACCTGAGGAAATGCTGCACATGTTGCTTCTAAAAGCTAACGAGAGTACTGTAACCATTCATAGGGGATCAAAGTGGAGATCAACTGTTGCCAATCGTGAGATTTGAATAACAGTATTGCAAATAAGTGTAAAATGTTATAAATTCTTCTGTAAAAGCTATGTAATAAAGGAGCGTGAAAAATAATGAAAGCAAGGAGACAAATATCTAAGAGGATGTAAATACATTGCAATGCTAATACTACAGAATGTTGATAATTAACTAATATACAATACTAAGGAGGATATTTAAGAATGTTCAGCTAATTTAAACTTATTAACTATACCACTTATTAAATATTGGATATTTATATAATATACTGGTATTTTTTAAGTTATTAATGTGCAAAGCATGAAATATATATATATATATATATATATATATATATGAAATATATACAAAGCATATATATATATATATATATATATATATATATATATATATATTATGTTTAGTTTTTTTTTTATTTTAATAGTAAAATTTATTATTTATATTGCTATATTCCGCCTATTTTTGTAATTTTGTAATCCTGAAAACATTGACAGATTTGTTTTTTCACATGAGTTAAAACTGGTAATGTTTTAGTAGCCCTAAAAGGGAGATGAGAACAAATATTTTATGCTTTATCGTTATATTTTTTACTTGATACATATTAGCATGAAAACTCTTTTTACGCCAAATAATGCCTTCAACTTTTGTCAACACTATTTTTTACTACAATTTCCTTTACGATATTTTACCTGAGGAAATGCTGCACATGTTGCCGCTAAAAGCTAACGAGAGTACTGTTGCCATTCGCAGGAGATAAAAGTGGAGATCAACTGTTGCCAATCGTGAGATTTGAATAACAGTATTGCAAATAAGTGTAAAATGTTATAAATTCTTCTGTAAAAGCTATGTAATAAAGGAGCGTGAAAAATAATGAAAGCAAGGAGACAAATATCTAAGAGGATGTAAATACATTGCAATGCTAATACTACAGAATGTTGACAATTAACTAATATAAAATACTAAGGAGGATATTTAAGAATGTTCAGCTAATTTAAACTTATTAACTATACCACTTATTAAATATTGGATATTTATATAATATACTGGTATTTTTTAAGTTATTAATGTGCAAAGCATGAAATAAATATATATATATATATATATATATATATATATATATATATATATATATATATATATATATATATATGAAATATATACAAAGCATATATATATATATATATATATATATTATGTTTAGTTTTTTTTTATTTTAATAGTAAAGTTTATTATTTATATTGCTATATTCCGCCTATTTTTGTAATTTTGTAATCCTGAAAACATTGACAGATTTGTTTTTTCACATGAGGTGAAAACTGGTAATGTTTCAGTAGCCCTAAAAGGGAGATGAGAACAAATATTTTATGCTTTATCGTTATATTTTTTACTTGATACATATTAGCATGAAAACTCTTTTTACGCCAAATAATGCCTTCAACTTTTGTCAACACTATTTTTTACTACAATTTCCTTTACGATATTTTACCTGAGGAAATGCTGCACATGTTGCCTCTAAAAGCTAACGAGAGTACTGTTGCCATTCGCAGGAGATAAAAGTGGAGATCAACTGTTGCCAATCGTGAGATTTGAATAACAGTATTGCAAATAAGTGTAAAATGTTATAAATTCTTCTGTAAAAGCTATGTAATAAAGGAGCGTGAAAAATAATGAAAGCAAGGAGACAAATATCTAAGAGGATGTAAATACATTGCAATGCTAATACTACAGAATGTTGACAATTAACTAATATAAAATACTAAGGAGGATATTTAAGAATGTTCAGCTAATTTAAACTTATTAACTATACCACTTATTAAATATTGGATATTTATATAATATACTGGTATTTTTTAAGTTATTAATGTGCAAAGCATGAAATATATATATATATATATATATATATATATATATATATATATATATATGAAATATATACAAAGCATATATATATATATATATATATATATTATGTTTAGTTTTTTTTTATTTTAATAGTAAAGTTTATTATTTATATTGCTATATTCCGCCTATTTTTGTAATTTTGTAATCCTGAAAACATTGACAGATTTGTTTTTTCACATGAGTTAAAACTGGTAATGTTTTAGTAGCCCTAAAAGGGAGATGAGAACAAATATTTTATGCTTTATCGTTATATTTTTTACTTGATACATATTAGCATGAAAACTCTTTTTACGCCAAATAATGCCTTCAACTTTTGTCAACACTATTTTTTACTACAATTTCCTTTACGATATTTTACCTGAGGAAATGCTGCACATGTTGCCTCTAAAAGCTAACGAGAGTACTGTTGCCATTCGCAGGAGATAAAAGTGGAGATCAACTGTTGCCAATCGTGAGATTTGAATAACAGTATTGCAAATAAGTGTAAAATGTTATAAATTCTTCTGTAAAAGCTATGTAATAAAGGAGCGTGAAAAATAATGAAAGCAAGGAGACAAATATCTAAGAGGATGTAAATACATTGCAATGCAAATACTACAGAATGTTGATAATTAACTAATATAAAATACTAAGGAGGATATTTAAGAATGTTCAGCTAATTTAAACTTATTAACTATACCACTTATTAAATATACTGGATATTTATATAATATACTGGTATTTTTTAAGTTATTAATGTGCAAAGCATGAAATATATTATATATATATATATATATATATATATATATTTGAAATATGTAATAATAAGAATTGTGTAAAAATAATATATATATATATATATATATATATGTATGTATATATATATATATATATATATATATATATATATATATATATATATATATATATATATATATATATTATGTTTAGTTTTTTTTTATTTTAATAGTAAAATTTATTATTTATATTGCTATATTCCGCCTATTTTTGTAATTTTGTAATCCTGAAAACATTGACAGATTTGTTTTTTCACATAAGGTGAAAACTGGTAATGTTTCAGTAGCCCTAAAAGGGAGATGAGAACAAATATTTTATGCTTTATCGTTATATTTTTTACTTGATACATATTAGCATGAAAACGCTTTTTACGTCAAATAATGCCTTCAACTTTTTGTCAACATTATTTTTTATTACAATTTCCCTTTACTATTGCCGACTTTTCCAAGACAATATATTTAATAAGAAGCAGCACAAAGTTGTCAGCTGAGGGGGTGGGGTGGGGAGGTCGAGAGTCCTTTTCCCCCCGGGGGGGCCCCAAGCAGTCTCGAAACGTTCGAATAACAAGACAACTCAAGGTCAAGGAAACAAGACGCAATTTATGAAAGAATAAAAGTCTGCTGATGTAACTTATACTCTACTGTTCGGAGGGCATAAGCCTAAGGCGGTAGACTTCAGAGCCCCTTTACGTAAGAAAATGGTCTGTGAAGTTAATAACACATTTCATAATAACATAGTCATTTCGTTTTGTGTTGATCGGAACTTTTTAAAGTGAATAAAATGTCTAAAGAAATGGATAAATACGACGGATTCTGTTCAAAATTTTCGCCAGTATTTGTCTAATGCAAAAGTGATTTTACTACATTTTTGCCACCTGTAGGCAGGAGCATATTTTAGGAGAAAAAATTGGAGGGGGGGGGGGTGAGGAGGGGGATTCACCACCTTTCAGTTGAATATCCCTAAGATGACATTATGATTATGAGTTTTTAGTTACATTTACCCCAACGAAATCCTCCAGGACAAAGAACAGAAAAATGCAATATGTCTCACCTCTAAACTTGCAATTTTGTTTAATTTCGAGTTTTCTATCATAAAAGAAAATGTTTTTTTATTGCATCTGAATAAAAACGCCTGCCCACTTGTTAAGAAGATAAAATGGATATCAATGCACAGTTCTCCATCTAAATTGCCCAACTTGTTTACACAATGTTTACAGAACAACTTAATCAGTTGTGATGGTTATTATGAACATGATAAGGCACTGATTACAAAGACGGATATTTTTAAATCTATATAAATAAAATTGAAAATCTGTCTGTCTGTCTGTCTGTTTGTCCCGTCATCAAAGGAGAACCGAATTTGATGAAATTTTGTGGATAGCCCAGAAATAGCCCCACTTAAAATTTAGTCCATATTTGGAGTTTCCACAACCAGTGGTTCTCGAGATATTAGTGAAAAACAAATATTTCGTTTGTCTCATCATCACGAGAGAACGGCTGAATCGAATTTAATGAAATTTTGAGAGTAGCCTTGAAATAGCCCCCCATCAATTTTTCCCAAGTTTCGAGTTTCTAATACCAGTGGTTGCCGAGATATTAATGAAAAACGGAACTTTATACTAGGACTTCTACTCTCTAACTCCGTGGTTTATCCAAACGGAAAGGATGAAAATCGTTTGTTTAAAACGTCAACGTGAATTAAAACTTCATTTCTGAGCTTAGTGCAGGATT
This sequence comes from Amaurobius ferox, assembly GCA_951213105.1. Lineage (NCBI taxonomy): Eukaryota > Metazoa > Arthropoda > Arachnida > Araneae > Amaurobiidae > Amaurobius > Amaurobius ferox. The sequence continues at coordinate 33,472,619 of OX578138.1, forward strand.
TTTGCAGTAGTTAGTCACTATCTGAAAGCATGAATTGTTTGAAACATGAATTTAAATGGAAAATCTAACTCCATGGTTTATGCTTCACAATAATTTACTAAATAATGAAAAGTATAAGAAAATCAAAATGGTTATTATTTTTGCATTTTATGGGGAAGAGATTAAAATGGTTATTTAATTTCGCAGTTTCTGAGGAAGATTCTTTCTTATATTACTTGCAGAATATTACTATACATTGCTCAGCAACGCAATTAAATTAAATGTGTTTGTTAATATTTGTTATTATTTTTTCTATTTGAATAATAAATAAATAGATGTAAAAATATATTTTGTAAATGAACGGTTTGATTGTTCTTTTAATTATATTAATTACGGACTGTGTAGATCACTTTCCTTTATTTTGACAAGAGTTTTCAAGCTTATATATTGTGTTTAGCTAATAAACTTATATATTGTGTTTAGCCAATAAATTTATTTAGCCGATTGTTGAAACAGAAAAAGAGTAGAACGGGTATATTTTCTAATGCAATTTCAGTGTTTTCATTTAGTGTATGCAAACGGGATAGGATGTTTTATTCTTCAGATCTGCAAATTCAGAGCTATGAATTTCGAGGAATATCGCTAACTTGGCAACTTTTCTTAAACGTTACCAAATTGACGGAAATGTCGATAAATTGATAAAAACGACGCAAATCAATGAAATTAAATTTGTTTTTTTAGAATCAAGTACTGAAATGATGTTTCTGTAGCATTTGTCGGTTAATCCATCCATCCTACTTAGTAACACATTTAGCGAATTTTTAAAATGTCACCAAATTGATAAAATGTTTGCAAATCCATAAAAATATAATAAAATTGATAAAATTGCGCTTAATAAATGCAATTAATTATGTTTTGCTAGGGCATAGTATTATGATGATTATTCGTCAATGTGTCGCAAAATGGTTCTACAGTCCCACTTGGTGATAAATTTGGCGACGTTTTAAATTGTCGCTAAATTGACGAAAATGTCGCCAAACCTTCCATGGAGATAGAATTATTCAAACGATAAGATTCCCATCAATTCATTTGAAACAAATGATGTCATGTCGTTTATCAACGGATGTAAATCCAATGTGTTTATGCGGCATACGATTTTTATTAAATCTTTTCCGATTTGAATAACAAAGATATGTATGTAAATTAAATTTCATTGACATTGCATTGTTGACTGGATAATATCAATTACAGTCTACAGATTTAAACATTATTATTATTGGTATTTTCGTGGACTATTGATTCAGGGAATGATTGATATTTTCATATTAATTCTATGGCATTGTTTTATTATGACAAAAATTGTTAAAACTCACATATTGTACGTTGTGCGAGTAATCTTCTATAAATGCACGGGTTATCTTCTAATCTACGAGAATATAAGTAGTACAGGTATATAGGCATATATTTTGATATATATTGGCATATATTGGAATCAATTACGACATTCTGGTATAAAGATTAGGGGGATAATTGAAATTTTCAATTTATTATGTCATCTGTTTTATTTCGGCAAAGATTTTTTCGACTCATATTGTAATAAGGGTAATCTTCTACTAACATACAGGCATATTTTCTAATCTGCGACAATATAAGTAGTACGGGGATATATATATATGTATATATATTCCCCTATAATTTTAGTGCTTTCATTCTGTCATATATTGGAATCAATTACGGGTTTATTGATATTTTCAATTTATACATGTAATCTACTAATACAGGTTATATCTTCTAATATTCGAATATATAAATACTACGGGGTCCCATACAATTTTAACACTGTTATTTTGAATATATTGATTCAATTTCATATTTTTTGTATATTTGCTTTCGAAAGGGGCCAGGATGTTTTATTGTTCAGATCTGCCCGTGAAGATAATTTTGCATGATGAGAACAGATATTCATAAACTTCTCTTTAGGAGGAATAAATTTAATATTTTTACATAATTTGAATATGATTCTGAATTATAAGTGTCTTTATATTATATACTCCGTACGAAGAACGGGTATGCTGCTAGTCTATATAAATAAAATTAAAAATCTGTCTGTCTGTCTGTTTGTCCCATCATCACGAGAGAATGTCTGAACCGAATTTGATGAAATTTTGTGGGTAACCTTGAAAAAGCCCCACTTAAAATCTAGTCAATGTTTCAAGTTTCTGAGACCAGAGGTTCTCGAGATATTAATGAAAAGCGAAACTTCCATTCGTCTCATCATCACGAGAGAACGGCTAAACCGAATTTAATGAAATTTTGTGGATAACCTTAAAATAGCCCCACCTGAAATTTAGCCTGTGTTTTGAGTATCTACGGTTAGGGGGTTCTCAAGATATTGATGAAAAACGAAACGTTCTTTTGTCTCTTCATCACGGGAGAGCGGCTAAATGGAATAATGATTTTTGCATTTAGCCGCTGCAAAAATGAAATTTTGTGGGTTGCCTTGAAATAACCCCCGTTAAACTTAATCCAAGTTTCGAGTTTTTAAGATCAGGGGTTGTCGAGATATTAATGAAAAACCAAACATTTTTCTAAGGGTTCTACTCTCTAACTCCCTGGTTCCTCCAAACGAAAAAGGTTGGAAATCGCTGGTTTAAAACATGAAAGTGAATTAAAACTCAATCTCTGAGTTTGGTGGGAGATTTTTGCGCTAATTAGTCACTTGAAAACATGAATTGTTTGAAACCATGATTGTTTGAAACATGAATTTAAATGGAAAATCTATTACGATGGTTTATTTTCACAAGTTTTTACTCAACGATGAAAAGTAAGAAATCAAAATGGTTATTTAATTATCAGCATTTAATGAGGAAGATTCTATCTAATATCATGTTGCTCAGCAACGCAATTAAATGTGTTTGCTAATTTTTATTATTTTTTTTTTCAATTTGAATAATAAATCAATGGATATAAAAATATATCTTATAAATGAACGGGTTGATTTTTCTTTAATTATATTAATTACGGACTGCGTACATCACTTTCATTAATTTTAGCGAAGAGTTTCCAAACTTATATGTTGTGTTTAGCCAATAAATTCATATTGTGTTTAGCTAATAAACTCATATATTGTGTTTAGCCAATAAACTCATATTGTGTTTAGCTAATAAACTCATATATTATGTTTAGCCAATAAACTCATTTAGCCGATTGTTGAAACAGAATAAGAGTAAAACTGGTATATCTTCTAATACAATTTTAGTGTTTTCATTTAGTATATACAAACGGGATCAGGATGTTTTATTCCGATCTGTAAATTCAGAGCGAGGATTGTCAGTGAACTGTAGTCATTCACGTTCGTTGAAAACGGAAGTGCCGTTTGAAGAACCACGTGCGAATATCAAATTCTACCAGCGTTTGGGAAAATCGCCGACAGAAACATGCACCTGCTGCAGCAGGTGCAATGTCTGGAAAGGCACCTGCTTCTTCCTTTTCACATCTCGCGTCACATGTATCTCTACGCCACGGTAACATGGTTCCCATCTTCTCCAATCATGGTTGGAGATATCAGCACAGTCTCCGAACTCTTTTATCCCACCTTGTATATATATATTATATAGATATGTTGACGACTTAATTTGTATTATCATTGATGATTCCTATCCAATTAATATTGATTTTTACCCATCTAACCTAGAATTAATTCCTAATGAGCCTAGCATTAGTCAAACTGTAAATTTTTTAGATCTAAATTTAGATATCCTCAATAATCATGTAATCACCAATCTATATGATAAAAAAGATTCTTACAACTTCACTATCATAAAGCTGCTATCATATCAATCTTGTAAGTCTATTCAATTGTTTAGAAACATCATTTTAAACCAGCTATTTCGAATACATCGACTTTCTGATCCTCGGTTTCACTTTCTCCACGTCAATAATCTTAAACGCATTTGTCAAAATTACCAATATCCGGAAATATTTGTAAATAATATTATTAATAATTTCAAATATACCACGTAATAATTTTACACATACATTTTTTATCTTTGATTGGATAACTCAATTTTGAGAATTCACCCATTCTTATCACCTAACTTACCACTTGGCCTGTGTCTAATACTGTTTACTATTTTCGAATGACTATTTCCCACTTGTCCTGAGTCCTATACTGATTACTATTTTTGAAAGTCTCCATACATAATATGTATCGTTCAAATGTATTCTTTCCGGTGCCCTCTCGCATTGACGAAGTGAGGTGAAATGCTCAGTCGCTTGTTCAACTTACTCGTGGTAACAATGCTTGTGAGTTCATATTTCTGTTCGAGGAGGTATTATTTTTCTGATTTGTAATTCAATTGATTTATTTTTCTCCTTCCACTAGCCAGTAGACAGTTCCAATGGTGTCTATAGCTAAATACTATCGCCATTGTCAGAAACTGGCTATTCTATCGGTTTTAATTCGAATTGTATGGCTGTCCTGATGAGAATGCAATTTCGAACTAACCGCCATTTTTTGTGTAGTTTCAATTGATTGTTCTCTATGTCTTAATGTTCTATCTTGAGCTAATTATTATTGCCTTTTCTCATTTTTGCCGTGTTTTCTTTTTAACATATTTATATACTTTTAATTGTGAATTTTGTATCCTATTATTCTTCTCATCCCCCTTTCCTTTGTAGGGATATGTTACCTTCTATCTTTATCCTTAGTCTTGGTCTATAGTTACTCATTTGTAACAGATATGCTAGAGATGGGTTTTTTGTACATACAGTAGTTTATGCATAATTTTCGATTAAAATCTTTCAATTTTTATTTATATATATATATATATATATATATATATATATATCATAACTATCAAGAACCTTACTCCTCATTACGGACAGCTAATTCCCCTGAAACTTTCAGTAATATGCTTGCAAATGTTTTACAACGTAGTTGAGAAGATTTGAGTAGTCAAAGATCAGATTTGAATTTAAATCAGAATTTCTTAATTTAGAAACAAAGATAAATATTTACAAATACAGACATTATCAATACAGATTCTGTTGTTTGAAAGTGGAAACTAGCATTTACAGAAAACACTGAGAACATGTTGAGGATTTTTAGTGAAATGCTAAATAAAATGTAATCCGATATACGAGAAAGATGTATGGGTCATAATATTCAATCATGAATTACATAAGTTGTACAAAGCACCAAATTTAATTTATTTGATAAAATTGGAATAATGTGAGGACTTGGGAACCTTTTTTAAATCATATTATATTAATCTTAACGTAAAGTTGACCTTTAAATATTCAGATAGTGATAGATATAGAGATAAAAAACTTAATACCGTACTCAACTTAAAGTCCGTATCCAACCAGATGTCGGCAATATTGAAACAGATTGGAGAACTTGGAGTCCGTTTTTAGAGAGAAAAATGCTGCACAGAGTTCAATAATGAAAAATAACTGGAACGACAGAAGACTGTAGCAAGCAATAATGCTTTAGAAGGACCAGAGTTGGACATACTGTCATACGTCAAGCTTTTCTCAAAGCGATAAATGTGGATTTTTGTGAAACAATAATTGTGGAAGAGCAACTAGTTAGTTACTATATATAGCTTGTTCAGAGTGACATTTATTTTCCTATACGACCTAAGATTACTGTGGTTAACTCCATCTTGCCAGGATTTCTAAACAGGCACACAAGAAAGTAATATTTGTCACTGGAAAGGTACGATTTTATTTCGCAGTTTTCAAGAATATCACCTTACATCTGTGCAGATATACAAGAAAATGAGAAGTAAGAGAAATATTATTAGTGTGCAGTGATACTCAAAATATGCCAGTGGTAAAGCAATACCCAGTGTTAAACGGCATTTTATATAATTATAAATATTTCTGTAAAACTCAATGCAATTATTTGTTATCAAGCAAAACTTCGTTGAAATGAATAGTTACATAATACATGTGGTCCCTTTTGTATTTTGTGTTAGGGTTTTTTCCCTTCGGGGTTTTTCCCTCTTTACAATTTTCTGCCTTTTGTCTCTCTTGTATTGCATTGTATTGTACTGTACTATAGTGTATTGTTTTTATGTTTTGTTCTGTCGTTGCCATTCTTTTGCTTGTTCTGTGTATTTTATGTATTTCATGTTCTTCTTTTCGTTTTGTTTTAGTTGGTTATACTACATTTGTGCTTGGGTTTTTTTCCCTTCGGGGTTTTCCCCTCTTTTCTTTTTTCCCTTCTTATGTCTCTCTTGTATTGTATTGTATTGTATTGTTTTTATGTTTTGTTTTGTCGTTGCCATTCTTTTATTTGTCTTGTTGTAACTGTGTTGTGATTCAATTTTAACCTGTTTTGTAATGTTTTGGATCTAAAATAAAGTTCCCGGCCACACACTTAGCTACAGTAAACCTTCGGATCTGTCGTGTGGTCTGGGTTTTCAACAATACATGTGGAAAACAATTTAACACTACAGCACTCGCGCGGCGTACTGAATACCCCATTTGAAGTTGAAGTTCCAGTAGCTCACATAATAATGACGTATGAGACTCCACCTAGCTCCACCTAACTTCATGTATAGGCACCGAGACTGCACCACCGAGACTCCACTACCGAGACTCCGCCGGGATTCCACTTCCTCTTCAGTCATAATGGAACATGATTAATTGAAGTAAAAAAAAAATGCACACTCTTAGTTTATTCATCGTGTAACGTTAAAATTCAATATTTTTTCGTAAAACTATGTACCTAAATTTTCAAAGAGAACTACAATTAAGGAAAATAAGAACAATTAAATAGAAATGTAAAGAACGCGGAATATTGATAGGAAAATCTCATTGGTAGCAACAGTAGTGTAGCAACAGTAGTGTAGCTTGAGATTTTTGACTAGAGAAGCTGAGCCACTGGCGTTTTAACTCGGAAAATATTTTGGTATTATAAGTGAAATTTATATTGGAATTCGCACTGTCAATAAATTTCATTTCCTTGGTGAGTAAAATGAAATAATTTAACATAAATATGCAAAGAGTGAATTAAATGCCCGATATTTTAAAATATGCTATCTATGTAAAATGAATACATACAAAATATAACATTTTAAATGTTTTCTTATTTCTAAATTAGATAAACTTCTACAACCATTTTATTAAATATGAAATCATGGTCACCCATAGGGTTGGGCAATGGAGGGACAATGGGAGGGAGCACTCTTCCTCTTAGATATTCAAGATAACAAAGATGAGCATCAAGCTATTCTATGTTGTACATTTTATTTTTGAGTTTATCGCCCTTCCCCCTTGGAAAACATTTTAAGGGCGCTCATGTATGAAAAAATGTATCAGTTTTGTAAATATAAATAGCTAAAATTAACAAAATGAAACAATTCAAAAGAGTGCACTGAAAATTGTTGAGAAATCTGGAACGAAATCTTGGGTAAAAATCACGGTAGTAAACAATATTCTTAAACATTTTTGTATAATTATTATTTACAAATACTTTACTATGAAAATTTATCATATAATTACAATATGCTAAAAATCCGCTGGAAAATCATCAATCACTTTCGTCTAACTGAGATTCTCGTGTAACATGTAGATTTTAGAGGGAAATCAGATTTGTTCTTTCTAAAATTCCCAAATACGTAAACGAATGCTTCGCCATATTGATGTCGATATAAAGAGCTAAGTCTACTTTGAAAACTACTTAAGTTTAATGATAGTCATTATTGGCATATTTTCTGCGAAGATTAATTAATAGAACCACGTTTGACCAAAATGGCGGATTCATTAGCTTTGCCCGAGAAAGTTTCGTTCAAACTCCCGACCCTCACCTACTCGTCATTGGTGAAAAGTCACGTCCTACATCCAATCACCGTCTTATGTTAAACTTTTTTCAAAGAGTTGAAAATGTTTGAAGCAATAGCCACGCCTTTCTGTAAGCTAGCTTCCATGTTAGCTAATCAACTAGGGAGGAGTTTAACTGTAAAGATACTGTGTAATACCATGTTTCCATACTGTGTAATACCATATACATAATGTATAAGGAAAGTAGTGTGACGGGGTCGAAAATTCGAATTCGAGTTTTCGACGGGAGAGCACGTTTCAAGCATCCCTGATCACGAATCAAACATTTTTGAAGTGATGTCTGTGTGTGTGTGTGTGTGTGTGTGTGTGTGTGTGAAAGTATGTGTTGGCGTATGGTGGGAAGTGGGGACATTCATATGTTTACACACCTTCCAAGTGGGGACGCACCGGCAAGTGGGGACGTCCTCGCTTTGGATTTTTGCAGAAATGTGCTATTTAATGACAGATAATATTCTGAAAAAAGTTTGGTTGACTTTTGGCATAGGTCCCCAGTTAGGTGGTATATGTATATAGTCTGTGTATAACTGTGTATAGCTCGCGAATATCTGTGTGTGTCTTGCAAAAAAACACGTCCGCGGTTTATCAGAATTGCAACATATTGTGTGTATGCGGAACTGGTTTTCAGAGGGAAGGCGTTAACTGCCCTCTAGCTAAATCTGCGAAACACCCGTGTTGGTCTTTGAGGGAAACCGAGGACAACTCATAGAACTATCAAATTGAGGTATTAGCTTCTTGGGATCCCCTAGAACCACTAGAGCCCCCCCAAAGAGATATGCATACATTTTTTTAGCAGACACAATCCCCTCTGCAAATTGTTGTAATTTTGATTTGGAAATATATTTCTAACTCGCTAGAAGAGAAAAATATTGCACTTCTGAAACTAATGTATTTTTTTTTCTTTTGAGGTTCCATTTATGGTTTAGGAGCCAATGTTATAAGAAACAGATTCTAGCCAGACTGTCTTTTATTATTTCCCATATGTCAAGAAATATTCCCGTCCAGGAAGCTAAAAGTGTTTAGAAATTAAGTATATACAACCATCTTCACAGCATATTTTTGCATAGAATTTATAGAAATACAGTGTGATTCAGTTTTTGAAGAGTTGTGTGTAATTGTAAAATACAGTCTTTCTCTCTGTATGTATATTCTGTATCTGTGTAAGCATTTGCCTGGTAATAAATGGAGCACAGGTTCGGAATTTAAAACACGGATAAACTCAAACCGCGAAGTGCAATTTTTTTTTAATTAAATTAAAACTTATATTTCAAATACTTTTTTTTTATTTTCTTTTAATCCTTAGACTCTTGACACTGCATTTTCCCTTCAGTGAGTTAGAAAAACATCTCTCCTGAGATGGTTCAACAGTTTATTTGTTGCTGTTAATGCGAGTTTTAAAAAGACTTCAAAAAATCGGGAAAATGGATGTACTTTATTTTAAATGTAAGCAGTCTGAGAGCAAAAATTTTGTTCTGACTTTAATATATACACCTTTAAACTTGCTTATACACTTTTAAACCACGGACCATGCATATACACCTTTAAAACGCGGACCATGCGAATACACCTTTAAAACGTGGACGATGCATATACACCATTAAAACGTGGGCCATGCGTATACACTTTTAAAACGCGGACAATGCATATACACCGTTAAAACGCGGACTATGCGTATACACCTTTAAAACGCGGACGATGCATATACACCGTTAAAACGCGGACGATGCATATACACCGTTAAAACGCGGACCATGCGTATACACCTTTAAAACGCGGACAATGCATATATACTTTTAAAACGCGGACCATACGTTTGTATCTTTTAAATGTGAATTATTTTTCAAAAAAAGATAAAAAAAAATATCTTGAGTGGGGCGCATATTATCATCTTGTGTTTTTATATTATTTAGTTAATTTTCTAAAATAAATATTCAGAACTTGAATGCTTTCTACTTGGTTCCTTTCCTCCGAAAATTAATAGGTCTCTGAGTGATGTTCATTGATTGAAAAATGCTCACCAAACTTTATTCGATTTATCCAATTTGTTCGAAAGATATGGCACTACATTAAAAAATATATAGATGAATATATGTTTCAATATCTCGAGAGCAGATCGGGATAATTTCTAAATAAAGATGTCCATTCATTTCGGATTTAAGCTGCTTGTTTATAAAGCATTCACTCATTTGATAATAGGGAATTTATATTTTTTTTCCGAATTGTTCCATTTTTGACCAAAAACATGAACTATCTCTAGAACAGTGCGTATAAACCTCATGTAAATGATGACATTCGTGTTAAAAAGCTGACATTATAAATACATAAATATTTCTCTAACATTTTTAAGTTTCCTTATGTTTCCGAATTTGAAAAGCATGATAAAGAAATAAGATCTATTCTTTGATCCGTTTATCCCAACAGGTAAAAGGCTTCTAACATTTACCGATTGAAATAATTGTACCACAATTTTTTTTCTGTATTATCAACTTATTCGATACTATTGTACCCACAAAGATATAGACAGATGGTTAAAATTGGTTAATTCGTATTCAGGGATGCTCCAAAACGCGTATAACCTATAACCATCAAAATAAATAAAAGAATTTGATTTTTGACTCATCAAAATTGTTTTTACATATAGTCGTATACTATGTGCTGAAAGGAAAAAAAAATAGTCATCTGGGATTAATTGATTTTAATGAAAGAAAGGGTAGATATGGACATATTAATAAGGGAAAAATTACTTAATAAGAGAATATTCACCACGTTCATGCTCCATACTAATAAAACCACAGAAACCCTATGGGCACAGTCTTTTAATGCCATCTGAGTTGAGCCCCTTTCCACAATTTTGCATATCCGTTTAATTCGAAAAGTATCTATGTTTTAACAATGGAAGCCAAAATATAGAACACTAAACGCGGACGATGCATATACAAAAACGCGGACTATGCGTATACACCTTTAAAACGCGGACGATGCATATACACCGTTAAAATGCGGACTATGCATATACACTTTTAATACGCGGACCATACGTTTACACCTTTTAAATGTGAATTATTTTTCAAAAAAAGATAAAAAAAAATGTCTTAAGTGGGGCACATATTATCATCTTGTGTTTTTATATTATTTAGTTGATTTTCTAAAATAAATATTCAGAACTTGATTGCTTTCTACTTGGTTCCTTTCCTCCGAAAATTAATAGGTCTCTGAGTGATGTTCATTGATTGAAAAATGCTCACCAAACTTTATTCAATTTATCCAATTTGTTCGAAAGATATGGCACTACATTAAAAAATATATAGATGAATATATGTTTCAATATCTCGAGAGCAGTTCGGGATAATTTCTAAATAATTATGTCCATTCATTTTGGATTTAAGCTGTTTGTTTATAAAGCATTCACACATTTGATAATAGGGAATTTATATTTTTTTCCAGAATTGTTCCATTTTTGACCAAAAACATAAACTATCTCAAGAAGGGAAGTTTACTTATTTTCCCGAATTTGAAAAGCATGATAAAAAAATAAGATCTATTCTTTGATCCGTTTATCCCAACAGGTAATAAGCTTCTAACATTTACCGATTTAAATAATCGTACCAAATTTTTTTCTGTATTATCAACTTATTCGATACTATTGTACCCACAAAGAAATGGACAAATGGTTAAAATTGGTTAATTCGTATTCAGGGATGCTCCAAAACGCGTATAACCTATAACCATCAAAATAAATAAAAGAATTTGATTTTTGACTCATCAAAATTGTTTTTACATATAGTCGTATACTATGTGCTGAAAGGAAAAAAAATAGTCATACGGGATTAATTGATTTTAGTGAAGTAAAGGGTAGATATGGACATACTAATAAGGGAAAAATTACTTAATAAGAGAATATTCACCACGTTCATGCTCCATACTAATAAAACCACGGAAACCCAATGGGCACAGTCTTTTAATGCCATTTGAGTTGAGCCCCTTTCCACAATTTTGCATATCCGTTTAATTCGAAAAGTATCTATGTCTTAACAATGGAAGCCAAAATATAGAACACTAAACGCGGACGATGCATATACAAAAACGCGGACGATGCATATACACCTTTAAAACGCGGACGATGCATATACACCGTTAAAACGCGGACCATGCGTATACACCTTTAAAACGCGGACAATGCATATATACTTTTAAAACGCGGACCATACGTTTGTATCTTTTAAATGTGAATTATTTTTCAAAAAAAGATAAAAAAAAATATCTTGAGTGGGGCGCATATTATCATCTTGTGTTTTTATATTATTTAGTTAATTTTCTAAAATAAATATTCAGAACTTGAATGCTTTCTACTTGGTTCCTTTCCTCCGAAAATTAATAGGTCTCTGAGTGATGTTCATTGATTGAAAAATGCTCACCAAACTTTATTCGATTTATCCAATTTGTTCGAAAGATATGGCACTACATTAAAAAATATATAGATGAATATATATTTCAATATCTCTAGAGCAGATCGGGATAATTTCTAAATAAAGATGTCCATTCATTTCGGATTTAAGCTGTTTGTTTATAAAGCATTCACTCATTTGATAATAGGGAATTTATATTTTTTTTCCGAATTGTTCCATTTTTGACCAAAAACATAAACTATCTCAAGAACAGTGCGTATAAACCTCATGTAAATGATGACATTCGTGTTAAAAAGCTGACATTATAAATACATAAATATTTCTCTAACATTTTTAAGTTTCCTTATGTTTCCGAATTTGAAAAGCATGATAAAGAAATAAGATCTATTCTTTGATCCGTTTATCCCAACAGGTAAAAGGCTTCTAACATTTACCGATTGAAATAATTGTACCACAATTTTTTTCTGTATTATCAACTTATTCGATACTATTGTACCCACAAAGATATAGACAGATGGTTAAAATTGGTTAATTCGTATTCAGGGATGCTCCAAAACGCGTATAACCTATAACCATCAAAATAAATAAAAGAATTTCATTTTTGTCTCATCAAAATTGTTTTTACATATAGTCGTATACTATGTGCTGAAAGGAAAAAAAAATAGTCATATGGGATTAATTGATTTTAATGAAAGAAAGGGTAGATATGGACATATTAATAAGGGAAAAATTACTTAATAAGAGAATATTCACCACGTTCATGCTCAATACTAATAAAACCACAGAAACCCAATGGGCAAAGTCTTATAATGCCATCTGAGTTGAGCCCCTTTCCACAATTTTGCATATCCGTTTAATTCGAAAAGTATCTATGTTTTAACAATGGAAGCCAAATTATGGAACACTAAACGCAAAATACATATGTTTTAATATGCGGAAAAAATACAAATGTTGCTAAATTCCCCTGTATAGATTTTTAAAGACACCATATGTACAAATTTGTTATGGCAATTCTGTCCACACAATAGAACAGAATATAGAAATACGTATATAGAGCAAATAGCTGAGGTTTGAGAAGTTAGTCGGTATTAGAACTGCCTATTGCACGATAATTTATATGAGTACTCTACCAACTAACCAAAAAACTACTTTCTGACAAGTGAATAAGATAAAACTGCATACATTTGACACAAGCACATTCTCCTGATGGTTTAGAGTGCTTGTCTCGAGATCAACAGGCTAGGGTTCTAAATCTTTATAGTCGGTACAAGACTTCATACAGACTCATGTTCGGTATTGTCGACTCTGGTATATTAAATGAATATAAGTGCAAGTATGTGATAATTTTTAAAAAATTAATTCATTTGTTAAGGCCAAGAAGTATTTTCATCGAATTAGTAGGAATATATTCTGAAGTGCTCGTTATGCGGTCAGGATAGCATAGGCAGAGGCATATATGAAAAATATTTTTAAAAAGACTGAGTCACATGTACGTGACCTCAATTTTTGCATAATATATCCAAATAAAACATGCTTTTCTGGAAAAATTTGTTTCCTACTGTAAACATATAGGATATATATATATGATCATTGTATAGGAGTGGAGAAAATTTTAGTCTCAAGTTCCAAACAAATATATCGATTGACTGGAGTAGCACAATGTACCCCAAGTTAATTTCCAGTTAAAATTGAGACAGGAATGTTCTAATCTCAATTCATTTTTGGTTCGAAGTACTTAAAAAGCATCGACTTATTTTATAATACCGAAAGTATTTAAAAAAACATCCATTTATTTTGTAATACTGAGCATTTAATTATATGATCTTCTCATTTCAGAACAAAAAACGTGCAATCTTTTAAAAACGGAACATCTTTACATCCTAAATGATATTCACTTGTAAATGAATAATTTTATATAAAATGACTAATTGCAAAAAGCTTTCAATACAATTATTTTTATAATGTTATTTTAATTATCGAAACAAAACATGTTTGAAAGATTGAGTATACCCCTTGTCTAATCTCTCTGAATGTCAACAGTCTAAATGTATCCATATCTGTTATAGATTATATTTTTATTCAATTTATGAAAATTATAGTTAAATAGAAATATTTGATCTTGTTTACCTGATACTGGAACAAAAGATTTCACGAAAATTTTGTGAAACTAGGGTAAAATAACTTTTTCTTCCTATTTTTTTATATAAAAAGTAAAAGAAAAGTGCAAAATCATAAAAGATACAAATTATTGTGTAAAATTAGTTGATCAGTAAAATAAATAGGCCACTAAGTTTACTGATTAAAATAACAGTGCGAAACTTCGTTTGGAGAACATAATTTGTTCGAGAGATATCGTGTCTACAGGGAGACATCGTTTAAAAATGATTGATTTGTATTCAGGAAGACTCAAAATGTTTAAATTCATCCAAATCGAAGAGTCGAATTATTTACCAGTACGTTATGTATAGTAGGATAAGTGAAAACAAAGAAAATCTTGATAGATTCTGTGGAGAATCACTACCTTGAATTTTCATACATAAGCGAGAATTACTTCTGTATACAAGAAATGCTGTTTAGCCTCGATTGTACAAGTAAAACTATTTGATTCATAAAAATGCTAAATATCATTTTCATTTAAGTGTCCAAATTCAGTTTACCTATTTGACTCTAAAAATGCGCTCAATATTAATGATCAGAATTTTTTCAAAGAAGCTTTAATAGTTAGAAATGTAAAAATTTTGGGAGTTTGTTTCTTGCTAAGCCAGCGAGGTGTTTTAAGTACAAAGGGAGATAAGAGTGTTCAAATTTTTGTATTGTGAACAATGAACTTAGTTTGAGGGTGATGGCACTTTCTTCTATCCCGATTCATATGGTGCTTTAAATGTGTGAAAGTTTAATTATTTTATTCGAGCAATGTTAATTTTTATTTCTATCCTTCATTGCGCCTTAAATTGAAAGGAAAACGGTATCATTTAAATGAATCTGTTTCCCGAAATCTGGTATTAATTCTCGGTGCTTTAATTTAGGTATTGTCTTGAATCGAAGAAAAAAACAATTTACAAAAGTTATAATTCCCTGAAGGATTACCTTTTTTATAATTATTTAATTACCTAATTCAAGTTGAATCTTAGTTGTTAGAGGAGATACTATTAAAATTATGTTTATATTTTCTTATTACTAAAGCACTGTATTTTTGTTGACGTTCCGGTTTTAGAACTAGAGAAAGTACAGTGCTTTGTTTAAAAACAATTTTTAGTTTTTTAAACTAATAATAAAAATTTCAATTTCGGCGCCACTGTGAGACGTCGCCAGAGGACGTCGCCTCGCCGTTTTATTCCTTGTCACGGCCCTGACTATTAACGCAGAAGTAGACTGAAACATCTAACTTTGAAATCAGTATAAAGCTATAAATTTCCATATTTGTTTTTCGTCTGGGTGTGTGAGTGGGGGAGAGTTACATACAATAGCATTTTACAGAAAGGTTCAGAAGTTCTGAGGACAGTTTGTTGCCGTAGATTTCATGTATAAGAATTTTTTCATGTAATCTAAAATATTCCATGTGTGGGAAACTTTGAGTATTACAAAAGCAAAATTTGAAAATAAGAGTATTATTTTATTATTTATTCATGGATCTACGAGAAAAATTCTGACATACAAAATAATGAATTAATAATTTTTTTTTGTTTCATTTCCACTGATTAGAAATACCCATAGTTCATATATTTTTATCTCATGTAGTAAAATAAATTGTCTTGTCTCATGTGCGTGTCGTCTGTAACCGAAAATCGAAGTTTCGGACAACGGCGAAACTTTGTGCGGTACTAAAGTTCTCTGAATAATACGGTTCGACGAGATTTTTTTAATTCAAATTAGCTTAACATTAGGGGGCTGGACAACCCAGTGGTTAAAACATCACTTAGAGGATCCACGTTCGATTCCTGACTCTGACCAAACTGTTCCCGTGTTCAGAGTACATATTTGTATAAGTGCTTTGTACAGTCGCGCATAAGTAACATTCAAAAATACCGCCGTTTTAAATGTCAGCAATAATCAACGGATATCCATAAAAATTATTCTTTCAGATCCTTGTGGAAGAATTCTATGGTATGTTTAAAAGAGTGTTAATCATATTTTAAGATATTCACAGAAGAAAATGGAATATATTATAAAAATGGCGTCACCGCATCAAAATAAAAAAATGACCTGATCGCATCAAAATAAAAAAAATAATAATTAATAAAAAAAACTGGATTATTCTATGTAACACGTGAATATTAACTTTATGCTTATTTTTATGTAAAAAAAGAATGTATTAGACGATTTTTGGAATGCTAGAATTATCTGCTTTTAAGCTGTTATATTATCGGACACTTTTATCGGACACTGCTGTTATATTATCGGACGTTATGAATTGAGTAACCCTTTTTATTGTAAAAATTTCCCAATATGTTTATTTCATAACAATTAAATAAATTCTTTATCCTTTTGAAGGAATTTGATTTTTCTTAATATTTCGACGTTTATGAATTTAAAAAATATAACTTTGTATCGCTGAACGCATATGACATTTTACTAATTTACTCGAATTTTACCGATCAACAAAATAGGAGAGGGGGGAGGGGGAATAAACCAATTTTGTCTGCGTATGCAGGCAAGTTGAAAAATCGATCGAATTTAATTTTGAATTGCTGAAATTTCTCTGAGCAAGAAACTGTCGGACACCAAAACTTGAAAAAAAAAAGAAAAAAAGAATGCGAAATTCTTACGATCTATAGCTTCAAGATGAATAGAAAGTATGGCTGAGCGGAATAGTAGCCTTTAAACGCGCTATTTTTACCATCATCCTTCATATTTACCGTATAGTTGTTTATGGACAGTACATAGTAGGATAAAGTAGAACAACAGTACTTCGTCACAATATCAGCAGTTTGGCTCGGAAAAGTCCCCTCCCCCTCCATTCCCAAGGTTGGGTTAGCTGCAGCGTATATTCAAAACTAAGGTGCCTTATTTAAATACAGGAGTCTTATAACGAAACTATTGCATATAGATTAATTTTTTTTAATTTATCGTAATGCAAAACATGTTACAATGAATATTTAACCAATAAATAAATTTACAAGCTGAAACTAACGGGTAAGAGTTTCGCGTAATATTTTAATTTTGATACACAACTTTAATTCCGATTACACATCCGTTTTCGGAAACCCCTTAAAATTTGAGGTAGTTGTATAAACGATGAAAACCCTTAGTACAGCGTGTGAAGTTCAGTAGGGCGCTGGTGGGGTCAAAGGATAGAATTGCCACCTCCGCGCCAGGTCATGTATCAAAACACATTCTATATATCTAAGGCGTTAGACGTCTAAAAAAAATATAAAACGGATATATTAGACGAAATATCTACGGATAGAATATCTAAGGAGTTTGGCCGGTCATTTCGTTAATCGCTAGTTTTTCAAATTGAATCGCCGACGTGGGAATTTACGACGTGGGAATACCTTAGAGCAGGAATAAGAAGTATGTCTTCCTATCTCTCCTCTAAGGGGAATACCTGGCCTGGAAAGAATGAATGCTCCACCCCAGGCACGGGAACTATGAAAACCCTTTATGATAACGGAGTGTGTCGCCTATCTTGAGTGTTCGTGCTCAGAGGGTTATGATTTCACCCTGGGGGCCGTACGAAGCCGACAAAGGGCCGTAGTTCACTCACCACTCTTTGGTTGTAAATATTACTGAACTTTGCGTGGCTTTCAGCGACCGATAGGTATCCTTACAATTCTTTCTCCCAGATACTTCTGCAAACATTCTATTGTAAGTCTTAAAAGAGTTGATCATCTTTTAAGATGTTTACAGAAAAAAAAATTGACTGAACGACAAATGTGGCGTCCACTTTAGCCGGTTCACATCAAAACTAAAAATATCAATTATTCCTATATTTAGCTCGTGAAAATGTACTTTATGCATAATTTTATGCAAAAAAAATAAATGTGTCGATTTTTAGAATGCTAGAACTGTCTATTTTGTAGGAATTCTACACTTATAGACATTTAGAAAAATAGTTATAGACATTTAGAAAAATAGTTAATGTGACGGGATCCTTCAAAAGCAAAATTCGGCAACTATTAATTCATTTCTGCAGTGCATATGCTTCACAAAATATGATAGTTTGAACTGCCCTGTTAAAAATTCGTTAAAAATCCATTTAAAAATTTAAAAAAAAATCGTTTAAAAACAATCACAGTTAAAAAAATTTTATAAAAATATTAATTCGTAAAACTAATATATTGATTATGACTAAAACTCGAATTCTATGAAATTTCATATTTGTATATGCAATTGCATATATGAACACTTATAGAGCATGTAAATGCATAAAAGGCCTTTAAATGCATATTTTAAGTACTTTATTTCCTTTTAGCTTGCATTTTTTTTTATTTTAACTATATTTTTATCTTCTTTAACACTTTACAACAAAGCTGAAAAGTGTTTATGACTTTGTTCATTCTGTCTGTCTGTCTGTCCGTTAGCACGATAACTGCCGAAAAAATTAATTTATCAAAATGAAATTTTAATATGTTGTTCAGACAGTCTATAGGACCTATGGGAATATAAATGAATAATGTCACCCAATTAGTTTTGGATATAACCGGGTTGAAATAATGAAATACATTGAACCTTATGAGGCCTAATTTTTCAAACATTTTTTAAGCAGATTTAAAATTCACAAATTGCTTCGAAAGTTTTATGAAATATTCAAATTGTCCCATAAAATAAATAATTAAAATTTCAGAAAAATATATTCAATAGTTTTTTTAAATAAAAATTTGAATAATGATTACACCTTTTATATGAAGCGATCACGTAACCATTATATGAAGAGATCACATGACTCACTTCAAAATAAACTATGGCATCCACCTTGTGCCAAAATTGTGATTTTTAATGTTCTTTGCAATTCATATTTAGTGTTTAATCCGTCCTAAAACCGCTTTATTGTTGCTTAAATTCAGTGCATCTACATCCTGAAACACTGCAATTACAATATATTTGAGTTTAAATGATCATCCAACTTTGCCTATTTCTACAACGAAGCCGACTTTTCACTAATGGAAAATGTAAACACCAAAATGTGTAAAATGAGTTGTATAAGAATTGTTGCATTTCTTTAACGCAGAATTATTTAGCTCATGGAGTCTGCAATATAGCTGATATGAATGAAATATTCATTGATTTTAGAGAGTAGGACGATTTTTTCGATGAAGTTTAAAACATAGAGTCTAATTACTTGTACCTCCATGGTCTTAAATTTGAAATAAAATAAATTATTATAGTATTGTGATGAATGAAATGAATGGAAAAACGTTTATGAATGAAATGCTGATTTTATAGAGAGAGCCATGTGTGTTATATTTCGATGGCGTCATTTGAATACATTTTATTTGTTTTTGATGAAGTTTTCAAATGTAATAAATTATTGTAGTATTATAATAATTTTAAAAATATTATATAGAAATGTATCGCATTTTATAGATGTTTAAACCAGACAATTTATATTTCAATCTCGTCATTTGAATGAAGTTCATTTTTTTCGATGAAGTATTAAGTTTTCAAATTAATGTAGTATTGTGATAATTTTTAAAATATTACCGAGGAATGTATCGAATTTTAGAGATGTTTAAATAAAATTGCATTGAAGTTGGAAAGTGTTTCATAATCAATGCCTTAAGCATGATTCATCTTTCTTTTTAAATAGCTAGATAAGTTAACATCGGACGAAGCTAAACATATTTCTCATTCAACACCCAAATTCCGTGAGCTACTAAGGCCATGCAATTATCATAAGAAATGGTGAAATCTTTTCAGGGTAAAATATCAAGAGACATGTCTGGTAAAAGAGATGGAAAGTCACGTTATGCGAATATCTGAAGTTTTGCATACGTCGTTTTCAAAGAGCTGTTCTGTGAAATTTTCTGTATAAGCATTGTGAGTAAAAATGCCTAAAATTAAATCTAGTAAATCAATCCGAATAAAATCATGTATTTATAATCATAGAAAAATCTGAATACAGATGGTGTTTTTATATTATGTAATATGCGAGAAAAAATTATTCAGAAAAATATCAGATCAACATGTAAAAACTGCTATTCACATTTCAGAGAGAAAAAAAAAAAAAAAGAGTAAACACGCAGTTATAACTAAGCCGTTTTCAGCATGGAATACTCAAGAACTAAATATCACTTTCAGTTCAAAAGATGACAAGTACTGTCCAATAATATCAGTTGGTATTAAAAGAACATTTTTAGCATTAAAATGTTTTTAGATGATAAACGACAAAGTCTGCGTGTCAAGAACTTAGAAAAGCACATTAGTTGGTTACAGCAATAAAATTTACTCACTATATGAAAATTTTGACTATATTTGAACAATGATATAAAAACTTTTGATTTGCAATAATAGTTTGCTTGAGTTTGGTTGAAATTCCGCGTTTTTAAATGCTTTCAGATGCATTAATGATATTCGAACAAAATATATAAATACATGTATTTTATGTTATAAGTAATTAATTATTAAATTTTAGGTGTATATTTGCATGCATATTTTGACAAATTTTAATGCATATATTAGTTATGATATTAATGTAGTATCAAATGAGACATATCGTGCGTCTGCAGTTACGTAGGAAACGTCATAAGCATTCATTGATAATGATTACGTTAGTTCTCCATATATAATTGCATTATATTCTTCACAGAGTATTGGTGTATTAAATCCGACACTGTAAACAACCACATTTGATCTTCGACCTCCCTTCCCTGTTCGAGATCCTGACGACACCTATATACCAATCTTGACACTTTTTAAAAAATAAAAAAAATTGTTGATTTTCATAAATTTCATTGTAATGTCGGCAAAAAAAAATCAATATTTTCCCTCAAAAGGCTCTCTCTCTCTCCCAAGAATGCCTTATCAGCAAGCACTATTGAGAGGAAAATTATACACTCTTATTAAACATCGTGTTTTTGCAATAAATTAATTTTTAGCATTTGGCAACAGAAATTTGAATCCTTTAATTTCTATTCTTAAATTATTACAAGATATTTTGAGCTATCTATCTATCTATATATATTAATTGTCAAGTGTCCGTCTGTTCGTCTGTCTGTCACGTTTTTTTAGGCACTCCCCGGATAAATAGAGACTTGTAATTTGGTGCACGGGTCGATCGTTCGATAAAACCCCCTGGAAAAATCGAATTTTTCGAAAATGTTCCGTCGAGGGTATGCTCCACACCAAAACGTTCGAAAAGTGAAATGATAGGAAAGTATACTTTGCGATGAGATAGAGATTTCAAATTTAGAGTATGTAAACCATTCTGAAGGAAGAAAGTGTGCAATTTTAGATTTCAATATTTGCTACTTTAGTGGGTGTCGCGCACCGAAATGTTCGATTTTCCGAACAAATGAGAAACGCTTGCTTTAAATTTGATAGAGGCTTGAAATATGGTATACGGGTTAATCATTTGATGAAAACACTCAAGACAACATTGTTTTTCAAAAATGTTCGTTTAAAGAGGTTGCTCCAAAAACGAAATGATGAAAATTCATGTTTGGAGATGCAATAGAGACTACAAATTTGGTGTGCGAGTAGATAGTTCGAAAGGAAAAGCACGTACAATTTCAGTTTTCCGATATTTTCTACTTTATGGGGGTACCGCAAACCCAAATATTCGATTTTCCGAAATAAATGAGAAACGCGTCCTTTCAAAATGTAATAGAGATTTGATATTTGGTATTTGGGACAATCATCTGATAAAAAACACAAGAATAGAGTTTTTGAAATCTGTTCATGTAAGAGGGTGCTCCACACAAGCAGAGATGTGTATATATACCCAAGTTAGGGATTAAATAATGCTCAAAATTAATGATAAAAATCACATCAATGCAAAGTTAAAATATTTTATTTTTGTATTTATATTTTTTTTATAAAGCTTACAACCATATTACTGAAAATTCTTACTTAAAGGTTTTTTCCATCGCATGTAAATTTATTATCATAGGCGAATCAAGAACGTTGAAGCACAACGTTGAAGCACATCTATTGACCTAATGAGTTTACGAGTCGCATTTCATGACCAATAAAATATAGCTTACAACCCTACAAGAGCTATTTATAATCTTATAATTCGAGAATAGATCAGATTCAGAACTGTAATCCCCATTTGATCGTCTACACCCCCACACACTATTTTTGGGATCCTATGTACCGAAATTAAGTGTATGTCGGATATCCTATGCCTATGATAGGATGTTTGCATATGAAAAAAAACGCTGCAGTAAGAATTTTTAGGAATCTGGTTGTAAGTATCACAAAAGAAATCAGTTTTCTTTTAAATACCAAAAGAAAATTTTTCATCTTTGCCCTGATGCAAGTTTAGGCATTAATGTTTCTCATTATTCAATCCACGACTTGGGTATATATACCACTCTGTTTATTTTATTTGTAGATATTTACCTTTTTGATATCAGGTTTGTTGGTTCTTTAGCACTGGTGAAGGAGATCCCGCGTATTCTCGAAACAGTTGTCAGCCACAATTTTATTTTTTTTTTACTTGAATATCTTAGATTTTTTTCCCTAATCCTTTGCACAATGTGTTTTCGTTTTTTTATTGGTATAAGGAAGAACTGAAAATAAAAATTCAAAAAGTAAAAAGTTAAAAAAGAAAAGCGAAATATTTTTTAAGGAAAGTTAAAAATAAAATGTTAAAATTATTTCCTAATTTGTTATTAAAACCATTTCATTACTCAACCGTTTATATTTGTAAAGCAGAATTTCCTATACTCCTTTGTAAGGAACTCACACATTATTGAAAAATTAACTTGCATGGAACTCGCTCGTTGTTGCAAAATTTTACTTCATATGGTCGTAAATCGCAAGAAATGGCACAAAATTTCAGTTGCACGGAAGCCAGCCATTACCGTATTTAAGAGTGGTCACACCACTCATTTTCCCAGGCCGATCTCGTGCCAATTTACCTCTGTACTACTCTATGTCACTGGGAACCAATATTAAAAAATCGGTGTAGATTATGGGTGGGACAACGGTAATCTAAAAGGACGAGTCTCTCAAAAAGACAGGTGTATAATATATACTGTCCCAAACATCCATTTCTTTCGAGACTAGCTCTTTGCCCATTACAAATGCTATTATTTTACGAATCTTGTTTGAAGTCTATCCTCTAAGTAAACCGCACAATAGATGAAAAGTAGCACCCTTTGACCCGCAGGATGTATTTAAGAAAGAGGAGGGGACTCATCGGAACAGGAAAGAAAAGGCCTCAAGAAAAATGATTTTTATTTTAGATTCGTCATACATAATAATCTTGATTCATCTAATATATTTCAGAATGTTTTTCAAATCAGGCGTTTCTTCTTTCAAATAAATAAATAAAACAAAAAGAATAAAAAATAATGTGTTTAACAAATGACTTTCTCTACAGATTAACACATCTGAATTTTGTTGGAAAAATAACACAATCTAGTGCTTGTTTACTATGAGAGCCCACTAAAATTAATAGACTTATTGCAGTTACTAATTATAAAAATATGTATAAGAAATTTCATGTAAATTGATTTAATATTTCGTTAGATATCGTGCACTCGTGGAAAAGCAAAAATACCTGATATCTCTAGAACGGCTCTTGATAACTACTGAAAATTAGTGTCCCATAATTATTAGTTAACTGTATTTAAAAATCATTTTGTCATAAGATAATAGTTAAAATATTTATTGTTTGGGGGTTTTCTCCATTGTGGATCAAAAACGCGTAATATCCCAAGAACAGCTTACATTTTCGGTCCAGAAGTTGTGTTATGGACTTCTAAATACAGAATTATATGTAAAATGGTAACTTCCCCCAAAATATAAAAATATAATTATGTTTAAATATCCTTCGAAACTTAATAATTCGTTAATTTCTTTGATCCTATAAATTTTTGATCTTGTATTCAGTTTTTTCCATTATCTTAAATATAATGAGCCAATTTTTAAAAGTTTTTTTTTTTGTGTTGAATTTATTTCTTGTTTTCAATAAGTAATTTAGTTTTGACAGGTTCTAACATTATTTTTATTATTTTATTACATTAGGTGATTCATTTCATTGATTCTGTAATATGTTTATTACATAGGTATATAGACCATATCTTTAAAACTATTTTACGAAGGAGACCCTATATATTTTCATTTAATTTTTAATAAATTTTTATGTAACTTATATATTATGTGTTTTAATATTTTGAAGTCCGCAAATACCGGAGTCCCGGTTTTGAAAATTACAAATGTCGAGATACCTGATTATAATTTTGTCCCGAAATTAATTGCCCAACCCATTTCTATGCGTTTAGTGAAAGTTTCATTTATGCGCATATGGACATACCGGATATTAAAAATAAAGCCAACTAGTAATTTTAATTCTTCCAAAGATGTAACATAGGGAGTTGTATACTAATTTATTCCTTCGTAATATTAAGAGAAATATCCTGCTTATTTAGAAATCACTTACTTTTAAAGTTGTGAGAATTGCAAGTAGTTATTTGCCATCGTGAAAATATAAATGAATAAAATGGCCACCTCTAATCGTAAGGTAATGTTTCGTCAACCTTCATTTTACATTAGCATTCAAATATCCTTAACCTTAACATTTGTTCTTGATTTATTATTTTTTAAATATCCATTGCATTTTGTACACAAGTACTTCAGGACCCGAAAAGTTGTATGAGAATTAATATCAATAAGTTGTACATATGAATTTTTTGAAAATGTAAATATTAAAATAAATTACATTTTAGAGAAGATTAGAGGTTATGACAAATTGGGCAGTTATGTATCAAAATTAACATATCAAGTGAAAACTAAAGTGCAATGCTGATTTAGGGTAATATAACTTTTTGAATTTTATGGAATTCTATATACAGAGAAGAAAGGATTTTTCCAGACCCCTGAGGGTGTTAATACCCTCCCAGATTCCCGAGTTACAATATTTCGTCTGCGAATTTTTTACTAAATCCTTAAAAGGAGGGTGTATGAGAGTACTATAAAGTCTCCTAGAAGTGAGATAAAAAACAAATTTAAAAATATTACAATTGTTTCAAGTAGATTGACATTCATTCGTGTCCAGTGCAAAAATGCAAATAGTCCAATTTTAGGAGTGGCCATTTAAATAAGGCTGGCTTGGGGAAGTTATGTGCTTAGTCTCCATCCCATCTTTGCTGAAATACAAAAGGCCAGTACCGGAGCACTTCACCATCAAGTCCGAACAACCTCAAGAAATCACTGTAAGCAAATACAATAAATTTATCAACACCTACCTTTGTGGTTGTAGATTATCTTTGAATACTACCGGCCATATGTTGGTTTGTAAAGAATATGTATAACTAATTGTTGGTACATATAGCTTAAACTGCTGCTACAGCTCAAACAGCTATTTATTGCACGAAATAACGCATAAAATGAAATGTATCTATCTATCTATATATATATATATCTATATATATATATATATATATATATATATATATATTTGAAATGTAATAATAAGAATATGTAAAAATAAAAAAATAAAAATACAATTCAAGTAATATTAACATCACCATAGAAGCAAATTCACGGCCATAATGCCGATAAGAGAAAAGAACAGAACCTTCCCAAATTCGATGATTAATCAGAATTAAATTCCTCTTCAGGTCTGAGTATTTAATTATAATTAACCCAAACAAATGCCTGTTTCAGATTAAGCAATAGTACATTACTATAAATGCTTAAACTCAGACTACAGGCATCAAAAAATGAAAAAATGAAAAATGGATACATTAAGAAAATTGTATTACCATGCGGCGTGAATCATTCCTCTTCTACCACGTGTATACACGATCAACCTCAACAACTTAATCTAGAAGCACCGGAATGAACAAGTCGAAATTCTACCAGGGAGGTAGTACGAACGTTCACGGAAATACTCCCAAACCCGTCCAGTGAGTCTAAGCTGAAGACTGGACAAGCAATTCAGAATACAATTTCCCAAACATACAGAACTGAATATGAATATGAATCATAGATGAAAATTCTTACTAAACAAAAATTCATAGGAAAACTGGATAATCGAGAATGCCACTATACACCATTATAAGGGCGCACAAAACGTAGTTTCAATACTGACAAAAGTTACATTTTTTTGCGAAAATAAAATTCAAAACATTAATGTTAATGCATCTTATTTTCCGATTTTTTGATTTTTCTAATGTTTTTGACTTAGTTTATTATTTTTCATTTTTATTTATTTATATAATTAATAAATAATTATATATATATATATATATATATATATATATATATATATATTTTTTTTTTTTTTTTTTTTTTTCCCCGTATGTTAGTCACTATAATTGGGAATGTTTTCTAGGATGTTATCGAGTGAAATTTCATACACTGAGTTGATAATTTTAATAACAAAATTGGGGGGATATGCATTATTAGTCGCTGTACTCAATAATTCCATAAAGTGCGCTAATTTATAATATTCATCACAAATTTCATTGATTCTAAGAACCTGGTTTATTATAATATTTCTAAAAACAGATATATGCAGACAAGAGTCAAAATGTTGAATTTTTGATGTATTAAATTTAAAATCCTGTCTTTTATCATACAAGTTTATACCCATATTACAATTTTGTAAATTTAAATTTAAATCTAAAAAGTTTGCAACATTTGTGTCATTATTACTTGCATTTAATTGTAAATTTTTTGGTTAAAAGTTTAATACTATAGGGATATTATTATTTGGGGATACACATAAAATGTCATCTATATATCCAAACATGTGCATATTATGCAAGCTTGGATTAATGTTTTTTTCATAGAAGAATAAATACAGATTAGCTAACAATGATGAGGCACCCCCCCCTTGTGGGATACCAACCTGTTGTTTAAAAATAGTACCACCATGTTGAATATAATTCTCATAAAGAGTGAAGTTAAGTAATTTTTTAAAAAGAAAATTTGAATATTTTAGGTTGATATTATATTTTTCAAAAATTCCTAAAATATATATATATATATATATATATATATATATATATATATATATATATATATATATATATATATATATATATATATATATATATATATATATATATATATATATATATATATATATATAAATTCAATTTGCTGTTAAAAATTGTTATAATCGTTTTGCAATTTGGCAGCTTAGCACATTTTAAAGTGACACCAAGTCGCAGAAAATATATTGGGATCCGTTTACTGTATATGAGGTTGATTTTATTCCTTTAATCATGAACAGAAATGTATAAAACAAACTCTTAATTATTATATTTAAACATATTATTTAGTCTTTAATTCAAGATTTTATGGATTTTTGTGGAGCATTTAAATGAAATGGCTGACTCTATTTCTAGTGCATGACTGTCCTGTGTAAGCACATACAGAGATTTAAAGAAGAATCACGAAATGTTGACAATCTACTTTTGGAAGCAGACCTAAATGCATAAATTTATGCTTAGGAAAGGTTAAAAAAGTAATTTGGCTGATATCCATAAAGGCAATAGGGTACAATAATCTCCCCAACCTCATAAAAATAATAGGGCTGGTCTCTATGAAAAATTTTATTAATAAGAGAAATATCTTGATCAATTGGTCATTAAATAGATCAAATTTGCATTAGGCGATATTTTGTGGTGCATTTGTTTCAGATTCTATTCGTGTCACTTAACATGTACTTGCTGCTAGTAATATTTTCCAGTACTGAGAATATTGGTGTTTAAGTTGGATAATCAAATGTTTTGTTTGTTGCGAACTCTGCTTACGCTGATATTGGTGATTCTAAAATCTCACATTCTTCCGAAGTAGTGTAATTTTCGAAGACTTTGATGAAACATGAAGTAATTTATTAAAATAAAAATTGTTTCAAATCGCTTCTGAAAAGAAACTGATGTTACATATTATCGTTAATATTAGCATCAAACAAATTAAAGGTGCCAACCAATTTTTTAGAGGCAAAAAACAGCCTCCTTTCGTCAAAGCAAAGACTGAGAAGTTATACCAGCAAAATAATTGCTAAATGAAAATTAGAAAAAATGAAATGAAAGAAACTAAGAATAATATAAATAAACAGAAGAAAGATTAGCTTGGTCATGACCAAGACTACAAATTTAAGTACGCCATGATGGAAAAAATATAAAATAATCTGTTTCGGAAAATACATCACGAGCACCATCATCAACTAATTTAAAATATATATTGGCACAAACCATTATAAAAATACTTATGAATAATCGACTAGAAAATTGTGTAGTATGTAATAAAAAGTATATGAAAGAAACAAGCTACTTTAAGATATTGAAGAATTTTATGTGCCGGTGTCAAAAAGAAAAGAAAAAAATCAAATTTTAAAATTTTGTCCTGCTTGAAACTTGTCATTATAAATGCAAACTAAGCGATCCATTTGGCAACCAACATATTTGCAAAACAAGATTATAGACAATAGTATTCAGCTGAAAGTGATAGAAGATAGTACATACAAAACTCTTTACCTTTACTCAAAATAAATAATGTAGTATACATTATATAGTTTATCAAAAGATTTGAAAAAAATTGTAATTTGGGTATCTGTTTCCATTGCTCAAGTAAAAAAAAAAGAAATAAAAATAAAATAAAATACATGACTCTATAAAAGGGTGAAACTAAGGCATCTCGGGTCTCGTCTTCAAACACACAGCTCGTATATATGTAAAAGAGTATACTTTATTTCACGTATTGTTTATTTCATAAGCATATTTGCACAAATAATATTTTTAGCACTTGCTTTTATCCATCAAATGAAAGTAAGACATAGATTTTTGAAAGTAAATGCAGTTGAGGTACAAGACATTTTGCGCCCCCCCCCCTTCAACTCATAGCTTAAACAAAATATAATATAATATACTTTATATAAATTTTATTAGAATATTTACAAAAATCTTGCAAAAAATTCTAACAACAGTCTTTTTAGTAGCTTAGGATACGATACAGAAGTTAAATTGACTTCGATTTTGAATGAACACGGAAATGGATTTTATTTTCAGAAAATTGGAAATACAAGAATGAACTATTTTATAAATTTTCGACTTTTTGCCATAATTCATTATATTGAGGTACAACTCTTCAATGATTACTATGCTACTGTCGAGTTTATTCTATATACTATTACATTTTATTTCCTCTACCTCAATGAATTCAATTGATGAGAAAAATGTGATAGAAACAAGAAAGATTAATCTTGCAAAAAGCAATGACTATGAAACACTTTCCAACTGAAATGCAATGTTATTTAAACATCTCTAAAATGCGATACAATCAGCTGCGATGCTTTTTTTAAATTATCATAGTACAATAATTTTTTTACTTAGAAACTTAAAACTTCACTAAAAAAGGCAATGCTATAAAATCCCTTGCTTCTCTATTTAAGGAAAACCGATAAATATTGCATTCATATCACTTATATTCCAGACTCCAGAGCTAAATAATTTTACTTTGAAAAATTCAGCATTTCTTATGCAATTCATCTTACAATCGATTGTCTTGTTTACACTTTGCGTACGTTAAAATTAGGCTTCGTTGTAGAAATAATCAAATGTTAGTGTTCATTTATAAAATTTAAAATATTGTAATTCCGTAGGTACAGAATTTAGAAACACAGATAATATGCAAAATTAAAGCGGTTTTAGGACGAATGCAGCACTAAATATAAATACAAGAAATATCAATCATGCATAAAAATTGATTATAAAATAATTTTCAACTGTAATTTTATTTAAACACCTCTAAAATATGATACATTCAGAGGCGGTATTTTTAACATTTTACAAAGTTAAAACGTGTTTATGACTTTGTTCATTCTGTCTGTCTGTCTGTCTGTCCGTTCGCAAGATAACTGCCGTAGATATGACTTTATCAAAATGAAATTTTAGTATGTTGTTCAGACAGTCTATAAGACATATGGGAATGTAAATTAATATTATCACCCGATTAGTTTTGGATTGAAACTGGGTTGAAAAAATCAAATACCTTGAACCCTATGGGACCTAATTTTTCAAACATTTTTCAAGCGAATTTAAAATTCACAAATTGCTTCGAAAATTTTAGGAAATATTTAAATTATTCCACAAAATGTATAAAACAATTTAAGCAAAATATATTCGGTAGCTTTTTAAATAAAAATTAAAATAAAAATTAGACCCATATTATATGAAGTGGTCACGTGACACACTTCAAAATAAAGTATGGCCTCCATCTTGGGTCAAAATCGTGACTTTTAAAATTCTTTTTAATATATATTTAGTGTAAGAAAACCGCTTTATTTTTGCGTTTTTTCTGTGGCATCTGTATTCTGCGCCAACGGAATTACAATATTTTTGAGCTTAAATGATCATCAAATTTTGATTATTTCTACAACGAAACCTAATTTTAACCTATGCAGAATGTAAACAAGCTGTAAGATGAGTTGTATAAGAATTGCTGAATTTTTTTAACGCGAAATTTAGTTCTGGAGGCTGGAATGAAGCTGATATGAATGAAATATGCATTGATTTTACATCAAGGTGCAGACAATTCTTGAGTATTGCTTTATTTGAAAAATTTTAAGTATAAGTTTTAAGCATAGAATTAGAAAGTACTTTTACTTCCAGGCTTTTATGTTTTCAAGTAAAATATATTAGTGTGATATTGTGATGAATGAGAGGAATGGAATAAAAATGCGTTGACGCATAATACAGATCAGATAAAATGCAAAAAAAAGCGGTTTCAGGACGGATACAACACTAAATATAAATTAACAAGAAAGATCAATCATGCATAAGCATTGATTATGAAACACTTTCCAACTGAAATGCAATTTCATTTAAAAATCTCTAAAATGGGATACATTCAGTGGTGATATCTTTTACATTATCACAGTACTACAGTAATTTATTATACTTAAATATTTAAAACTGTATCGAAATATAAATCATCTGATTCTCTATGCAAAATCAATGAATATTTCATTCATATAACTTGCATTCCAGTCTCAGATTCCAGTTAAATAATTGTGTGTGAAAAAAATTCAGCAATTCTTATGTAACTCACCTTACAATCGCTTGAGATATTTGCATTCTGAATAAGTTAAAATTAGGTTTCGTTGAAGAAATAATAAAAGTTTAGGGATCATTTAAAATCACAACTATTGTAATTGCATAGGCATGGAATTTAGATACACAGATAATATATATGTGTGTGTGTGTGTGTATGTATTCAAAGTATTGGAATCGTGCCGAAGATCGGAACTCAAATTTTCGAAGGATCTACACGATTTGGGACTTCTAGAACACGAAAAAACTTCTTTGCGAAATGACCGGCAGAAATTGCCTTTATCCACTCTAGCTAATGGACCAAATTTAACACAATTTGGTGTATAATATTTCAATAACCTACAAATGATTTATATACCAAATTTAACAAAATTTGTTACATAAATCACTTGTAGGTTATTCTAGTACGATTCGGGAAATAGGAATGGACTGTTTTTGCGAAATGGCCCGCAAAAATCGTTAGATATAAAAATAAAAGGCTACGTGTGCTCAATTATATCAATTAAATTCCTATTTTATACGTGATTTTTGACAATAAAAAGAATAAGACAAACCCCATTACTCTAGGACTAGCCGTTCTTTACATATTTTAGTTTTTTTGCATTTTCGCTACGCCACTTTTGACAATAAGTCCATCTATCAAATGAGAACCAAATTTAAGTTTAACGTGCAAATTCAATGTCATTTAAAATACTTATGGATGTTATATTGTGCAGATAAACTCAAATTATTATTGAAGAAATAAAGAGAACGTGAATATGAGTCTGCAGAGAAAGACATGTGCTGTCCACATCAGAATTTTTAATAATATTACAACAATGATTTATAGAAGTGAACGGGGATTATTTGCAGGCCATTTCGAAAAAAATGTAGGATCTATATTTAAAGATCCACCAAATTGTTGTAGAATAAAATGTTCTACAAATTTAATTTGTGTACCAAATTTTAATTTTCTAGGATGTAGGAAAGTGCATTAAAAACGCCATCAAATAACTATATCATCAAAAGTTATATAAAATGTAAAAAAAAAATTGAAAAATTGTTATCTACCAAATTTATTTTAAAATGTGAAGCCTCTCTCATATACAAAATAATTAAAGTCTTGGAAAGATATTTATTATATAATATATCTACTTTTTCTTTCTGGAGGATGTCGCAAAAGTCGGAATTTAATTGAATTCGTTTTTCTCTCTATATTAAATAATTTTTAATTAAAAAACTACCTAAAATATTTTACTGAAATTTTTTTTACATATTTTATGAGATAATGTGAATATTTTCTAAAAATTTCGAAGCAATTTTTGAATTTTAAATGTGCTTAAAAAGTGTTTGAAAAATTAGGTCCCATAGGGTTCAATGTATTTCATTTTTTCAACCCGGGTTCAATAAAAAACTAATTGGGTGATATGATTTATTTATATTCCCATAGGTCCCACAGATCGTCTGAAAAACATACTAAAATTTCATTTTGATAAGTCATTTTTACGGCAGTTATCGTGCTAACGGACAGACAGACAGACAGACAGACAGACAGAATGAACAAAGTCATAAACACTTTTCAACTATGTTGTAAAGTGTTAAAAAGAATAAAAATCACGATTTTGACACAAGATGGATGCCATATTTTATTTTGAAGTGGGTCACGTTATTTTTTCATATAATATGGGTGTAATTGATATTTTAATTTTTATTTAAAAAACTACCGAACATATTCTGTTGGAATTTTTTTTATATATCTTATGGAATAATTTGAATATTTCCTAAAATTTTCGAAGCAATTTGTGAATTTTAACTTTGCTTAAAAAATGTTTGAAAAATCAGGTCCCATAGGGTTCAATGTATTTCATTTCTTCAATCCGGGTTCAATCCAAAACTAGTTAGGTGATATTATTCATTTACATTTCCATGTGTTCCACAGACTGTCTCAACAACATACTAAAATTTCATTTTGATAAAATTCTTTTTACGGTAGTTATTGTGCCAACAGACAGAGAGAATGAACAAAGTTATAAGCACTTTTCAACTATGTTGTAAAGTGTTAATAAAAATAATTTCGTCATTTGAATGTTGGATACTATTTTATATCTACTTATAGTGTGATTGCAAAAGGAACTTGCACAATAGAATTTTACACTATACATGTAAACCAACATTAGTAGATGGTATTTTCATTTTGTGAAGGATGCATGGCTTAAAACTTTCTGGCGACACAGAACGAACAAACAGGTTTCGGATTCCTTTGAAATATGGGGTACGGGTGATGGTTATCTGAGCGTCGAGAGCCAGATACTGGATATATTATCAGCAGTATTGTTCACGCTGGCACCTTCTACTAAGGGAACTATGGCTTGAAGGCATGCTCTACCTTGTGGCAGGGCTGTAGAAGTAATGGGTTAAGTCTTAGCACCTGTGGGTCTTAGCGCCTTCTTCCTTGAAACCGGAAATGCTTGTTAAAGCCGTCACGACTGATTGCATGTTGAAAATTAACATTCATAGGATTTAATGGAAAGTTTACAATTTCAAACTAAAAATAAACTCTTGTAGAATACAGAAAATGAAAATCAAACATTTGTAACTAAAGCTCCAATTGAATTTTATTATTAAGGCAATGTCACTTGCGTTTTCTTGACACGAAACAGTATTTTTAATTGTTTCTTTTGAAACATTTTCAATTTTTATTTTCAATCTGGTTGTTGCAATTAAAAAGCAAGTCACAATTAAAAAATATCTAGAAAGTGGAGATATATTGATGTACGTAAAGAAAAAATTATATTTCAAATTTTGTGTCCAAGTTATTCTTCTAAAATATAATGTAGAAATACCACATTAAAAGTGATTTTTTGTTTAATTAGCGACAGCTTAATCACGCTGATAAATGTACGTTTATCTGTATTATACAGCTTATACATTTAGTATAATTTCCTGGAATAAACATTATATTGAAAACAAATTATTGCTATAAAATCTGAAAGTCCTAAAAAGTTGAGTTCTTATTGGGGAAAATTAAAAAAGCATGTTATCAGATTCCACATAATAATTTGATATTAGTAGCTGCATTCCTTATTATCGTGTTCTTATCTCACACATTCAATAGTATTCGAGGAGTTCTCAAAAAGTTTTGAAACCTGCTTATTTGTTAATATCTCTAATTCGAATAAATTCGAGGAAAAGAAATTCCTTTTATACAATTAGTATGAGAAAGTACAAATATGTCATTTACAAGGAAAATTATTTTAAATAGAAGATTCATTCCGTTTTTTAAATATAAAGGATCTGGAGTTTAAGTATCCACTGGACTTTTTTATATATTCGTTATATCTCATTGGTTAAGTCTACTTCGGTCACAATCGTCATCAGAATACAAAAAATATATATTTTATTTTCACATACTATTGTATAGAATAGGTATTGTTTCCTTGAGAATTTTCGGATTCAAAATTTTGATGTAAGGTATCCTGACGGAAGACAGTTATTGAATTTCATAATTTGATTAGACAGTTTTTGAAAATAAATAATATATTAATGCTAATCAAATTGTTTTTGGGCAAAAATATAATTTTGAAAAATATATAAAAGGAAAGAGGGCAAAATAAAATATTCTTTCTATAAAAATCTAGAAAAATTGAATGCTTTAATGACATATATTAAAATAGATTTTATTATTTTTTATGCTATTCTGTAAAAGAAACCGAAAATATACAATTGTTTAAAGAACACGATAACCCATATGGATGAAGCAGAGGCTACGGTATTTAAATGACAGGTGTTAAAATGACGTGGAATATATATAGAATACAGTGTCTGATTACATACGCAAGTATATAATTTTATCTGTTGCTATATTAGCTGCAAATATTCAGTGGGACGGTCTGTTTGGACGTCAGTGATAGTGACACTCAATTAAAACCTTAACCCAGTGGGGGCGACCTCCACAGGGGCAGTGTCCTCCTTCCTCTAACATCAACTTCTCGGAAGAACTTTCAAACCCACATAATGAACGTGCCCGTATTCAGCGTGAACAGAGGGTCAGTTTAGGCAGAGCTAGAAATCGAATTCGGTCCTCCGAGTGCAATCCCCGTGCCTTAACCACTGGATAATCCCACCTCAAAGTTCATCCATCTGTCCTTCAGACCGTATACATTACATCAAAATCCATAGGGTTCATGAATAATAATACGTATATAGAGCATTTGGCGAAAATTTTGTCGTGCCAAAATAACATTTTTTAAATAAGTTAAAAATTTAAAAAACATTTTTATATAGAAGACACTTCTCATTGCAGATACTATCTTCCATGGACGGGTTTCGCTATTATTCTGCGATCGTCAGCAGGGAATAGAAGAAATCTGTAATGATAGTAAGAAACATGTCACTATTTTTTACGAGCTTCTATGGGAACTGACAATTTCAGTCCTTCCACGTGGTTGGTATAACATTTGCTTACAATTTAACTCAGGTCACAAGGAGCTGCAAAGACAAATTTCATAAAACACTAATCGGCCTAAAAGGGACGTCCCCCCAAAATATGAAAGATATCCCAGCCACAATTTTTAATCAATTTTATGCCGGTCATATAGAAGGATTTAAATTGTCATTTTCCATAAAAGCTTGTTAAAATTGAGGATTTTAGCAAGTTTTGCACTACTTTTGCAGCCGACAAGCTATATCTTCCATGCTAACGAGCGCATAATAAACACGAAACCGGTCCATGGATGTTGGTATTTGCAATGGGAGAGCCATTCCTATTTTGGGGGGCGCCCCTTATAAGTGGGTTTTGTGTATAATACACTTTTATATGTTTAATATTTTTTTCTCAATTTTGCATTCATTCGGTTATGTGTTAGGGCATGTGTTATAGAATGTGTAATTTCTCATGTTTCTTCTCTTCTAACTACGAGCGAATCTTTTATTTAGGTAATTTTAGTTCACTTTTCAACTAGTTTCGAATGAAAGAAGTTGCAGCACAAATAGCGTATATATATAAATATTACACAGTTATCAGTTTTAAATAGTGTCCTCAGTAAAAATGTGTATTCACGATCCTTAGTTAATAGATATACGTACCCTTGTTTTTTCAGTTATTAGATATACGTACGTTTACCCTCGGTAAGAACTTATATATCTAATGCCAGGCATTGTCCTCATTCTAACGGTGTATACACATAGACCTCATTCTAACGGTGTATATGCATCGTCCGCATTCTAACGGTGTACATGCATTGTCCGCATTTTAACGGTGTATACGCATTGTCCGCATTCAGACGGTGTATATGCATGGTCCGCATTCTAACGGTGTATAAACATGGTCCTCGTTTACCTTGCAAAGATACATACTTGAAATAAAACTATTTTTAAAATTTTCTTGCCACATATGTCATTAACTTCCTTCCAGGATGCCTAAAATGTGAAAATTATATCAGAAAAATCATTAATTCTGGAGGTCCTCAGTTTGGTGGGTTCCCCGCAGCGTCCTCGTTTTCCACCAAAAACCAACCTGTGTGTGTGTGTGTGTGTCAGTGGGTCTGTGGAGACGATAACTGACGAACGAATGGACCGATTCGAACCAAATTTGGTACAAAAATCACAATCTGTAAACACTGGAAGCCTATTGTTTTTATACGCAATCGAATGTTCAGAACCCCCTTAATTTTCGAATGAAATTTTGAAAAAATCGTCAAAAAATCAAAACCAATATTCAAGTTACGCAAATAGACATTTCTTATGTAATTTTTCATTAGAAAACGATTGACATAAATTTTAGAACGCTAACATGAACCGCTCTCGAGATATTGCACATTTTTCAAAAAAATTATCAAAAAGTCATATAAAATAGAAAAAAAAATATTTCCTATTGAGAAACATGTTCACTTTTCATATATAATATCATGCAATAAATTGGTTGACATCATTCTCGTGGATCTAGCTCGTTCCATTCATGAAAAAAGATACTTTGAGTATTACTTTTGCATTTGAACGCCAATTTATCTGCTGTAAGAACAACTTATTTCTTCGTCCATAACGCTTGGCGAGATTTTGGCGACAAAATTGGCGGAATGTCGCCAACTTGGCGACTTTTTGAAATGTTGCCAAATTAACGAAAATCTCGCCAAATGGGTAAAAATCAATGAAAATGACGACTAATTGTCGAAAATTCAATATCTTGGAAAGGATATTAGTATCTACTAGAAGAAAAACCTATTTATTTTACTCTAAAAGTAGTAAATTCATTTCATTTTATAAGGAAAGTCATGTGTTGCCCACATCAGATTTTTTAAATTAGATTTTTAACAGGGAAGGCTCAACTTTTTAGCCTCTCACTGTTACATCTGTCTTAAAGCACATAGGTTCCTATACGTATCCGGTAATACGCAATACACACCATTCGTCGATGACTAGAAAAGTAAACCTAAATTATCGACGTCCATTAAGGCAATTGCAACTGACCACCAAACATAAGCAGGATTATCTAGTTTGATATTGAGGCTAGTTTGATATTGATCTTATACAGTGCCCAATTGTAGTCGTGCAGTGTTTAGTTACAAATCACGCTTGTCTCACGAAATAGATGATCACAATATGTGTGTATGGAGGGAACCTGGCCATAGATCCAATCCAGCGACAGTGGTCGAACGACAGACGGACATTACACCTGAAGTTACAAGCTGAAGAACTGTCTCCTGTGATAACTGATCTCCTAGTTTTGCTACAATTCACTTTGCCAGCACTTTGACAACATTCTGCAGCATTTGTATTCACTATGCCACGACGCCTTTTAGATGCTGTTTACCAGCATGATAATACCAGATCTCGCACGACGAGATACCTTAACAACGCTTTATTGTGGTTCATACTCTAACGTGACCTGTCACGTCGCGAAACCTCTCAACAATCGAATATGTCTTCTATATTCTGTGATCGTGATGGCAGTTGTAGTTGTCACCGAATGTGAGCCCGACAATTCAGAACATATAAAAGAATATACAACATGATTAAACTATTATTTGAGTTCATGCTCCGCCACATATCGGCTTGTATCGCCACCAAAGGCGAATTTACTACGTATTGACATAGGACCTTTATGTTGTTACTGGTCTGTCATAAAAAACCTTTTTGCAATGAAAATGCAATCACTTTATATTTTTACTCATAACGTGTACGAAGTTTAAAAACGTTAGACCACTTTCTTCGGGGTTCGTCTTTTTTTTTCTACAACAGAGTGTATTTCGTTTTATTGTATATTAGCTCTCTATCAAAGTCATTTCACCTTAACTGACTGCAACAATCGATAACCTTCCGTGACCATGTCTTTGATAATCACGAAAACTGCTCAAACCAACGTTAACACTGAGGTGGTATAGAAGCGGTCAATTGCCTGTGTTCAAACACGATATTTTCGTGTTCACTTCAGATAAGTGTCTGCAAACGTCTTTTTATGTTTTCTTAAATTCTTTACAGTCTGTACACTTTCGCTTTTTTATGATGATCTTGAGACTTGCATAAGGAAACTTTGAAAGCAACATGGCTCCAAGGCAAAAGGTTGAAATAACAAATTAATGTAAATGTTCTTTCTCTCTATGAAAGTGAATAAATGGAATTTCAAAATCGAATTCATTAGACTAATTGCGTTTCATTTTATTGAATATTTATATCACTGAAAGCGTGGAATGTAAGTAAACGGGGAAATATACTTTGAAATACAACCTGCAAATTCTTTAACATTTCGATTTTCCTAGATAATTCAAATGAGAGTGTTTCGTATCAATCTTCACTTTTATTCAAACTATAGGACAGCAAAATGATTACAACATAATATTATAGAACAGCAAATTGATTACAACACAATATTATAGGACAGCAACCTGCAAATTCTGTAATATTTCAATTTTCTTAGATTATTCGAATGAGAGTATTTCGTATCAATCTTCACTTTTATTCAAGCTATAGGACAGCAAAATTATCACTTTTGAAAATTCACACATTTCTCTGTGTAGCACCGTTCAAAATTAAGTTATATAAAACTAACAATTTTCCCAATCATTTTATCAAATGCTTTTATCATGAAATTAATTTGATAAAATGATTTCATCAATCATTTTCATCAAATGAATCATTTTCGTCAGTTATCATCAAATGATTAAAGTTTTCGTCTATAACATTGTACCTACTTCTTACCTATGCATTTTTCCATAATTCAATGGGTTTTTAATTTTCTTTTACGTACCCACACAATATAAAAAAATTCGATGTTCACACGAAGCAATCTTTATTACAAAACAGTTCACTCAAACAACTGTAAAAAATACCTGTTAATAAAAATGTCCGATAGCAAAACAATATAGTCCCGTGGTAAACGCATGCTGCAATATTTTGGACTTGAGATCAGGAACCACATTTTAGTATTTTTGTAGTTCAGCCGCAATTTGAATGGGGTTTGGGAAAATGACATGCATGGATCCACTTTGAAGATCAGATTTTGGTGAAAATATGCCCACAGTGTTTGAGTCCCCTTTCAGTTACCGTGCTGGAGGGGCTGCCGCGAAAAGTAGAGTTTGCCTGAAGAGATTCAGAAACTAATGGGGACTTATTTTGGTCCCTTGGTAACGTTCCGGAGACGAATCCAAACCGTTTCAAGATTGGAGGCTTTGTTTTTTAATTTTGGAGAGATAATTTAATTTTGACAAAAACGAAGAGATGATTTTGTGACAATGATAGCAAGCAAGACGAAGCTCCCAAAGGAAATTTCAGAGATATAGGGGCGAGTGGGCAACGCCGACTCCATGACTGGCAAAGTTTCGGTGAGTTGCAACTTGGAACTTTATCCATTTATATTTTCCTCCCTCTCCAAATTTGCGACAATTAGTAAATGAGTTATTTCACGTGGGTGACCATCCCATCTACACTCATTATTTCAGTCAATGTGAGTAAAAAGTCGCTTAAGCTGTGACTAATACACCATCTTTAAGTCACACCGTCATTTATGAAGCCAAGCGATCAGATATAAACTGTATACCAGTCGTGCACAACCCGCGGCCCTCGGTCTAATCGTGTGCGGCCCGCCGCCACCCTCAGCTGAGTGAACACATAAAAAAAATTCCAAGACTTTCGCAAAAAAAAAAAAAAAAAAAAAAAAAAAAAAAACTGTATTATAAAATTTTATAAAAAGTTATTTTTTATATCAAATTTTCTTTAAGATTTCGACTACAAAACAAACAAGAAAGATCAATCATGCTTAAAGCATTGATTATGAAACACTTTCCAACTTCAATGCAATTTTATTTAAACATGTATAAAATGCAATACATTCCTCAGTAATATTTTAAAACTTATCTCAATACTACATTAATTTTTTTATATTTGAAACCTTAAACCTTCATCGAAAAAAATTAACTTCATTCAAATGACGGCATTAAAGTATAAATTGCCTGGTTTAAACATCTCTAAAATGTGATACATACCTCGGTAATAATTTTAGAATTATCATAATACTACGATAATTCATTATATTTGAAAACTTCATCGAAAACAACTGAAATTCATTAAAATGACGTCATAAAAAATAACACGCCTGGCTCTCTCTATAAAAGCAACATTTCATTCATAAATAATTCCCCCATTCATGTCATTCGTCACAATACTATAACAATTTATTTTATTTAAAAATTAAGACCATCGAGCTACAAGTAAGTAAACTCTATGCGTAAAACTTCATCGAAAAATATCGTCCTTCTCTTTCTAAAATCAATGAATATTTCATTCATATCAGCTAAGCAGACTCCATGGACTAAATGATTTTGTGTTAAAGAATTACAGCGATTCTAATACAACTCATTCTACATATTTTGCTGTTTACATTTTACATAGGTGAAAAATAGGCTTAATAGTAGAAATAATCAAATTTGGATGAGCATTTAAACTGAAATATATTGTCATTGCGTTGTTTCAGTATGTAGATGCACAGAATTTAGGCAAAAATAAAGTAGTTTTAGGGCGGATACAACACTCAATATGAATTAAAAAGAACTTTAAAAATCACGATTTTGAGACAAGATGGATGCCATATATCATTTTGAAGTGGGTCATGTGATCGTTTCATATCATGGACACGTGATCGCTTCATATAAGAGGTGTTATTATTATTTTAATTTTTATTTAAAACACTACTGAATATATTTCGCTGAATTTTTTTTATATATTTTATGGAACAATTTGAATATTGCCTAAAATTTTCGAAGCAATTTGTGAATTTTAAATCCGCTTAAAAAATGCTTGAAAAATTAGATCCCATAGGGCTCAATGTATTCCATTTTTTCAACCCGGGTTCAATCCAAAACTAATTGGGTGATATTATTCATTTATATTCCCATAGGTCCTATAGACAGTCTGAACAACATACTAAAATTTCATTTTGATTAAGTCACTTTTACGGCAGTTATCGTGCTAACGGACAGACAGACAGACAGACAGACAGATAGACAGACAGACAGACAGACAGAATGAACAAAGTCATAAACACTTTTCAACTTCGTT
The DNA here is from genome assembly GCA_951213105.1 of Amaurobius ferox. Lineage (NCBI taxonomy): Eukaryota > Metazoa > Arthropoda > Arachnida > Araneae > Amaurobiidae > Amaurobius > Amaurobius ferox. Next base: position 33,514,560 of record OX578138.1, read on the forward strand.
GTAAAGTGTTAATAAAAAGAGTAAATCAAACAGCTTTAAATTAAAAATTGTCAAATTTTTACAATGAGAAGTGGAGTGTTTGAATTATTACACTGCCATGGTAGTCTTTCGTTGGCTTGCTTTTGAATTTTCTGACATACGTCTGCCATATGCTGTTGTTGACAAATACAATGACAAGACATGTTTCTGACAAATACAAGGAGTTGTTGGGACAAATGAGAAAGGATAAAATCAAATATTTGCAACATAAGTTTGCAAACCAACAAACTTGAGAAATCTTTGGAAGTGTTTGCAATACCATTCGCGACAAATATTGAAACAGTGCCCGTCAATTTTCAGATGGAGCTTATCGAAATTCAGAGTAACAAAGCTTCTTTGCCAGAATTTTACAGAAATTACTTGCCCTGTAAAATGGAAAAATTGAAAATTTACGCTCAAAATACGATAACATTATTCGGGAGCACCTATTTATGTGAACAATCATTTTCATTAATGAAACAAGTGAAATCAAAAGGTCGTTCTCGTCTAACTGATGAACACTTGGAGGGAAACCTACGGATCGCTGTATCCAACATTGAACCAGACATTGAAAGAATAATGAAAATCAAATAATGTCAAATTTCCCACTAGCTCTACAAAAAAAATAAAAGGATTTTGGCGATGTCTGTACGTGTTTGAAGCAAGTGAGTTGTTTTATTCATTTTTGTATTAGTTTTTAATTTTCACTTTGAATTTTTTATTTCGGTATTTGCTAAAAATATAATGCTGGGTGGTACCCCCCCCCCCCCCCTTGCGGCCCGCCGTTGCTTAGTCTATGTGAAATTTGTCCGCAGGTGCTAAAAGGTTGTGCACCCCTGCTGTATACCATAGTGGCGTGCAATGAGATGAAGCAAAGGAAGCAATGCGTCGCTACATGAGTGTAGTATTTTAACTGGTTTGGAATTTTGTTTTTCCTACAATACACATGGTAAGGTAAAGCATTGGAATCAAGCTGTACTTTCTTTTTCGCATGCTTTTGCAATTCCCGGCACATGGACTCATGGAATTCAAGTGTTCCGAAAAGTCCTGGTTGGGAATCACTGGTCTGTTAACATTCTAAATTTCGCTTATATGTGGAATTTTAAAGATTGCAGCCACAGACGCGGGCTTTAACATTGATTCACTTCCTAGTTTTTAACGCATTACAATCAAAGTAAAAGTTTTTGCGTACAGTAACCGAAATTATACATTTATGGGGGACGAGACTTGCGTCACTCTCTGCTACAAATGACATTCCCAGTTATATGCTCGGACCTGAAGAATTCTTTTGGTCTAAGCGTTATAGCGCAGGTCTACCATACTCTTGATCCCAAGTTCACACCTAACCCAAACCGACGCGGCAAGTGCCCTCCTCCCCTCCCCCCAACTTTCAAGCGTATGATATCTACTTTAGGATATCTACGCTTTCAAGTGGACACACTGCTTTTGGGGGCCGCGAACTACAATTGCTTCTTCAATTACAATTGTAAGCCTTCTTTTTCACTTCAGAAACATACTGCTCTTAACAAACACCGAGATACAACTGCCTATTTCAGTAGCTATGTTTCTTGGTGTATATGAAGAGCATGCCATTTCTGACTTGAGGAAGAGAGCTTGTATAATGCCCTCGAAACAAATGCAGTCGTCTTGTTTATGTTAGCCTACTTTCTTCAAAGAAGTACTAGAACGTTGTTTTCTCACAAGCAGTTGTTCATTTTTTATTCTTGAAATAAAATGTCTGACGAATGTGTATAAATTCGTGTAATAAGAATCGGCAATAGCATTTCAGTTTATTAAAACTAAAAAATAGAAAATACGTAAACATCTAAATTACAAAAAAAAAAGAAAAGAAAAAACTTGCATCATTCAAAACTGCTAACCGACTCAGGCTAGATGTGCAACATCTTGTTTATGAGTCTGGGATAATAATTCTATTAATTAAAGCATTTTTGTAATTGCGCTACAGTTACAAAAGCTCAAGACACGACGGCGTGTTTTCTTTGAATTTGTTATTTGCATCTCCTTAACATTCGTCAGTAAGCTAGTTTGGGCGAGATTCAACAGTCGTCTAAATTGACGGTCAGTATATACATAATCCGTGGCCCTTTGACGTTTTGGAAACTGGCAGTGCAAGATATTCTGAAAGAGGCTGTAAAATTCCAAAGTCTGATGTTTTTATAATATATGTGTCTCGTCTGTGTCTCGGGCCATTTTGCTCACTTTAGACAGGATCGTCTATCGGTATAGGTAAATATGCAAATGCTCAAGGTTCTCGATTAAAGGGGATCCATGTTCGTTATCAAGCACCGTGACGAGAGAGGGAATTCTTAAGTAGAGTGCGATAGCATAACGATTGGCCTGAAACTACTTTTATTTACTTTTCAAACTGCTGCTAAAGTAATAAAACTGAAATGACTTCATTTAAAAAACGTACAAAATAGTATTAACAGTGGCGAATGGTTTCGAAGACACGAAATAGCCTCCTTCATCATAACACACAAAAAGCTAACCTTCAATTGTGAAGGCTGGATCGGCGATTGATGTTAGAACAACAAACGTGACTGAAACAGGGAAAAGGGTTGACAACGGCGAGAGAAGAAAAAAAGTTAAAAACCAAGTATAAGGAAACAAGAGGTAAGACACAATGAATGAAAGGTAAAATACCAAACAGGAAAATGAATGCTCAACCTAGAATTAAAAGCACTTGTTTAGCGAGTAAAACAACAAACATAAAATACCTATTAAATTAAAAAAGACAACTAACCGGTTTCGGAAGCAACGCAGAGTCGACCAAATCAGCAGAAAAAAATAATGCATTCTAAATAAATACGAAAAATAAGTAGAGCATAAAATGCTTTTGGAAGCTGAAAAGTTCGTTAACAAATACTTTAGGAAAAACAAAATTCAGAAAAAGGATACAAATTACCGAAATAAGAAAAAGGAAGCAAACGTATTAGAAAAATGAAATCTAGAGAAGCTAGCTTCGATGCATTGTGTAATGATCCTGATCTCTAAACCTGGCAAAGATGTTCAGATTGTTGATTTGGATAGAAACATATTATGTTGAGAAAGTGGAAAATTTGATTAATGAAAGTCTATATAGTTCTACCTGTCGTCGAGTAGAGCTGTGCTTGGCAGCAAATGGTTGTCATTTTCAGTGTTTGTTGTAACGCACGATGTTATGCAGACATTAAACTATTTACTGTGAATATTTCATTTCACCGTCTTTTTTGAATTGGGAAATATCAAACGAAATGTGGGTTGCGCGACTTTAGAAACACCCTGTGGTCAATTGTACTAGATTGTAAGCTATTCATAAAGCAGGTGTTCTTTTCAAATCCATCATATTTATTATCGGTGCTGCTTCCAACAAATTAGCGAAACTGTAGTTTCTACTCTCTCTCTCTTGTATTTAGTAACAATATTCATACTTGCCAAATTTCTGCGGAATTTGTAAAGTAAATGTGTAATTTAAACTCTCATGGTTTGAGGGTCTTCTTATGTACCAATGCCCTTGTTGATAGTACATTGTGTTGTCTCATTGTTTATCTTACCAGCACTGTTTATCTCAAAATTATTTTGTCTCTCATAATAAATTATACAGTATGTCTGCTAGCTTGGCTATAGGTAATCCACTCAGTCCTGTTCTCAGTGACATCTCTATGCATTATTTTGAAGTTAAGTTTTTTGAAATTATCCAGTTTATTTTCTATACTCGTTACGTGGATGCTTCTGGGTCAATCTCTTAATGATGCTAATGGTATTGTGGATATTTTGAATTCCATTGATTCTTGCATTCAATTTACCTATGAAATGGAAAACAACAGTCATTTTATGTTTTGGATGTCTTGGTCATCCGCATCAATGAAGAATTAGTTTCCCACTAAGATTTTTCGTAAACCTTTTTTAGTCTCTTTACCTCTACATAAAAAATTTCTGCCATCCTCTTAACCAGATAATTGCTGCTTTCAATACGTTTTTCCATCTTGCTTTGAACGTTTATTCTACTATGAATTTTCTCAATTCTGAAATCAATTATTTAAAAACTGCTGTTGTCGATCGCTGTGGAGCTTTTGTGTTACATTTCGTTTCGGATTGGTTGGACTGTTCTCCATTGTGCTTTCTGATTGGCTCTCTCACTCTAAATCCAGTACTTAAGCATATAAACTCTGTCTCTTCTCTTTGAACTCGTTTCGGCTTTTTGATTGCAGATTTGTTGATTCTCTTGCACTGACAAAGGTATCCAGCATATGCCAGAAACATTTGTATGCTGCATTATTATTTTATTTGTGCTTAAATACGCTGTTCAAGTTTTCGTCATACTTTGTGCAAAGTGCATAAGATAAATATGTTTCTTCATGAATATGTTTCCTTTGCACAAAGTGCATAAGTGCAGTGCATAAGATGCAATGCACTTTGCATAAGTTATTTACGTATTGAAGTTATTTTAATTTTATTACGTTTTATTTGTTCTACAGCAATGGGAATCAATGTGTTGTCTTATAAAAAGACGATGGAATGGTTGTTTTATGTAAATAATTCGGATGGTTAAAATTAATTAGAAGAATGTTGGGCTTTTATTCACTATTCGACATAACTTTTATAATGCTGCTTCAATGAATAAATATAAATATATACTTGGTTTTAAAGGAGACGAAACTTTCGCGTTTTACATAAAAGGTGTGCATAAGGTGGCCATTCAAATCAGAAATACCATCAGTTCCCAATAAAATCAAATATTCAAAATCTCCTATATCCGGTTTATCAGGGACGCCAGGTAAGCGAGAAGATCCAAATCTTGATTGAATATAACACTTGAAAGAACTTGCAGTACCATACTAAATTTTTATATTTTCTCACACTCTCCCAAACACAATCTTTGGTTCGAACTCCCACTTACATCCATCTCTACCTTAGAAACGTCAAGACCATGCCATCGCCTGTGATAGAATCTCTCGCGGAGTTTTCGAAATTACAGAGATCAGAATTCAACACATCCATTGAAAATGTATTTTTTGCTATTAACATCCAATGACGTATTTTAAACAGATTATTAGGATGGGTTCGACGTCTAAATTTAAATAAAAATGCAGATTTACAATATAAATCTTCATTATTCGTCCAAAACTTTTTCTTTCTGGATGACAACACCCCTCCCCCGCCTCCAGAGTTTATATGCAAGTAACACCAAATAAAGAATTCTGGCAATATCCGAATTATACATTTAACATTTCTAGACATACTAGCCGCTACTTTGCCTCTTCTGTTCTTAAATCCTGGAACCGCCATAAACTGTAAAAAGGAAATACATGGATGAAAAAATAATGGCGATGATTCTCACACCAGGAAGACTATTTGAGACCATTATACCGGGTTAGAGGCTGTAGTGCAAAATTCGTATGCCCCACCTTCAGTAACGGAATATCTAGATGATAAGAAGTTACAGTGTTGTACCTCTGGTAGTGGTAGTCGGTCTTAAACTTTTATAGAGGAATGCGTTCGTGGTAGACTTAAGAAAAGCTGGGTGTAAGGCCCACTAAGAAAACCAAAGGAAATTAACTTGCTCAGTTTATACTTGCAATTTGAGTAGATTTCAGAATTGTATCCAATCTCTGAATTCAATAGTCAGTTAATATCAAAATTACTCAGCTATCATAACTTTTCTAGTTATGTCATAGATGTTATTTTTACGCATATATTTAACTCCGTGTTTTTCTAAAAATGATACAACTTGACTCATAGTTTCAACTGTGGGAGTTGGCACGCTTCCATGCAGAGTAAATTTTAACAAACCGACTAAAACGTTCCTTCTTTTAAAAATATTTTTCTTACAGTTTTCATGTATATACGTGTGTAACCTGTCAGAAAAGATAACAAATTTAGGTAGTGCAAATAGTCGACAAGGCTGAACAAGGAAATTAACTTTTCATGTTTTAATACTCATTTTTTCTCGAAATCAGTGAAAATTTTCGAAAAAAAGAAAAGTCAAAATAAACAGTAAAGCAAATAAAGATCTCTACAGGAAATATTCTATATTCAGCCCTCAGGGCTTATTTGCTACCTGGATGGCATGTGCTTGTTCAAATTTAAATTTCTAAACCTTGAATTGGGTGTGTTATACCTCCTACATGTGACGGCATCTGTTTTCCTTATTTGCTCTTTATCTATCAACTAAGATATTGCCCTTGTATATTGACCCCTACTGAGCAGAATAGAAATATTTCGCCTCATTAACACATTTCAATTCCACTTGTAAATACACCCACGGAACATCGACGCTTCTGTTCCGTATTTTGGCTGTGTACTCGTACTACCTTCTTATATTTTCCGAAGGGTTATTCAAATATGTTTTATGTGTGGCAAGTTATTATAAAAGTAACTACTAAAGAACCCAATGTCTGGAAGAAATAAAGCAAGAGGCACTAAACTATTGACGCGTTGCAGATTGTGAGCATTCATTGCTGCTAAGTGATACTTTTGAGAACCACATCAAAAAGGATGACCAAGATTTCAACTGACCCAAAACTCTAGGATAGTTTCAGTTTTTCTTACAGAGTAAAAACTTGGGTTGTACTAGTTGGATATACCTGATGGAATCTCTTGTCTGTGATTCAATCAATGTCGACTGGATGTATAAATAATTGAGAAAAATAAGCAATTACAAAATTACTACAACAGAAAATATCAATTTGTGCATCATTAAAATATAGTGCGTAATCATTGTTCGTTAAAATGAGAAATACTAGGTGGAAAAAAACTCATTATTTTACATCCAACGAGAACGTTAGGTATATAGATTTGCATCATATCATCACGTATATTTCACATTGTAACATAAATTTATAGGAAACAAACTTATTATCACCAGAATTTGAGCAATTATATATTTTTGACTATTTAAGTTTTTAGCCGAATTAGGGGTAGGGGAATCTTAGAAATTAGCACCCTTCAAAATCAATTCAGCAACTTCAGTGATCATATGTTGCAACTCAAATGGCTTGAGCGAAAAGGACTTTAAAATCCTAGCAAGACATCAGCATTTTCAAACTAATAACCTTAGATCTTTCTATGATTTAAATCCTTAATATGTACAGGAAAATTTGATTATTCATTGCGTTATTTTAATTTATGCTAAAATAGCCACATTCATGCTAGAAGTATCGTAGACATTATTTCAACGACCAATTATCATTGTTATATTTTTTTAGAATTTCGTGTATCAATTTTTAGCTTAATCAAGTACTAAATACAGAATATATAAAATGAGACTGCATTGCATTATTCTGTACTATAATAAAATGTATTATATTGACGACGGTATCAACGTAACAGAAATTAACCTTCAGCGCCAGACCAGAACACGTATGTACAAACACGTAAACAAGCAACACGGAAACATCACAGATATCAGGATCTTTTTTTAATTTAAATGTCATGTTTTATAAATTCCAAAAATTCCAGTCGAGAAGAAATCAAGCAAGTAACAATGAACCAAATAGCAAACAAAAAGTTCCATTCTCTTCCTGAAGCTTGCACCCTGGAAGCCACGTGCTTGTTCACATATTCTCCCAAACTCGGAGCCTTGAATTGGGGCGTTATACCTCCTACACATGACGACAGCTGTTTTCTTTCTTTGCTCAGCCATTTTACTATCATCTGAAGCGCTGACCTTGAAAACTGACCCCTACTGAGCAGAAAAGAAAAGTTTCGGCGATTCCTCATTAACACCTTTCACATGCAAATGCAGCCAGCTACGAGACATCGACGCTTTAGCTTTACTTTTGGTTGCCCTCGCATCATCTCCTTTCAGAAGATTTATGGGGAGATGTTCCATGTCTGGAAAGACAACATAGAGGCAGCTACTGGAGAGATCCGACTATGGAAGGGTAGACGTCAAGAGACATTAAGTTATTGATAAATTGCGGATTATGCACGTTTATATTAGTATTTTACTTGCGAAGCCCATATCACAAACGGTAAGTAAAAAAAAATATCGACTGACCTAAAACCTTAGACACGTATGAATTTATCTCTTAGAAAAAGATCTTGAGTTGCACCTGGTGATAGAGACAAGATTGGTTGAAATATTGTAAATGTCTGGCATTATTTATAGACAGGAAAAGCAAGTGAAAAGTATTACGATATAAAGCATTAATTTTCACATTAAAAATATTACATAATTAATTATGGCTATAATAAGGAATAACATTGTTTAGAAACTATTATATTAACCCTACAGCAAAAGTGCTTGCTTATAATACTAATGTTTTTCACTTAGATATTAACATTTTCTTTGTAATTTTATAAGCTGGCCATTGTCGAGTTTTACATAACATCTATACATTTTGCAGTTCCGGAGGTTTATTTATCCAAGGAACACTGATATGAAAGCGATGTTGGGAAATGTGTTTACTTCACTAAATACCATTAAGAACAAACGGTCTGCAGTCTGGTACTAGAAAGATGTCAATTGCTTTTATTATCATTTAGCATGTTGACCTTGTAAATTAACCCCTCTCTCTACTGAATAAAAAACATATTGTTTGATTTCTTATTAACGCCTTTCACGGCACACGTACGGCATGGAAGTTCTGATTTTATATTTTGGTTTTGTGCACACGATCACTTTATAATTTAATGAAATTGTTTACCGATATCCGTAAGATAAAATTGTAAATGAACATTTTAGTTAATTTTATACCAGCGCTTAAAGCCTTAGCCAAAGATCTGTTTAAATAGATCACTGAGAGACACTGCTGGGTGGGTCATATATTTTGAATTATTATCTATTCACACAAATTTTAGTGAATTTTACTTGTAAAACTCATAACCAATGAACAAGAAAATATTTTGATTGGCCAAAACCCCCAAAACGTATCAAATTATCTTTTAGAATGAGTTTGGGTTGTTTGGGCAACCGTCAAGATTTCCTGTAATCTATCATCAGCATGCTGTCTTGGTTATTGTTGGAAATAGACAATGAAAAGAAGCATGATAGATGCGATTTATTTGCACATTATTAAAATGCAGTGCGTAATCATTTGGAGTTATAACAAGATTTGCAAGTAGAAGAAATAATTTTTATTAATCCAACAAGAAAAATGTAGCGTTCTCTTCATCTCACCAATTATTACATAGATTTTACGTGATATTATAAACTTATTCTTAATTTGTTTTCAGATTTTCAGTAATTATATAGATTTTTGCATACTGGAGTCCGAACTATGTTAGAAATATGGAATAGAGCATCTATTATGACTAAAATCTATTGTTTCGCATTCGTGACAGGAGCAACATAAAGATTTTTGTGGAGACCAATGAATTTGTTTTTCATTGTTTTAGACGTTAAACAGTATTTTTTTTTGGGGGGGGGAGGGGGAAGCACGTCCCAAATAAATAGAGATTAAATAAAATGTTAATTATTATAATAGCATGCATTGTATTCATAGTATAAACATCACGAAAAGTAATTTCAGGATCCAACATAAACATGCAAACACTTGAACAGACAGAGAAGAACAAGGTTTCTAAGGTTTTAGATTTATGTATAATTTTCTTTGGCAATTTCTGAATAGTTTACAGAAAAGCAAAGAGTTAACAATAAACTGATTAACAAAGATATCTATTCTTTTCCTAAAGCTTGCGCCCTAGAAGACAGATGCTTATTCAAATTCTCTCTCAGTCTTCACATCTTGAATAAAGGCGTATAATTCTTTCGCGGCAGTCTTTTCCTTTAATTGTTCAATTCTTTTTTGTATCATCTTCCACGCTGACCTTGAAAGCTGACCCCTACCGAGCAAAACAATGCTTGGACAATTCCTCATTTTCATCTTTCACATGCAAGTGGTGCATTTGCATGTGAAAGATGAAACAGAACATCATACAGAACATCGTACAGAACATCGAAACTTTCGTTTAACATTTAAGTTGAACTCACATTTTGCACATTTTCAAAAGATTTACTCTAAGATGTTCTAATATGTTTTGGAAGACAAAATACAGTTACTGAAGAGTTTCAATAGGACAGATACTAAAATTATTGATAAATTAGGATTGCACGCGTTTATTTTTATATTTTACTTGTAGGGCCTTTATAATGAAAAACAGTCAGCAGCAACGGATTTCCATTGACCACACGCACGTTTGAATTTACTTTCAAAGTAAGAACTGGGGTTGTACTGGTAATAAACAATAGTTAGTTGACAGAAAATTCAAAGTCTAGTCTTGTTTGATGATGGAAACGGCAAATAAAGATGGTTTCAAGGCAAAACAGTTATTTGCACATAATAAAATTTTATACAAAAGCGATGGAAGTTATAAGAGAAATGCTGTTAGAAATTATTTTATGATCCCACCAAGAATATTTTAAAGCATAATCAAAATGTCCATTAAGCTATTAATGTTTTCCAACTTGGGGAACTAACCACTGTTGAAACACCTGATTTTTTTTTCTCCTGCATGTATATATCTTTTGATACGGTGTTTGAGATGCGAGTAAGGGCGTCTCTTTATATAATTCTGTATTTTACCCTTCTTCATGTTGAGTTGTTTTTACGTATACAGCACATTGGCTTTTTCATTGGATTGTAGTTGGGCATGTTGATATTATGATACTATAATTCCTGCGGTGATAATACTACTCAAGGTGTTAGAGGTACACCATTGGTCGGAGAAATAAGACAAGTAATATCAATAAGAAACAGAAAAAATGGATGCGAAATATGATGCTGAAGAGACATAAATTAAGAGACATAAATTACAGAGACATAAATTAAATAGAATCATGCTATAACTTGAAGAAATAAGGTCCCTTAGACAAACATTAACAATATTGGCATTATAAATTTTATTGATATTAAAAAGCTTCAAAGAAATCCAAACAGAAGAAACTCCAAATCAACTGTCATTTAATTCGTCAATATACAACTGAATTTAAACGAAATGGAATATTAATACAGTTGAAAGTGCGAAGTTCAATTCAACCCAGAGGATAATACTTCTTTTTAAACCATAATCAGTCTTATCGAATAGAACAAAGAAAACTAGTATCAATTCATTCCTATTCTGGTAAAATTCCCCCTTTTCGAATATCCAGTTATTGGTTCATCTGAAATGTCAGCAAAAAAAAAAAAAAAAAAAAAAAAAAAATCTGCTAACCTTGAAATAAGACTCGTGTTGATCAAAAAAAAATCTATCGCTTTATCACACTTTCGGAGAACTCTGCAGGTTGTCCAACACCCAATTGCCATGTAATCCATCACAGTGTGTCTACTATAATTTCAATGCTCGTACAGCCATGTCCGAAAGGTCACAAAGGGCTGGTCCTTCGATTGGCAAGCAGGTAATACACTACAAGTCCTATGCAGAAAGAATCATTACGATACATGTTCCAAACGGGAAAAATGACTAAAAATGACTTTAGAGGAGTTTTTTAAGATATCCAACTGTGATTACTGCCGGATTGTGTCACGGGTGAAGAACCAGAATTGCGTCATTATTACGGAATATCTAATGTGAGAGCCTGCACTCGACTTTCTGATACATTCCTGTTCCATATTGTTTAGGTCTACTTTGAATTACAATCGATATCATAATACAAAATTTCGACAAATTTTAATTTTTTTTTTGTTTAACGATTTCCCGTAATTTTCGTACTTTATACATTTAAACTTATATGTGTATAATTTCTTTTTGACATATGTTTTGATTAAAAATTATAAAAAACGATTTTTTTATAAAAAAGAATTTTTTCGAACTCCTTGCTTTTACTCCCATGCTACATAATTGTATCAAACAATGTTGACATTTTCTTAATAGCAGGTTATAATTCCTTACTTTTACCTCCATGGTATTTATCATGAAGGTAAAAGTAGGGAGTTAAAACTTCATATTAAGAAAACGCCAATATCGTTTGTGACAATCATTCAGGTGGCGCTAGGATAAGATAAGAAGTCCTGCATTGTATGCATTTCTATGGCAAAAGGCCTAAAATATTTATTTAAACTGTCCATTTTATAAAAATAAATTAGTAGCGCAATGTAAAGTGGAAATGAAACAATCAAGAATACTCCTACGTGTTCAAAATTATTTCACCTTTCAATTTATTTTTATCTCCACATATTCTGTATCCTACAACTATGAAAACTTACTGATTAATAATACTCATAATTATAGAACACTTAATTTAAAAATAATTAAAAATACATATACTAAATACTACGCCTGTATATTATGTCAACTAACAATAGCAACTCTTTTACTAACACTAACGACACCCAAATGCAATTCTCACAGTATTATGGCATTTACAAGCGTTTCATCCATAGGAGTTTTATCCCTTTTCTAACTCCATGGTATTTATACTGCAGACTATTACTTTCCTTATATACAATAACGTATAAGGAAGGTATTGTGACAGGGTCGAAAATTCGAATTCGGGTTTTCGACGGGAGAGCACGTTTCAAGCATCCATGATCACGAATCGAGCACTTTTGAAGTGATGTCTGTGTGTGTGTGTGTGTGTGTGTGTCTGTCAGTGAGTGTCAGTGAATCTGTGGAGACGATAACTCACGGACGAATGGTCCGATTCGAACGAAATTTGGTACAAAAATTACAATCCGTAAACACTGGAAGCCTATCGTTTTTATACGCAATCGAATGCTCAGAACCTCCTAAATTTTCGAGTGAAATATTGAAACAATCGTCAAAAAATCAAAACCTCTAATAAAGTTACGCAAATAGACATTTCTTATGTAATTTTTCATTAGAAAACAATTGACATAAATTTTAGAACGCTAACAAGAAGCGTTCTCGAGATATTGTACATTTTCAAAAAAAATATCAAAAAGTCATATAAAATAAAGAAAAATACTATCTATTGAGAAACATATTTACTTTTCATATATAATACCATGCGATAAATTGGGTAACATCATTCTCGTGGATCTAACTCGTTCCATTCATGAAAAAAGATACTTTGAGTAATACTTTTGTATTTGAACGCCAATAGTCATTTATCTGCTGTAAGAATAACTTATTTCTCCGTTCGTAACGCTTAGCAAGATTTTGGCGACGAATTTCGTGGAATGTCGCCAACTTGGCGACTTTTTTAAATCTTGCTAAATTAAAAATTCGCCAAATGGATAGAAATGACGCTAAATCAATGAAAATGACGACAAAAATTCAATATCTTGAAAAGAATATAAAAATAATCTATTTTTTTACTGTTAAAGTAGTAAATTCATTGCATTATATAAGGAAAGTCATGTGCTGCCCACAGCAGATTTTTTTAATTCAATTTAGACGATTTAAATGATAAAGTAATGGTTATGAAAATAAATTTTATAAATGAATGGTACTGCATGTTTGTGTGGGTTTTATTACAACTTTGGGATATAAGATTAGTAGATTCTGTTTTATTTTTCGAACTCATATACAATTATTATGCTTTACTGGTTGTTACAAAAGGATAAAAATTGTACAGGTATATATATCATGCACCATTTCACCGTCTTAATTTTGGCGTATGCTGACCAAACCATATTTTTGTAAAATTTACAGATGGGACCATGATGATTTATTCTTCATTCTGCCTGAACCGATTATTTTGTATAGCGAAAATGAAAATTCTTATATTTCTTTCAAAGGAGATCAAATTAACATTTTAATAGAGTTTTTGAAGTACAATATCGTTTAGATTAGATTACAACTGAAATTTGCACATATTCACAACAACGCCGTGTATATCTGTTATTTATTTTTTAATATATAATTTTTTTCTCAAAAGTTGACTGTTGCAAATTGTCCAACCATTGAGTTAGAAAGAAGGAGATAATTCGCCTCCATTTTTGATCTGGGCCTATTTTTACTTACCGGACGGGTCAAAATTCGGATTTTCTGGGATTCGCGAAAATGAGTATAACTCGTTAACTAGACAATATTTCCCCCTAAAAATAGACACTTTGAGCTTTCACAATAGTTGCATTTAATTTTCAGTTTAACCAGCTCAAAATGGACGTAAATTCGGCAAATATGAACTGCAAAATTGCCATTTTCAGGTGCCTATAACTCCAGAAGGGCTAAATACCAAGAGTTAATATTTTTTCCTCACAAACTAGAAGAAAACAGATATTAGCTCATCGAGGAAAAAAATCCATTTTTAAAACCCCTTTCTATTTTTTTTAACGCTTAACTTTCCCAAAATTAAAAAATTTCATATTTCAAGGTCAAATATCTTGAAAAGGGGACCTGATAAAAATTTGAAATTTTTTGTATTAACAACGCTATTGGTGCCCTATAAGTTGTATGAATTTAATTTTGTGGTTCAGTGTGGTTTTAAAATTATGAGGACTCAAAATCTGGTAGAAAAGCATTCTCAAGATAAACAAAAAGTTATGGATCTAGATTATTATTATGGGCAAATGTAGTTCTATTTATCATTAAAAACAATTATTTATATTATATTTTGAAATTTTATATATTAAACAAAACTTACTGGTCATAATGCATGCAAGATTTCACCTTCTGCCTTAAAAAGAAAACATAAACTTGGTTTCAGATGTTTTCTAGACTTTAATCAAATTATATTTGATTTACATGTGTACTCTTTTCTATTTAATAATCAAATTTATTTGCCCTACATTATTATAAATTGTATTAGTTACTGGTAGTACACCCGTTCTTTGTACAGAACATACAAAGAAACTTAAAATTTGTAATTATGTGCAAACTCCTATGGTATTCTAAATGGCATTCTTATTTAAAATATTCAATTAAAATATTTAATTCAATTTTCCTAAAAAGAGGTATAAAAATCTCTGTTCTCGCTATACAAAATAATCTTCATAGACAGATCTGAAGAGTAAAACATCCTGGCCCCGTTTATAAACAAATTTACAAAAGATATTAAATTTGATTAATATGTGCCAAACTGAAATCGCTATGAAATTAATTAAAAATACCAATATGAAAGATATGCAAAGTATTATTAGAAGATATATATACTCGAAGCATTTTTATTCCGTTTCAACAATTGGCTAAACTTAATATATGAATTTGAAAAATATTTGCCAAACTTGACTTCAGAAATTGAAAATAGCAGTATTCCCCATAAACTTTCAAGCAGAAAGTCATAATTTATATAATGGCAAATATATTTCTAACTTATATATTAAGTTTAGCCAGTGTTTGAAACAGAATAAAAATGGTACAGGTATGTTTTCAAATGCTATTTTAACGCTTTCATTTTGGCATATGTTAATCCAATTTCATAGTAATTTCATTTTGGCATATATTGATCAAATTTTATATATTTTGTAAATTTGTTTACAAACGGAACCAGGATGTTTTAGTCTTCAGATCTGTCTATGAAGATAATTTTATATAGCGAGAACAGAGATTCTTATACTTCTTTTTAGGAAAATTAAATTTAATATTTTAATAGAATGTTTTGAATAAGAATGCCATTTTGAATACTATAGGAATTTGCACATAATTGCAATTTTAAGTTTCTTTATATGTTATGTACAAAGAACGGGTTTACTACCAGTAACTAATACAATTTATAATAATGTACGGCAAATAAATTTGATTATTAAATAGAAAGAGCACACATGAGAATCAAATACAATTTGATTAATGACTAAAAAACATCAAAAATGAAGTTTATGTTTTCTTTTTAAGACAAAAGTTGAAATCTTGCATGCATTATGAGAAGAAAGGTATGTTCAATATAAAATATTTCAAAATATAATATAAATAATTGTTTTTAATGGCATATAGAACTACATTTGCCCATAATAATAGTTTAAATGCATAACTTTTTGTTTATCTCGAGAATGCTTTTCTACCACAATTTGAGTCCTCATAATTCTAAAACCACATTGAACTACAAAATGAAATTCATACCACTTATAGGGTACTAATAGAGTTGTTAGTACAAAAAATTTCAAATTTTTATCAGATCCCCTTTTTAAGATATTTGACCTTTAAATATGCAATTTTTGAATTTTGAGTAAGTGTTAAAAAGAGGTAAAAGGTGTGTGTGTGTGTGGGGGGGGGGGGGGGGGGGTTAAAAATGGATTTTTTTTTCTCTGTGAGCTAAAAGCTGTTTTCCTGTAGTTCGTGAGGAAAAAATATTAACTCTTGGTGTTTAGCCTTTCTGGAGTTATAAGCACCTGGAAATGGCGATTTTGCCTTTCATATTTGCTGAATTTAATTCCATTTTAAGCTAGTTAAACTATAAACTAAATGCAACTTAAATACCTATTCTGAAAGTTCAAATTATCTACTTTTAGGGGGGGGGGAGAGTATTTAGTTATCTTGGATGGTTATCGAGTTATAGTCATTTCCGCGAACCCCAGAAAACCCGAATTATGCATACAAATGGTGCTAACTATGGTAGGAGTATAAAAAAATAATAAAATGGTCGAGCAACCAACCCTATGTGCTCATTTTACATAAAATGACTCTAAAGGAACTGCTATTATTAGTTGACACAATAAAAAGGAGTAGTATTTAGTGTATATATTTTTAATTATCTTTAAATTAAGGTCTCCCTAATTATGAGTACAATTAACCAGTATTTTTTCATAGTTGTACGATTGAGTACAGAGTATATGGAGATAAAAATAAATTGAAAAGTAAAATAATTTTGAATACGTAATAATGTTCTTTACTGTTTCAGTTCTTCTTTGTCTTGCGCTAATAATTTATTTTTACAAAATAGACAGTTTAAATAAATATTTTAGGCCTTTCGTCATAGAAATGCATATAATGCAGGACTACTTATCTTATCCCAGCGCCATCTTAATTATTATCTCAAACGATATTGGCATTTTCTTAATATGAAATTTTAACTCTTTTTACCTGCATGTATCCTACTCCTAATTACCATCCATTGATTTTCATTCATAATTTTATTATTTTATATTTTTTCTAGGGTCATGCTTTCCATGGGTCATACAATAATATGGCCCATATCCAGAAAGAAGCTCAATAGATGTTCCAAAAAGTGAGTAATGGCCTCTTTGAGCGTTTTATCATTTAAGATCCCCTGCTGTGTTTATTGCAGGCTTGCGTCATCGACGAAGAATTGGAATTGCATCCTTATTTTTGAATGAAGATCAAAATGAAGCTCGGTTTGTTGGATGTAAATCCTTTGAGTCATCTTTAATTATGGGAATTACTTTTCAAATAATTTAATATTTGGTGATTAATTGAAATTGTAGTCACTTCTATAAATTTCACAAACATGATCTGACTTCTTGAGGATTGTATTTGCAGGAGATGAGTTTTAAATCTATCATGTCTTCGATTTCTTACAGTTCATATCTCAATTAAATAATCTACGGGAACTGAAGATTTGCAGGTTCGACTTTTGCCAACCATGAGGACAACAAGACTTGCAATGATTGAAGGTTTTCATTCCACGGTATAAATTGAAATCTTCGATACTTCTCATCGTTAAGAATTTCATTAGTTCTGAATAAAAGCTTTTAGCGCGAAACTTTCTGGATAAGAGAAATGCAAGCATTCTGTAAGGAACCTTTCCCAAACCTGGGTAACCCAATGCACAGAGTGCTTGTCGTAAAATTGCAATGGTTGGGGTTTGAAACTTTCCTACATGACTTCATACTGATTCTTGAGAAATGTAGTAAACCCTATCATACAAAATAATGTAGATATGAAATATGAAGCGACGCGACGCACGCTGGTAAAAATTTTACTTGAGATTTCGTTATCGATAAAAAGAAAAGGTTAAAAATAAATCTACCGTTTTCTTTCAGGGAACACAATAATTTCCAAATCACGTAGACTATTGGTAAGTGGTTTCCTAAAATCGAAAATACATATATTCAACATTTTTTGAACTTTTTGTGATCTACAAAGCTCACCAGTAGCCAAACGATTCATTCATTCTCTGCCTTTCAGATCAATATGAATCGGGTTTGAATTTTGCTAACAGGGTAGGGACGAAGAAGGATGTAGGGATGTGCATGCACA
Organism: Amaurobius ferox; assembly: GCA_951213105.1. Taxonomy (NCBI): domain Eukaryota; kingdom Metazoa; phylum Arthropoda; class Arachnida; order Araneae; family Amaurobiidae; genus Amaurobius; species Amaurobius ferox. Next base: position 33,532,581 of record OX578138.1, read on the forward strand.
CATGATCGTATTTGTTCGCAATCTACTTTAAAATTTAGGTCCCGGTCAAAGTAGTCCTAATGAGCAGATAAATAACAGTTGAGCGCTAATTTCGATAAAATCAAATTCAAAAGTCATTAACATTGACGAAAGAAAATTATTCTCGAAAATTTTCTGTTTCCTATAGGGCAAATTGATCTCTGCTTCCTACAGAACATATTTTTTACAATATATAAAGAATAAGAAAGGTGTATTCTGCATAGTAAAGAAGTTCTTCAGCAATTTAGGAGGAAAGAGAGTATCAGGGTCTTTGAATCTATGTAGCTCAAAGAATGCTGGTTTGAGGTGCCAGAGTTCGAAAGGGAAATCCTTACCTAGGAAGGACTTCTTATGTAATAATCATTCTTTGTATAAACTTCCAGTATCATGTGGCTCGATACAAACCCTTTGTCCTAGCCCCAATCTACAAACCTTGAGGTGGTAAAAAAAGTAAAACGTAGACGAAATAACGTCTTTGAAATCACTTTTATTCATAATATTTCATCATTGTGCCACGCAGTCTGGTCTGTAAGTCTCCAGCTGGTATACTGCTGATACCCTTTGAAGCGATATAAATAAGTGCCACCCATAAATATATCGGTAGATCGTAATATAACAGGAAATAATAGAACGACGTAGATCCTTCTCCAAGTTCATTTGCATTTGAAAATGGCTAATCAAATATCTGGGACCCATGTCGTGTCTTCGGAGGGGGGGGGGGGGAGGGGGAATAGTTATCAAGGTTATGATGTTGTTTCATTCCAAAAAGATATTACTTCAGTATGAGTTAGAGCATTTTCCAGCATTGTCGTAAGGCAGTGATTCCCAATCAGTGGTTTGAGAACCTTTTGAGTTTTCAACAACATTTTTATATCGATGGCTGTATCTTCTGATGTCGTTAATCATTTAAATTTCAACAATGGTTGGTAATTGCAGGTGAAAAACATATACGTCTTCTACAATATCCGAAGAATTTTGAATGTATTTGTAGGAGTTGTTATTTTGTGGTTTCATTGCAAAGTAGCTTACATTTAGCTATCTGGAATCCCCAGCTTGAACTTTTCCAGTCTTTCTATGAAAACCCAATGACTCAGTAATGTTATTTGCCTTATATAATATATCTGATGCCCATTTTTAACACTTTACAATATAGTCGAAAAATATTTATGACTTTGTTCATTCTGTCTGTCTGTCCGTTCACACGATAACTGCCGTAAAAATGACTTTATCAAAATAAAATTTTAGTCTGTTGCTTAGACGGTCTGTGGGACATATGGGAATGTTTACGAATAATATCACCCAATTAGTTGTGGATTGAACCCGGGTTGAGAAAATGAAATACACCGAACCCTATGGGACCTAATTTTTCAAACATTTTTAAGCGAAGTTAAAATTCACAAATTGCTTTGAAAATTTTAGGAAACATTCAAATTATCCCATAAAATACATAAAAAAAAATCAGCAAAATATGTTCGGTAGTTTTTCAAATAAAAATTTAAATAATAATGACACCCATATAATATGAAGATATCAAGTGACCTACTTCAAAATAAAATATACCATCCATCTTTTTTCCCAGAGTAAACATCGTGGTTTTTAAAGTTTTTTTAAAATTTCGATTCAGTGTTGCATCTGTCCTACAACCGCTTTATCTTTTTATTTTTCTGTGCATCTACATTCTGGGCCAACGCAATTATAATATTTTTGAGTTTAAATGATCATCAGACTTTGATTATTTCTACAACGAAGCCTAATTTTAACATATGCAGAATGTAAACATATCAAGCTGTAGGATGAGTTGTATAAAAATTGCTGAATTTTTTTAACGCAAAATTATTTAGCTCTGGAGTCTGAAATTTAGATGATATGAATTAAATATTCATTGATTTTGCATAGAGAAGCAGACGATTTCATAGCATTGCTTTTTTCGATGAAGTTTTAAGCAGGAAGTTAGGAAGTACTTTTACTGCCATGGTTTTCAGTTTCCAAGTAAAATAAATTATTGTAGTACTGTGATGATTTATAAGAATGTAGACAAGTGATTGGAAGACGAGTTGTATAAGAATTGCTGAATTTTTTTCACGCAAAATTATTTAACTCTGGAGTCTAGAATAAAAATGTATGAATGAAATATTGATTGTTTTTACATAGAGAGCCAGACAATTTATATTTCGATGACGCATTTGAATAAAGTTCATTTTTTTCGATGAAATTTTAAGTTTTCGAGTAAAATAAACTATTGTAGTTCTGTGATAATTAAATATATATCACCGTTAAATGTCGCGCATTTTAGAGATCCGATAACATTTAGCGGATTGCATTTCAGTTGGAAAGTGTTTCATAATTATTGCTTTATGCATGATTGATCTTTCTTGTTATATAATGACTTAAAATCGACTAACGTTGTGTGGTTGAAACGATTTTATTCCTGTTCGCATTAAAGTGATGGAGAGAAAGGCACAAATTACCAGCAGTGAAGAGTTTCAGTCTGACAACCTGTTACTCGGGAGAACCAGAGTACTCGCGGGTCGCGCTCGTTAACTCGGAGTCAATTGTATTGACATCATACCGGATTATGAACTAGATTTACGATTATTTAATATAAGTGTCCCATTTCAACGTTATGTTTATGAAAAGTATATTCCAAATCCTGTATTTTTTAATAAACGTTAAGTAAAATCCTGTACTGTTTGGTAAAGACCTTTTAGCTAATTGATATCTTTATAAACTAATTAGGATCAAACGTAGTTATGACGAAATCTTATTCTCGCACGGCATGAATTAGCTTAAATGCATAAATGAAAAAAAAAAAATTTTGCCAATTCGCTGATGCTTAATATTTTTCAAAATCCAAAATTTATAATCTTTCGACAGGATTCACTTCTATGAACAAATTTATAGTTTATTAAATTTATAGTCTAAATTTGAACACCGCGTTCTACATTTGCACAAACTTTCATAACAACATATAAAACTGTATTCTTAAGTGATCATAAAGACTTAGGCTCATAATTTACAATGATAAAATTACATATAGATGAGGAAAAAATGTAAAATTCTATGGAAAAATCTTGATATTAGACAATATAATAAATATTTCAATTATCAGAATTTTAAAAATTAAATTTTGAAATAAAATAAAATTTTTAACAGTGTTTGCAATCCATTATGCGAAAATATTGTATCAATTACAGAAGTGCAAATGAGGATCTTAATTAATGCACAAAGCTGTACGCTATTGCCGAAAATATTTGGACACCTAGGTTGACAGTAAAAAATTATATTTATTTCAAAAAATCAGTACATTGTTGAACCCCCCTTGAACGCAATAACTGCTTCCAACTCTTCTAGGCTTGAATGTCACCAATTTTTGGTATGTTTCCACTTGAACATTTCGCCATTTCTCGATTAAGGGTGAGCGTCAGTAAATCTTCTGCCCTATCCGCGCTTTGTTAACTTTCGCGGCACACATTTTTCGCCGGAATTCTGCTCAAACAGTTGCGAAATGTTTTCTGGTAGATAAAATGCAATGCTTAGATTATATTAAAACTAAATTTAATAACCAATAAAACATAGAATATATTTTTTAATTTAATTCAAAATATTTTTGGTGCTGCCATCTGTTGTCTTAATTTAATTCATACCGACTATTTCTATTTTTTAATGAACATTTTTAAATGTCTATTCCTTCTAATACTCTATTAAATATAACAGATCATATATAACAATGCCACAATCACGGAAACGTAATTGAACTTGGACTTGAAGACAAAGGAACTTGAAGACAAAACTACAGTCGTCAGTGATGTACATTCAGATCCCCTTATCAAATTTATAGAATAAGAAATTACCTTTCCGTGATTGTGGCATTATTATACATGATCTGTTGTATTTAATACCGTATTAGAAGGAATAGACATTTAAAAATGTTCATTAAAAAATAAAAATAGTCGGTATGAATTAAATTACGACAACAGATGGCAGCACCAAAAATATTTTGAATTAAAATAAAAAATATATTCTATGTTTTATTGGGTATTAAATTTAGTTTTAATATTATCTAAGCATTGCATTTTATCTATCAGAAAACATTTCGCAACTGTTTGAGCTGAATTTCGGCGAAAAATGTGTGCCGCGAAAGTTAACAAAGCGCGGATAGGGCAGAAGATTTACTGACGCTCACCCTTAAATCAGCTACCATAGAGGTCTTAGAGGAGGATTTTCACACTCAGAGATGATTCACTATAACTCGTCTCACAGGGGATCGATCGGATTCAGATCAGTACTGTGAGCTGGCCAATCTAATTTTAAATACTTTATGATCAGTCCAAGACAGACCTTGAAGTATGGTATGGAGCCAGGTCCAACTGGAAGAAACTAGGGCCTATTCCGAAGTATTGCCACATCACGCACAATCGTTTAGAATATTTATGTTCATATTTGAGGACACTATAATAAAAGGAATCAGTTCTCTTAACAGAAAACAGCCTTAAACGGATTCCCTTACAAATTTGACGGTCGGTACACTGCAATTAGAAATAAAAGCATTCTCCAGTAAAACTCCATCTCAAACAAAGCCATTAGATTGAAAGATTTTGAGGCATGGTTCATAATTCTAAAACTAAAATACACTTTTGGATTTTAAGTACAGCTCAAATGGGGCATGATCGGCCCTTTCAACTTCGGTCCATCGTGCACATTATTGATAAGGATAAAAATTGAAGCCAAAGGGTAGGCTGACCGGAAATCTCCAGCGATTCCTCTGGCAGTATTTTGGCCTAACTCTCTCTATTGGAACTCAGCAACTTTTCCGATTGTTTTAAATTTTACTGGTCGCGCCATCTATAGTGTTAACTGAAGACCAAAACGTCGTGGTTCGAATTTCCATTTTAGAACGGCGTTAAATTTAAAATATTCTGAAAATGTATTCGATTCCAAGAATTTGTTGACATTTTGAGTGCTCCTTTACTGCTCTTTATTTTGCATACTTCATGAAATCTTTATGTTATCAGAAAACGCACAGTTGTCTTACTAATGGTGTGTCTTTCAGTAATGTTTTTTTTTCTTTTTCATCTCGCTTAGAAAATAAATGTTTATTTTGCCACTTTTAAAACTATATTCTCTGCAGTAAACGGGAACTAGTATATTTTGTTCATTGACATCATGTTGGGAACTGGGGAGGGGGGGTCGTGAGGAAGATAGCTGCCCCCTGATTAAAAAAAATGTCAAACTGAGACACGAAGAAGAGACCCGTAGTCATGTTTATACAGAAACCCGCAACAGTCCAAAAATTAAAAGTTTACTGTGCAACTGGTGTTGCATGTAACTTATAGCCGCAATCCATTTAACTAATATCAGATTTTTTTTTCGACTTCGGAAAATTTAATGAATGAATTCATTGAATCCCTGCTTTAAATCTCTGGACAACGGCTGGTAAATTTTCTAGTTGCAATATAAATTGTAATTACTTATATGTAAATTTAGTACTTAATTATATTAGAAAAATTTTCCCCTCTAAAGTTCCATTTGACACCCCCCCCCCCCCTCCCTTCCTCTCCCAGCACAAATTGTCCTGCAATAAACACTGGTTGTATTCATAAATAAAGCGGTATCGTCTGATCAAACTAAACTAGTCGCAAGTCGATCAGAAAAGAATCGTGGAATTTTGCTTTACGGAGTTTTAATATGCCTCAGTCCATCTGACATGTCATCTCCTCCTTGCTGACGCGAGACAAAAATCGCTAAACCAGTCCAAGGATGTGTAAAGGGATGGCCAAGTGGTCACTTCCTAGCTTAGTTTTAATTCATTAATCTAAACCACGATTTAGGGAAGAGCTTGAAATCCCTTCTGGGAGAAACAAAAAAAGAGAATTTGTCGAACGTGACCATTTTATTTACTGTGTGTCAGTAGTGATCAAAAATAGATAGTTAATCTTGTCCCTCATTGCGAATGCATTACACTAATTCGGCAGCTTATGAATGGGGGAAAGGTGAAGGGCAGTCTCCCATTAAGTGCAACTCGATGCCAACGTGAAACAGAAAAAGGAAAGGGGGAAAAAAAGTAATATTTTTGAGGACCTCAGCACGTGTAGCCAAGCTGTCTGCTGCAGACTCCTAAAATATATTTTTTTTTACTTTCCTTACATAGTACATGCATAAGAAAGCATTGTGATAGGGTCGAAATTTTCAAATCTAGTTTTCGGCGGACTTAGGCGTTTTGGGTACTATAAAACATTGTTTCACAAGAGACCAATCAGTGGATCTCAAGAAATAGGGGGCCTGAAGCCTTGTCTGCTTGTTAAGCGGAACGCGAATAAATATATAAAATTTTTAGGTAAATCAAAATTAAGATGTTAATGTGTTAAAGATGAAATTATCATTGATAATAATTTGTGATAATGCAGCGGGGGATTTTAAATTTTTAATCTCATGGGCATGTTCAGATATTCTAATATCAGCAGTTCGTTTAGTACTGCCAATATAGATTTATAACTATTTTTAGGAGAAATTTCTTATATGCCTCTGATGAAGGATGTTTTGCGTCCGAGGGCTTGTAATATGTTTTTATAACATATATTTTTCTTATCATTTGCCTCTGATAAAAGACGTTTTACGTCCGAAAACGCTCAGGTTTGTAAACATATTAAAAACCTGGGTGCTTTCGGACGTAAAACGTCCTTCATCAGAGGCATATAAGAAAAAAATATTGAGTTAGGTTGGGATGTACGTTGTCTCCCTTACTTCTCCTGAAAATAGTTATAAATTCTACATTGGCAGTATTAAACGAACTGTTGGCATTAGATCAGCTGACCGCACTCGTGATATTAAAAATAATCTCTCAAGCTGTTATCAATGATAATTTCGTTCCGATTCTCGATAAAAACCTTTCTTTTAACTAATTGTAATAATCCAAGTAATATCTTGCTTTTTTAATATATTTTTTATGTATATTTATCGTGACTCCATCTGTAATTATGACTCTAAAAAATCTCAATTTCGAGCGGCGCTCTCTCATTCTTGATTCCGCGAAGGTTAAATCATTATCTGCATTTTTAAACATCTGAAAATGTGTTAATTTTGTATTTTATTTTTGCTGTGTCAATTTTAATATTATATGTTTTTCCATTCCCATGTTTTTCGTTGTGTAATTTGACCATTAATGATATGCAAATTTTATTGTCGGGTTTTGATTGGGTTTTAAAAACCCAATATATCTTTTCCATACCATGCCTATGTTGAAAGACGTTTTATGCCCGAAATCGCTCAGGCTTGTAATACGTTTTTACTTTCCTTATATACATAATGTATAAGGAAAGTATTGTGAAGGGGTCGAAAATTCGAATTCGAGTTTTCGACGGGAGAGCACGTTTCAAGCATCCCTGATCACGAATCGAACATTTTTGAAGTGATGTTTGTGTGTGTGTATGTGTGTGTGTGTGTGTGTGTGTGTGTGTGTGTGTGTGTGTGTGTGTGTGAAAGTATGTGTGTGTGTGTGTGTGTCAGTGAGTCTGTGGAGACGATAACTGACGAACGAATGGACCGATTCGAACCAAATTTGGTACAAAAATCACAATCCGTAAACACTGGAAGCCTATTGTTTTTATGCGTAATCGAATGTTCAGAACCCCCCTGAATTTTCGAATGAAATTTTAAAAAATTCGTCAAAAAATCAAAACCGCTAATAAAGTTACGCAAATAGACATTTCTTATGTAATTTTTCATTAGAAAACGATTGGCATAAATTTTAGAACGCTAACATGAACCGTTCTCGAAATATTGTGCATTTTTCAAAAAAATTATGAAAAAGTCACATAAAAAAAAAAATTCCTATTGAGAAACATGTTCACTTTTCATATGTAATACCATGCGATAAATTGAGTGACATCATTCTCGTGGATCTATAGCTCGTTCCATTCATGAAAAAATATACTTTGAATAATACTTTTGTATTTGAACGCCAATAGTCATTTATCTGCTGTAAGAATAACTTTTTTCTTAGTGCATAACGCTTGGCGAGATTTTGGCGACGAATTTGGCGGAATGTCGCCAACTTGGCGACTTTTTTGAAATGTGCCAAATTAATGAAAATCTCGCCAAATGGATAAAAATGATGCTAAATCAATGAAAATGACGACTAATTGTCGAAAATTCAATATCTTGGAAAGAATATTAGTATCTACTATAAGAAAAACCTATTTTTTTACTGTAAAAGTAGTAAATTCATTACATTATATAAGGAAAGTCATGTGTTGCCCACATCAGATTTTTTAACGTGCGATCAAATTAATACTTTTATTTTAAAGTTTTAATATTTTAATTTTGTCTCACTACTTTGACCTATTCGAATGTTCTTAACGCGAATGACAGAATTGCAGTACATTGTAATTCGATCTTTTTTTAATCCCATAAGAAGGGGATATAAATAGGGATATATCCCCTTATGGGATTCTCTTAAAGAGGGTTACGTTCTTAAACACAAGATGAGAAATCAAAAAACTATCAATAACGTCAGAATGCATTAAAGCATCAAATGACCCGCTTCATTAGATAGATCAACAATTATTTCGTTCTTCAAGTTGCGGTAAAAATGAAGATGATCCCCGAAATGGGAAAATTCCGGTGTATTGAATATTTCCCGATATAACGATAGGATTTCATAAATTTTATGTTTATACTAATGTGGAGATGTAGAATTTGTTTATCACATCAAAACTGTGTGTTGCCATTGAAAATTTCAGAGTTTGTGCGCGATTCGATCTGAAGATGGCTTCGAACGCAAATTTTATGCATATCAATTTGTAGAGGATGGTTATTCTTTTGGCAATTTCGGCAAAAGCATTTCTTATAAAAAAAAAAAGCAATTGCAACATCTTTTTCCGGGATGCTAATTTGAATTAACTTCGACAAAATGTTCTTTTCCTTCCCCTAATCCCTAATCAGATCGTCTGACGTACCTGAAGTTGTAAGGTATCCTAATATTATGTCATCTTTTAGCTCTTTAACTAATGCAATGCACTAATAGTCCGATAGTTATGATAGGCTCCCATTACAAATAGGACAATTATGAACTTTTTTCGCATTTTTTATGCGTTTGTCAGAATGACATAGCCGCTACCTGAAATGATAGCAAGAAAACTTGCTGTATGCCTCAACTTTGGGAATCTTTATAGCAGGGATGAGCAAACTTATTTATAGAAGGGGCAAAAGATAAACAAAAAAAAATTGGGACAGGCTAAATTTTTTTATTCATAACTGCTTCTTGAAAATTAACTTTTAAAAAAATCTGATGTGGGCAACACTTAACTTTCCTTATATAATGCAATAAATTTACTACTTTTACAGTAAAAAAATAGATTTTTCTTATAGATAATCTTTCCAAGTTATTGAATCTTCGTCTATTAGTCGTCATTTTCATTAATTTAGCGTTATTTTTATCCATTTGGAGAGATTTTCGTTAATTTGGCAACATTTAAAAAAGTCGCCAAGTTGGAGACATTTCGCCAAATTCGTCACCAAAATCTCGCCAGCGTTATAAACGGAGAAATAAGTTATTCTTATAGCAGATAAATGATTATTTATGTTCAAATACAAAAGTATTACTCAAAGTATCTTTTCTCATGAATGGAACGAGCTAGATCTACGAGAATGGTGTCACCCAATTTATCCCATGATATTATATATGAAAAGTGAACATGTTTCTTTAGTTACAACAGTTAATATATTTTTTTTAATTTATAGGATTTTTTGATAAATTTATTTTAAAAATGTGCAATATCTCAAGAACGGTTCGTGCTAGCGTTCTAAAGTTTATGTCAATCGTTTTCTAAGGAAAAATTACATAGGAAATGTCTATTTGCGTAACTCTATTAAAGATTTTGATTTTTTGATGATTTTTCAAAATTTCACTCGAAAATTTAGAAGGATTCTGAACATTCGATTACATTTAAAAACAATAGGCTTCCAGTATTCATGGATTGTGATTTTTGTACCAAATTTCATTCGAATCGCTCCATTCGTTCGTGAGATATCGTCTCCACAGACTCACTGACACACAGACATCACTTCAAAAATGGTTGGTTCCTGATCAAGGATGCTTGAAACGTGCTCTCCCGTCGAAAACTCGAATTCGAATTTTCGACCCCGTCACAATACTTTCCTTATGCATTATGCATATAAGGAAAGTAAAAATGTATTAATATTCAGAATATAAAACGATGAAAAATACCTACTAAAGTTCGAAAGATAAATGATGGAGTGTGAGATGAGGGAAATTGGGATTGAGCTTCTAGCATGTTTTCCTAATTCGAGTTAAACTGTGAAGCGATGATTCTCAAGAAAAAAAAAACGATAGATGTCCACCAATAAATCGATTTCTGGGATCACGTTTCCTATGTTTCATGTTTGAAAGCACTTGTGTCGCATAAACATATAGATGCAAACATTGTCCTATATTTTGGGGTACGATTTACCAAGTTCAAATACGAGTATGTTGATTTACGCTTGGCTTTATTAAAATTAAGTTTCATTGAGTTTAAAATAGCCTGCTGCATTTCAGAGTTGCAGTACACTTCAAAGAATTCTAGCTGTAAGGCCCTTCTCCCTTTTCGTAATCCAGGTTGAATGGCATTGTAAAAATATCCAGGTTAAGGGTGAGCGTCAGTAAATCTTCTGCCCTATCCGCGCTTTGTTAACTTTCGCGGCACACATTTTTCGCCGAAATTCTGCTCAAACAGTTGCGAAATGTCTTCTGGTAGATAAAATGCAATGCTTAGATTATATTAAAACTAAATTTAATACCCAATAAAACATAGAATATATTTTTTATTTTAATTCAAAATATTTTTGGTGCTGCCATCTGTTGTCTTAATTTAATTCATACCGACTATTTTTATTTTTTAATAAACATTTTTAAATGTCTATTCCTTCTAATACGCTATTAAATGTAACAGATCATATATAACAATGCCACAATCACGGAAACGTAATTGAACTTGGACTTGAAGACAAAGGAACTTGAAGTCAAAACTATCGTCAGTGATGTACATTCAGATCCCCTTATCAAATTTATAGAATAAGAAATTACCTTTCCGTGATTGTGGCATTATTATACATGATCTGTTGTTGTATTTAATACCGTATTAGAAGGAATAGACATTTAAAAATGTTCATTAAAAAATAAAAATAGTCGGTATGAATTAAATTACGACAACAGATGGCAGCACCAAAAATATTTTGAATTAAAATAAAAAATATATTCTATGTTTTATTGGGTATTAAATTTAGTTTTAATATAATCTAAGCATTGCATTTCATCTATCAGAAAACATTTCGCAACTGTTTGAGCTGAATTTCGGCGAAAAATGTGTGCCGCGAAAGTTAACAAAGCGCGGATAGGGCAGAAGATTTACTGACGCTCACCCTTAAGCTTAATTTTCTTAAAATTTTAAAAACTTTTATTCAAATTTAGCAAGTATAGTTTTCATTTCAACAGGTATAGTTTCTTTTCAGCAGGTATAGTTTTCTTTTCAGAAAATATAGATTTCTTTTCAGCAAGTATAGTTTTCTTATACAGTTTTCGTACCGAAACAAAACACAATGCACTTAAATTACTTATTCCGCAAATCGTATTGAACACACCTGCGGGCAGTAGATTACTCTTTCCGACTCTATAGAAACCGACAAATTCAATCCTACTTATCATTGTTAGTATTATGCAGCATATTAAATACAAAACTATTAATTCACGGATGTTGTTATCTGTAATGAGTGTGTGGCGAGGCCGGCTTCGTGCATTCCATAAACAATCGACCGTGCTAAACACCCCTACTCGAATTATAAGTTCGGACCAAAAGCTAACCTTATAGCTTCGAACTCCAGCACTCGTGGTCCCGAGTCCAAACCTGAACGGGGCTGAAACAGACGAGCCACACAATAGTGAACTGTGCTATAAAGCACACAACGAACACTAGATAGCAGCATCACGAAGAGGCGCACCCGCTCCTTTCTCCTGGTAGCCAATGACAAAGCTGGCTTCGTGCCTTCCAACAACGATGGACCGTACTACTTATCACTTCCCGAATTATAAGCTCGGATCAGAAGCCACCGTTTGGTCTAACCTTATAGCGTCAGGATATAATGCACATGGTCCTAACCTAAAAAGGGTATAGCTTCGAAAAGGGTATATATATGTGTGTGTGTGTAAAGAACATGCTTAAACGCACACTTTCCAGTAAAGTTTCGGTGACTTGTGCATTTAGGGGACCACCAAGATATTGAAAAATGGAAAAAATATATTTGATCACCCTGTATCATAAAAAGCTGGAAATGATTTGTAACTTTCACAAAATAGTTAACTAGCTGTGTTCAATGTGTATAAGCATTTTCGTAGAACAAAAACGTATATTCATGAAGATATAAACGTTTCTTTAAAAATACCAAATTTTGTTACATGTTTTTTGCTTACAGTATCCATAGATTCCAATCAAATTTCACGAAACTTGCAGGACATTTGTCAACGTCCAAGAGAAACATTATACTTCAATTGAAAATTAAAGCATTGAATATACGATGAGATATAAACATTTGAAGAAACTACTATGCAGGCGCGAAACATAGCAATAGTTTTCTTTCATGATTTTACAGTGAATGCTGTGGGGCAACTTCTATAAAAAAAAATCCACTGGAATATCGTTAAAATTCGCAAAGATATCGACGATATAATGATCAGTTTACCCTGACTCTCTGAAAGTACCTGGATGATAAGGGGCTTTCCACAAATTGACATTTTACAAATTCATCGGACACTCCTGTTCTGAAAATGAACTAGTCCAAATTTATGCAAATAATAATCAAAATCTTCGAACATCCCTGTATGTGGTGAATTGACCAGTGACATCAAATTTCTAGCTTTAAGACAAGTATAAAAGAAGTTAGACGAGTTAACAAATTTCATTTCAAAGCCAGAAAAGTTAAATTGGGAGGGAAATGCGAACTGAATGAGTTTGAACGTTGTGAAATGATTGGTTGTCAGCGCTGTGGAATATCTATCTGTTCGTGAGAGTTCTGTCACGTTACGAGTGGCCCGTTCCACCATAAATGATGTTATCGTGAAGTGAAAACATACAGGCGCTAAACTGTAATTTAAAACAAAATATTGGGCAATAAATATATTTTTTTCCAAAAGCATTAGACAAAATGGTCACTGTACAGTACGTGTAAAACATTTAAATTGATTTATATATTATAAAGTAAGCTTCAATAAACAGAAATCTGCATACAAAAGCATTTAGTCTATTACAATAAATATACCTTAGTACAGATGAATGGACCTGAACATAGCCGCTGTCAGATATTTTGGGCATACACAACAAATGTGCACCCCTCCTTGTTTTACAAGTTATTGATCTATTTTTACAAACTGTTTAGGCAAAAAGGGGTCCGGTTTGTGGAACAGTCCGGTGTTAGTGCATGGGGATTGCACTCGGATCACCCAAGTTTGATTCCCAGCTCTGCCCAAACTGTCTATGTGTTCATGCGGAGTACGGGAACATTACATATATGGGTCTGTAAGATCTTTCAAAAGATACAGTCCCTGTGGATGCTGCCCCTACTGGTTTCTGGTCTAAATTGGATGGCACTTCCCGGCCATTTAAACAGGTACCTAACACCTTCGAGTAGGTCAAATGATGTGAGTAAAAAAAAATGAAGCCTCCCGAGCCCCTATGCAAAATATTCTTATGCCTTACCTATTCTTATGCCTTACCTGACTCTGTACTAGGCTGCGGTTTGAGAGGTATGAATACTGTTTTAAGTAATGTTTCGGTAATAACTGAATTACAATTAAAATAAATAATTAATGACATTAACAAATTTATTGAAGTGAAACCCCGGTTTTTGTAATACAAGCATTATATGCAGGAAAACAAAACACAAGGAAAACTCAATTTTAATTGGAATATAAAAATCAAGGAAAATATATAATAAGATAAATAGACCACTTATCAAGCTATACTTTTTCATTTGATAAAAATTTAATCAAGAGAAATTCCAAATATATATTCGTATATTATATTCAAGGTTGATTTGGTTTCCTTAAGAATTGTTTACTTACCTTGACCTTAATACATAGACTTGTAAATTTCTTTATTATAAACAGCTATGCTGCTTCTAATTTATACAAAAAAATTGAAGCAAATTATAAATAAATATCAAAGAATGTAAGGTGAAATTGAATAAATTAAAACATCAGGATATTTGAGAGGAATGTCTCATATTTTTTTAAAAATATAAATTCTATATGTCGAGTTTTTAACTCTAAAAAATATCGAAACAACCCTATAATATCAAAACATCTGTAATTCAGCAATTTTCCAAGTCAAATTTACTATTAACTATTCAGAAAACAGCCACTTCCTTATAGCTTAGACATGTCTATCAAAGACTTGCTGTAGCTCGTCTATAAATTGTGTGCATATTACTTTCCTTATATACATAATGTATAAGGAAAGTATTGTGACGGGGTCGAAAATTCGAAATCGAGTTTTCGACGGGAGAGCACGTTTCAAGCATCCCTGATCACGAATCAAACATTTTTGAAGTGATGTCTGTGTGTGTGTGTGTGTGTGTGTGTGTGAAAGTATGTGTGTGTGTGTGTGTGTGTGTGTCTGTGTCAGTGAGTCTGTGGAGACGATAACTGACGAACGAATGGACCGATTCGAATCAAATTTGGTACAAAAATCACAATCCGTAAACACTGGAAGCCTATTGTTTTTATACGCAATCGAATGTTCAGAACCCCCCCTAAATTTTCGAATGAAATTTTGAAAAAATCGTTAAAAAATCAAAACCACTAATAAAGTTGCGCAAATAGACATTTCTTATGTAATTTTTTATTAGAACACGATTGACATAAATTTTAGAACGCTAACATGAACCGTTCTTGAGATATTGTACATTTTTAAAAAAAAATTATCAAAAAGTCATATAAAATAAAAAATAAAAAAAATCCTATTGAGAAACTTGTTCACTTTTCATATGTAATACCATGCGATAAATTGAGTGACATCATTCTCGTGGATCTAGCTCGTTCCATTCATGAAAAAAGATACTTTGAGTAATACTTTTGTATTTGAACGCCAATAGTCATTTATCTGCTGTAAGAATAACTTATATCTTAGTGCATAACGCTTTGCGAGATTTTAGCGACGAATTTGGCGGAATGTCGCCAACTTGGCGACTTTTTTGAAATGTTGCCAAATTAACGAAAATCTCGCCAAATGGATAAATATGAAGCTAAATCAATGAAAATGACGACTAATTGTTGAAAATTCAATATCTTGGAAAGAATATTAGTATCTACTATAAGAAAAAATCTATTTTTTTACTGTAAAAGTATAAAATTCATTACATTATATAAGGAAAGTCATGTGTTGCCCACATCAGATTTTTTTTTACTGTAAAAGTAGTAAATCCATTGCATTATATAAGGAAAGTCATGTGCTGCCCACATCAGATTTTTTTCTTTTAGTTTGATGTGGGTAGACAGAGAGAGATTTGTCTCTCCTGAAAATCCCGCTGGACACTTAGCTTTACTAGACGAAGTAAAAATACTTTGTTTATTTACATAAAGAATGTTTTATTCATTTAGTTTGGATAACATATAATAAAAATAAAAGTAGCTTGATTTCAAATTATTTGGATAGACGCTATCTCCCTTGTCAGCCATAAAACCAAAATAGATAAAATATTTCTACAAAATTAACTCGTTAAGAAACTTAAAACAAAATTATAACATGTTACATACAGTGGCTCCCAAAAGTGTTCGTACACTTTAAAAAATAGTAGAAAAAGCGCTGTCGCCTGGAATTGAATTTGAATATAAAGTTTAATATTTTTTCATATCATCTCCATGTGATTCTGAATAATACCTAATATTTTACTTTTAAATATTGACTCATTTTTTTTATAAAAATGAAAATGCAAGGAGGCAGAGAAAGAACACGTCACAAAAGTGATCATACACAGGAATTTTCGGATAAATTCCTAAATAAAATTATCCTCTGCCGCTTTTTGTTTTATTTTTGCATCGTGGTGACATTTAAAAAAATGTTTGGCTTTAATCTTTGCTTGCTTACATCGTAATATTTAGAATTATTTAAAAATGGATCGTAGGCATAAGAAAACAACGAACAGCATTCGAAAACTCATTATTTTTCATCATAGTAGTGGTAAATCAGTTTGTAATATCGCTAAATTAGTACATTTATCCCATTCTACCCAGCAGAATGTGATAAAATGCTTTAAAAAAGAAAATCGGATTGAAAACAAGGTAAGAAAAGGTCGCCCGGCAAAGTTAACTTAACGTAATCAGAGATTTGTAGTTAAAAAATATGTGAAAAATCCATGTTTGAGTGCTGTAAAAATTTCTGCGGAATTTACTGAAAAATTTCCTACTTCAATTTCACCTGAAACTGTTTGACGAGTGCTCAAAATCAGCTGGATTACATGGACGTTCTGCCTGAAGAAAATTGTTTGTAAAGTGTGAGAAATAGAAAACTTCGCAAAACTCCTTCGCAAAATCAATTATAAATAAGACCGAAACTTATTGGAATCATGTCTTATTTGCAGATGAAAGCAAATTTAACATTTCTGGTTCCGATGGGAGTATAATTGTATGGAGAAGAAAAAATGAGAACTTAATCCCAAGAACTTAGTTGGAACAGTAAAGCATGGCAGTGGAGGCGTCCTTGTGTGAGGGTGCATGTCAGCATCAGGACTAGGTAATTTAGTATTTATTGATTGCATAATGAATCATGCTCTTTATTTAAATATTTAAAAAAACAATTTAAAATTATCAGCCCAAAATTTGGGTATTGGAAACAACTTTGTCTTTTATCAAGATAGCGATCCTAAGCACACGGCTCTCAATGTGGTGTCTCCATAATTGTCCACAAGTTCTGAAAACTCCATCTCGTCGCCGGATTTAAACACAATAGAACACATTTGGAGAGAACTGGAGGTTAGAGGACGCAGACACGACATTAAAATGAAAAGCGAACTAAAAACAGCAATGAATGAAGAATGGAGGAACATTGATGTAGAAATTAAAAAAAAACTAGTAAACTCTATTCACAGACGTTTAAAAACTGTTGTGGATGCTAGAGGATATCCTACTAAGTACTAATTTACCGAACTATTACAATATTTAATGTAGAGACTTTTTTAAGTGTACGAAGACTTTTGTGATGTAACTTTTGGGTTACTTTTTTATTATTAATTTTTCAAAGAAAAAATTCTTACTATGTTTTTAAAATGTTTTATGTAGTTTTGTTAAGAACAAGTTATAGATATTATTAAAAAATTCCTATTCTGAAATATTAATTTTTATTAATGGATAGAGAATTATTTCATTGAAATTCGTAAGTGTACGAACACTTTTGGAAGCCATTGTATATAAACGTACATGGTTACAGAATTGATTTTTAGATGGAATGATAAAATCAGTGGTGTGCAGTGATATTTTGCTTTAGGCAAGCACAATATTTAATTCTGATATATAAAAACAATAGAAAATATATATTACAGTCAACCCTCCTATATCGTGGTACTCTCATAATGCGGATTCTATATAATGTAGAGCAAAAATTGCAAGAGCCCTATCATAAGGCACTATTCATAAAACGCGGTAGCCTTATAAAGCCTTTTCTCTACAATGCCACTCAGTTTAAGCAGTCTCCTTATAGCATGATTTTTTCAATTACACTTTTACGGTTCGAAATTAATGGGGAATTCCCCTGTTTTTTCATCTACATACATCACCATATTTCAATTTCAGTTATCAGGGAAATCCTCTGTAAAATAAATTAATACATTCACCTCAAATACATTGATAGACAAAAATATGGGTAAAGAATGGGTTTCAAATTTCAATTTAAGTGATGTGAAAAGAGGACTGGGTTTGGGTAAACAATTAGAAAATTACTTTATTGAAAATTATCCTTTATCAGTGCAAAGTGCAAAGTTTAAAAAATAATTGCAAAATTGTTTAGCTCCTTTCAGAGAGATTTTGGTAGAGTTACAAATTAAAACTACATTTGAAAACGAAAATGAAAATATACAAAGTGAAGAGGACATTAAAAGAATTAGGCCACTAACTAATATTTAACAGAGGTAATGAATATTAATAGAATTTTTGTTGGAAAAAAGGTATTAAGTTTATATTTCACATTGTTTTTCAATTTTCTTATAAAGTCTTAATAGAAATAATTCGAAATATGTAAAATGTTTTTGCCTTACTATACTATCATAAACTATATCTATAAACTTATATTTCTATCTATAAACTTATATTTCATAACCATCTATAAACTTATATGTATCTATATACTTATCTATATGTATCTATAAACTTATATTTCATAACCATATTCACCATAACATAGTATTCTAAACATGCAATTTTATATAACGTAGAATGAATCAGTCTGATTTATAGGTTCTGAGTTCCGTTTTCATATAATGCAGTACGAATTGTTCTGAGTTTCTTATAACGAGGTATGCGGTTTCCATATAACATGGTACGAATTAATCTGATGTGCATTAATCTGAGTTTCATAATATAAAACTGTATGGATTAACACTAGAACGACGGAAGGGGTCATTTTGACCGCATAACTACTTTAAGAAACGATTCCTCCAAAACGGCTAATCCCAGCCCGTTGAAAGTTTATGGCTTTTCTTATTTTCTTTGCAAAAAATGTGTCGAAGAAACATCCTAAATGCTATAACTATGATGTTTTGGTTTTGAATTAAATGTATGTTGTACTTTTTCTATGGCGGTCAAAATTGACCGCTGCCAGTCGTTCTAGGTAGTTCAAAATATCAGTCATTCTAGTGTTAATCGCATTATGGGTATAACCTATTTGTACATAAATTCCAATCTTCTCCTTTATTTCAAATGCATTAATGACATTTTCGTGTAAATTAAGAGTTCTTATTTCTCAAATTTAAAGAAAACTTTTTAAGATACAACAAAAAAGTGTATCTTTGCTATTATTAATTAAGATTAATTTGAGCTTGGTCACCAACGATGTATCATCAATCACCGTTTCACAAATTCTGCTGAAATATTATAGCAAAAAATTTTTATTTTTTTTAACTGATGTTAGGTAAGCAATGTTTGCATTGCTTCTATGGACTGCATACCACTGGACAAAATCTAACTAAAACTGATAATATTTGGGAAACAGTTGGAGTTTCTACAATTATGACAGGTGACCACCAGCCATGGCCAGAGAGTTCGATAACATTTTCATAACCACTGCCTTTTAAAAACTTGTTTCGGTTACAGTGCAGTTATAACCAGAATGACCAAGGATTTTCTCAATCAATGTTATGTGGACACATGATACACAGAACACGTGTTTTGCTTGAAATGCTGTCCAGAATCGTGCAGAATAACCATGCTGTTTTTTCTCTGGTGAGTGACTTGATAACTGATAAATAATTGTTAACGGAGATGACCATTCAGTTAACTTTTCAAACACACCCTTGACATATGCAAAAGTTATACAATAAAAGCAATGCGCAACTCATTGATTGTTTCAAAGCTGGACCAAGTCTTGTTTAACATAAATGATAACAGAAACTGAATATCGCAACAAAATTACTTACTTCTAAAAAGAAAGCTTGTTGAATGAATGTTTGTCCAAAAGTACATACAAAATTAGTTAAAATATACTTCTACATGTGTGTATGTCTGCATTGTGTAACTATTTATTACCAGGCATGGGGTGGTTTGTGTAAAATATGCTAGTATGAATTGTTATAAAGATTGGCAAATAATTGATCAGTTACACATGCAATATAATTTTTACATATAGATATCTTTACAAATTCTTTTACCAGAAAAATACTGGAAAGCTTGCTGATATTTTATAAACAGCAAAATCTTCATTGTGTTCATCTAACCTTTCCGAGGTTTAACAAAATATAAAGACTTTTAGTGCGTGCTTTTATACACGATAGATAAGAAGTTGATATTTTTGTAAATAATACTTGAATTTGATATAAAACAATCTTGAAATGATGTTAGATTATTGTTAAAAGGAAATCTGCGTTGTTATACATATTAAAATATGACACTTACTCGATTGATACTTCGTTAAAATATTATATCCAGCATAATAATCATAATAGAATTATAGCGTAAAGAAAGAAAATAGGATGTACGGGAAGCGAAGTGACGTTTCGGTTCTACGTCACTATGGCCCGCCCCCAGTATGGGCGGGAAGGATGCGGATCCGTAGTAAGTAGTAATTTGGACACCCCGTCTCAATATATGCTGTGGGGAATGCCGGGTGGACGCCTTTTACGTGACTCTATTGTAAAGCAAGTTAAGTTTGGTGGTTGAACCATAATGGTTTGGGGCTGTTTCTCATGGTTCGGGCTTAACCCTCTTATTCCTGTGAAGGGAACTTTGAAAACGGAAGGATATCTTGACATTTTGGACAATTCTATCCTGCCTGTATTATGGCAAGAGTTTGGAGTAAGTCCATTCTTGTTTCAATAAGATTATGCTCCTGTCCACAAAGCACGGGCTGTACAGACCTGGTTTGCTGACATGGGTATAGAGGAATTGGACTGGTCTGCTCTGAGCCCAGACCTCAATCCCACAGAACACCTATGGGATGAATTGGAACATCGACTGCGAGCTTGGCCAAAACGTCCTACATCGGCAGCAGAGCTGACTAGTATTCTTTTAAAAGAATGGCGTGCAATTTCTTCTGAAACAATCCAGAAACTAGTGGATAGCCTTCCAGATAGAGTGGCAGCCGTCATTGCAGCAATAGGTGGCCCCACTTCATACTAATTTGTAACTTCTCGGAAGGAGAAACAAAACATACAGGTTTCCAGATAGTTTTGTTCAGATCGTGTATATGTATTTAGCATATTAGTCAATTGTATTTACTCCAGTTTAACAATCCTATGATTTGCGATTTAAAATATCAATTTGTGGAAACTCCTTTATCATCCAGGTACTTTCAGAGAGTCAGAGAAAAACTGATCACTATATCGTCGATATCTTTGCGAATTTTCATGATATTCCAGTTACCCTACAGTATTCACTACAAAGTCATGAAAGAAAACTATTGCTATGTTTCGCGCCTGCGCAGTAAAAACTTTGTTTCTTCAAATGCTTATATCTCATCTTATATTCAATGCTTTAATTTTCAATTGAAGTATAATATTTTTCTTAGACTTTGACAAATGTTCTGTAAGTTTCGTGAAATTTGATTGAAACCTATGGATATTGCAAGCATTATAAGAAACGTTTATATCTTCATGAATATACGTTTTTGTTATACGAAAATGCTTACACATATTGAACAAAGCTAGTTAACTATTTTGTGAAAGTAACAAATCATTTCCAGCTTTTTATGATACAGGGTGATCAAATATATTTTCCCCCTTTTTCAATATCTTGGTGGTCTCCTAAATGCACAAGTCACCGAAACTTTACTGGAAAGTGTGCGTTCAAGCATCTTCTTCACATCGCCAAAGTTCCGGCCGTCCAAATTGCTGCTCATGTCCAAGGACGAGTCAGACGGTTTGGGCTTTCGATATTGCCAAAGTTATAGAACCACTTTCCCAAGTATTTGTTTAGAAATTCGAAAAACATTCTAACATACAAAGAGTCCGGATACTTTTGATCATATAGTGTGTATATATATATATATATATATATATATATATATATAATCCTAATTATTTAATATCTAAAATGGAATGCCTGTAGATTTTGGGATCATAAAGTGCATTGAGATGAAGTGGCCGAAAATGAAAGGTTTTGAGCTTAGATTGCGAAAAATTGATAAACGATTTTTAAATGTTTTTTTAACCAAATATATAACGAAATGCAATTTATAAAATTTTTGTCAAGAAAAAAAAAACATATAATTGTGCAAATGGCTGTCATTGATTTCTTCGTGGTTGGTAAAATGATTTCTACGGGTTTTAACTAAAATGTAAAAATAAAAGTTAATCTCAAAGTTCAGAACTATATGCAGTTAGCATGGTTAGATTTCTTTTTATATTCAGAGTTAGGAAAAATTGCTGCCATTAAAACGAATATGATCAAATTTTCGTTCAAAATATTTTTTGTGATAAAATTGTATGGAAATCCCAATCAAAAATGGGCTTCATAGCTAACTACGTGATACTGCCTCAAATAATCAAGCCAAATTTCAAATATATCAATGCAAAATTTGTCAAAATGTGACAGTTGATTTTCATAAATTCGTTTCGTTCTAAAAACGCATTTAAAATTTTAAAAACGTATTTTCTAGCACTTACACTTCTGTCGGTGCAATCGCCATAATTCAGTCAATTTTGCATAATTCTTTATGAAATTTGAACATAATTTTTTCAAAAGACTGTACTCTTAGAAAATTCGAAAGCTAGAAAATAGTTTTCCCCCCCTAGGACTAGCTAGGTGTATGTGTTCCCTTAATGATGCTGATAGGCTTCCCCTAGAAAACATACCAGATCTGCATGCAAATATATCTTCAGGATCCATCGAACTCTCGCCCTTGACATTGAGTGCGTCTCCTCCTGCTGAAGGGAGACTAATCCGGCATCGCGGGAGGTCGTGGGAGGACCATCCATCTTTGTACCCCCATAAAAATGAAGTAAAATTCCATTCAGATTTTCGAGTGACAGGGACTAAGAACCTTATTAACCAAAAACGTTGGACATTCTTGCAGGTGTTCCAACGGCCCGAGGAGTTGATCTTTGACCTCAGCTTCTGTTTGAACTTCGCGCTGGGAAAAGTGAGCACACATTTAAGGGGAGGGGTGGGGGAATAAAAGGGAAAGTGCAACTCTACGTAATCCATTGTGGTCAGAAGATGCAAATAAGCCCACAGAAGGAAAGTTTAAGGTGGTGATATT
The DNA here is from genome assembly GCA_951213105.1 of Amaurobius ferox. Classification (NCBI taxonomy): domain Eukaryota; kingdom Metazoa; phylum Arthropoda; class Arachnida; order Araneae; family Amaurobiidae; genus Amaurobius; species Amaurobius ferox. Next base: position 33,555,548 of record OX578138.1, read on the forward strand.
CTGTTAAGGTCAACAGCAGGTGGGTGTTGGAGGAAGATGAGATTAAAAAAAATCGTAAAACTCTCAAAGAAAGCAATTTTGAACAGGACCTAATTCATGCAGGTCCTGTATATAAAGTCACAAAGCCTCAGCCTCGCATATAAGGTGGTGGACCAAAGGAGTGGGCCAAAAAATACAAACAAAGTTAAATATTTTAACCTTTTGCCTATTGGTGGGACAGCGTCATCGTTGGCGTCCATGGACGTCAATGCCTGCAAAGGGGGATCGAACTGTTTTGGATAGGGTATGTCAAATACATGTTTTTTTGGGAGGTTCTTCGTTTGGAATTCGCGCTGTCCCCCCTGTAAGCAAAAGATAAATATTTTGAAATATTTAAAAAAGGGTGGTTCTTATTTCGATATTTTATTTTTTGAACCATTTTGAAAAGGTGGTTCCAATTTCGATATTTTAATATTACTTTCCCTGCAATACATGGTAATGTATAAGGAAAGTATTGGAATCCTGTCGAAAATCGCAATTCGAGTTTTCGACAGATCTACACGTTTCGAGACCTCTAGAATACGAAAAAACAATTTTTAGTGTGACGTCTGTGTGTGTGTCTCTGTATCTGTGTCTGTGCAATGTATGTATCCACTCTAACTCAAAAACTAATGGACCGAATTTCATAAAATTTGGTAGTTAAGACCCTTGGGTGTGACTCTGGTGCTGATTAGCTTTTGGTACAATTCGGAAAAAATAGTCCGCCTTTTTTAGCGAAATGATCCGCAAGAATATCATGTATCCACTCTAACTGAAATACTAATTAACCAAATTTCACAAAATTTGGTAGATAAATCACTTGTGGGCTACTCTGGTCCTGATTAGATTTTAGTATGATTCAGAAAAGAACAACATGCCTTTTTTTACGAAATTGCCAATATCTAAATAGCCAATATCTAAAAAAAGAAGACTTCGTATGTTCAAATGCATCAATTAAATACTTGTTTTATACTTAATTTTTGACGAAGAAAAGAATAAGAACAACTCTATTACTGTAGGACTAACCGTTCACGAGATATTTGAGATTATTCGCATTTTTGTTATGCCGACTTTGGAAAAATGTCCAACTACCAAATAAAAGCAGAAATTGAATTAAAAATGCAAATTTAGTGTTATTTGCGACAATTAAACTCAATTTAATGAGTTCCTAAAGAAATAAAAAAAAATGAATTTCAGTCTGCAGGGAAAGTCATGTGCTGCCCACATCAGATTTTTTTTAACTGTTCTGAAAATGCCTAAAGAAGGCAAACGACCCACAAAGAAAGTTGTTATTCACGCAAAACCATTTTGACTCCATCGGACTGGAACCACTACTTTTGATACATAACATTCTCAACACATCCCCTGGATTTAAATCCGACTCCAATAGATCTGGAGAAGAGAGTCTTCAGATCTATTGCCACTGGTGGGTCTTGTATAGCTTGCGGAAACTCCTTTATGGGTGTCAATTTGCGGCTGTAGCAAATCTCCTGTTCATAAATTTCTTCTCATGTTTTGTGTTTTTTTAGAAAAAAAATTTTCCTAACGCTTCCTTTACAGTAAAAAAATCTAAAAGAAATGTTTTACAGTGTTGCTGGCTTCGGCGCAATCAAACAGGTCCGGGTTTGATACTCGCTCGATTATTATTATCTTCACCAAAACTTGTGTCTAATATTCTTTGTCTACAACTTGTCTAGTATTCATTTGGCACCTAAATTAAATTATAGTCAGGTTTTCGGCTACAGTTCGACTCTTTTTTTCAAAGGGAGATAATGTAAGAAAATTCAGATTTTTTTACATAGAGTTATGTAGCAGATATCGCGATTGTGAGCAATCGAAACGATTCAAGTTCGATCTTCATTCCGACCGATTATTATTTTCAACTCAATACCGATTATTATATTCAAATTAAGTCTACAGATGCCTACTCACGACCATTCCCGACATAAGTTCGTAATGTCAGCCCAACTTACCATCCTGACCCATTTGTATAGGTTCATCACGCCGCTTCATACCAGGAATGATGAATACAAAGTGTCGGATTTTGTGGAATGATGACATAACGAAACTGATCATCGGGGCTTGTTTCAATCCCGTATTATGCTATTTTGAACCCATAGAGCATAGGCAAGAGCGTAAATAAACAGTCTGCTTAATATAATGCGCAGAAACGTAAGGGCATTATTTTTACCATATCGGGTCATGGTAATGGTAAATTGACGATGATAGCTAATAAAAATTGAAACTAAACCCATTAAACATCGAAATTTACCTTTGTTCTGAAAATAAATTATTTAAAATACTTGAGTAACAATATATGTTTAAAGATTTCATTTGCTAAAGTGCACTTTAAGTGAATATACATTAATACTCATTTTTACCGTAGTCACTAGCTAACGTTCTAAAGATGTATAATTTACTAAAAAATTCTGCAGTGTATATGCGAATAAGAAAAAAAGGTCATAACGAATTTTCTTAGAAACTCGTGTATATATTTTATTAAAAGTGAATATTTTATTTTCCGATAAATTAAAAATATCCGTCAAAGAAGATAAATTTAGATATATTCTACTAAAATGAGAGGTTAGACGATTATAAATTTCTAAAGTAGCCGTTTTTAATGCAGAAATAATGAAATTTTCCATACTGCTAAGCATATGAATATTTTGTTTTGGAAACGTAAGGACAAAATTCTCCGCGTGACGTCACGTGCGCATGCTCTGTCGTTTGCACAATTGCATTGAACTCATTCTAGCAGTTGTGAGACTATCGTAGCGGTCCAGAATAAAAAATTTTGGCATCATGGGCATGACATGTGCATAACAAATTATTTTTACTCCCGAAATGATACATATGACTTTAATACCGAATTGATCTCGCATGGGTACCTTAATAGAGTTTGATTGAAGTTGATAATTCAATTTTATTTAATGGGGAAAGTGCCACGACTTTATCCCCTTTTCCCCTCTCGTTATTTTGCATATGCTGAAACCTCTATAAAACTACAAATAATTAATCCGACAGCAAGTTAATCTCTGCCGCGCCCTTGAGCGCCCAGCACGAGCACTATTACTCACGACCTCTACGAGTCGGGCCATATCTGAGAAAACCTGAAAAAAAGAAAAGGAAACGCTTCTTTAAATATATTCTAAAAAATAAAAAAAAATAAAAAAAAAAGTTGTCACCCTACCGGCCCTGATTTGCACGGCATTCACGTTCCGGCATGTTTTATATAATCAATGAGGAGATCCTGCCATTGTCATGCAGAAGCAGTAAAATAAAAAACGACTTCACGAATATAGATCACGAGTCACTGCGGTTTCTTACCTGCGCGAAAGATATATGGGTTTTAGGATTTAGGTGATTTTTTCTCTGGGGGTACTTAGTGTGCAGAGCAAAGGCCTGGCCTTGGTGGGCCTGATAAGTTGCTGTTGAATGATCAAAGTGAGTGTGACAGCTTTTCCTTGTCCTTTATGAGACCTTTGAAGTTTTATGGGGAATTAAAGGGGAAGATAATGGTTGGCGACAATCACAGCGGACAGTTTCATATTGGGCATAAAAAGATATATAAGGGGCATAAATTTGTCTTGAAATTTGAAGCGCACCGGCTTTGGTTAGCATTCAAGGACTTGATAACAGCAAGAAAAATCCTATTTCATGGCATATCATCTCGCTTCAAATATAACAGATAAGACTATCATCCAATAGCTCAACAAATAGAGCAACGGTTGGTTAAGCGAAGATCCCTGAATTGGAAAAAACTGGATAACTGGAAATAGTTAATTTTTGTTTTAGAAGGATGTATAAAGAGAAGTCTTCTCTATAAATATCCTGAAAGTTTCGGAGAGACAATAGAACAGTCAATGTATAAATTTTAATCCTTTATGTAAAGAAGCAAATGAAGACAGTACTCTAGTAGGAAGAGGTAACCCCCCTCCACCAATGGATTTTTTTTTTTATTCTGCAAATGAAATAACACATATTACGACGATTTTAATGCATTTCATTTTATGAAAAATGGAAATATATTTCTATTAACATTCATTTATATTTATAAAACTTAGATTCTGATTCTGAAACTATATAATACAACACATTCATTATAAATGTTGGTTAAATAACAGATTAGAGTCAAAACTTATGTTTTTGATTATTATTTGTAGATCCTATTATCCAAGTTACTGGGGTCAACTAAATGTTCTCATCAGGCAACTTTTTTTTAAAATGATATTCTGCACAAAATTACATCTTTTTTTTTTCCTTAAACCATAGTCTATTTCTTTATTTAAGCATTGGTGGTCAAAGTCCACTTTTGTAATTATTCAAACTTTAATATTAACAGTCATGCCACTTTGTTTCGTTACGAGTTTTGGGCTCAAACAGCCAAAATATTTTTTTTTTGTTTGTCTTTATGGGCACGACACTGTTTAACTAATAACTTACATTTAGAAAAAGTGTATCGGGGATGTAATTTGGGGGGCCCTTTATATATTTTGTAGGGAAGTACGTGCTTCCTGTGCTTTTCCAGTAATTAGACTATGTGGGGCCCTATATATGTAGTACAATAAATAAGGAAGTTTTGTGATGGAATCAAAAATTTGAATTCGAGTTTCCGCCGGAAGAGCACGTTTCAAATATTACTGAACTCAAATCGAACGTTTTTGAGGTTATGTACGAAATAATTTTATATGTTGTCATCTGGAAAACACCAATGGCACAATTTCAAAAACTGTGCCGTAAATATAATACATAATTTTTTTCATTATGAAAGGCGTAAATTCATTGCATTATATAATGAAAGTCATGTGCTACCCACATCAGATTTCTTCAATTTTATGTAATGTGTTGAAAATTATTGTTGTATTATGTTTTAACATTAAATTATGAGCAAAATTTTACAAAAAATATCTTATTGAACTAAGTATTTCATTAAAAGTTAAATTTCTTTGGAGAAATGTATTTTTTTTTAATTCCTACTACTTTTTCAAATGTTAATATTTTTCATTAATATGTTCCATGTTTCTCTTTTCCATTCCTTGGAATATACTAGACGAGATTATGATATTCGATTTAATATAAATTTTTATTGTCATATGAAAAAAAAAACTAGGAAATTTTAACAGCTTAGCATTAAAAAATTAACTACAAATCTTAATGTTATTTCATGCACAATTTCATAAAATACACTCTAAAAACATGTAAAAAATTTTTAAAACTTCTATCTTAATTACAAAAAAAAAATTATCTTAGCATTCTTGCAATATGAAAGTTGGCAAAAAATGAGCATAAAGCATAAAGAAAATCCAATATAAAGTGTTCATATCTGAATTTCTATTCTATCATGGTGCAGAAAAACTTTAATAACTTTTAAAGTTATGAAGATATAGCTTAAAAATTTCACTTACATGTTGTATAAAATAGTCTTTACACATTAACAAATAATGTATTCATTCATCGCTATTGTGTAAGTAGCGTATGTTTTTAAGATTAGCATTATTGTGAATATACCCCCACATTCTGTCGTTAATCTCTCCTTTTCGAGGTCCTAGCTACGCCTATAACAACTACTTGGGGATATCTCATTCTCATTTCCTAATAAATCGTTTATGATAGTAGTTTTAGTTGAAAAATAATCGTTACAAACTTATAGTTCTATAAGTCCCTGTGCTAACTGTTCTCTATAATCCCCATTAGCTGAATAATTAGTTTTCTTTCGGATCCATATTGGAAAACGAAATTCAGCTCCATAACTTCCCTCCATTCAGTCGCCGATCTCCCCTTTTCTAAGTTACTAGTTGGTCTCCCCCTTTCTGAGTTACTATCTGATCTCCCCCTTTCTGAGTTACTAGCTGATCTCCCTCTTTCTGAACCCGGAACTTCAGGACCCGGGACAATGCGCCTCGGTGAGATTTTTTTTAAAAAATTTCGAATTAGTTTTCAGTTATTTTATCTTTTTAGTACGATTTTGTGCGATTTTAACACAAATCGGTTCCTTGGTCATCAGAAATATTAGCCACAGAATTTCTAATTTCACACTATCGGAAAGATCCTAGAATATTCTTTAATGTTTGAACCGAATTCGTACGACAATTCTATGTACTGTCCACCCTCTCTCAATGGGCGGCCATGTATCCCGTTTCTTTTTGGTCACCGGAAGGACTGACTCCTGGATAAAATCGCGTTGGACAATATTATATAGAATGTTATTCTTCTTTTTTTTTCCAGTATAAAAGTTCATTATTCAGAAAGTATAATTTTTCGAGCCGGTAATATTCAATTTTATACATTAGAAAGCTATAGCAATTTATTTTATTATCATTAAAACTTTTAGCATAAAATTTTTGCTGACTTCATGATATAATTTAAAAAATCTGATGTGGGCAACACATGATTTTCCTTATATAATGTAATTAATTTACTACTTTTACAGTAAAAAAAAGTAGGTTTTTCTTATAGTAGATACTAATATTCTTTCCAAGATATTAAATTTTCGACAATTAGTCGTCATTTTTATCCATTTGGCGAGATTTTCGTTAATTTGGTAACATTTCAAAAAGTCGCCAAGTTGGCGACATTCCGCCAAATTCGTCGCCAAAATCTCGCCAAGCGTTATGCACTAAGAAATAAGTTATTCTTACAGCAGATAAATGACTATTGGCGTTCAAACACAAAAGTATTACTAAAAGTATATTTTTTCATGAATGGAATGAGCTAGTTACACGAGAATGATGTAACCTAATTTATCGCATGGTATTACATATGAAAAGTGAACATGTTTCTCAATAGGAATTTTTTTTTATATGACTTTTTGATAATTTTTTTTTAAAAAATGAACAATATCTCGAGAACAGTTCATGTTAGCGTTCTAAAATTTATGTCAATCGTTTTCTAATGAAAAATTACATAAGAAATGTCTATTTGCTTAACTTTATTAGTGGTTTTAATTTTTTGACGATTTTTTCAAAATTTCATTCGAAAATTTAGGGGGGTTCTTAACATTCGATTGCATATAAAAGCAATAGGCTTCCAGTGTTTACGGATTGTGATTTTTGTACCAAATTTGGTTCGAATCGGTCCATTCGTTCGTCAGTTATCGTCTCCACAGACTCACTGACACACACACACACACATACTTTCACACACACACACACACATACACACACACAGACATCACTTCAAAAATGTTTGATTCGTGATCAGGGATGCTTGAAACGTGCTCTCCCGTCGAAAACTCGAATTCGAATTTTCGACCCCGTCACAATACTTTCCTTATACATTATGTATATAAGGAAAGTAAAAATCTGATGTGGGCAACACATGACTTGCCTTATATAATGTAATGAATTTACTACTTTTACAGCAAAAAAATAGGTTTTTCTTATAGTAGATACTAATATTCTTTCCAAGATATTGAATTTTCGACAATTAGTCGTCATTTTCATTGATTTAGCGTCATTTTTATCCATTTGGCGAGATTTTCGTTAATTTGGCAACATTTGAAAAAGTCGCCAAGTTGGCGGCATTCCGCCAAATTCGTCGCCAAAATCTCGCCAAGCGTTATGGATGACGAAATAAGTTATTCTTACAGCAGACAAATGACTATTGGTGTTCAAATACAAAAGTATTACTCAAAGTATCGTTTTCCATGAATGGAGCGATCTAGATCCACGAGAATGATGTCACCCAATTTATCGAATGGTATTACATATGAAAAGTGAACATGTATCTCAATAGGAAATATTTTTTTTTTATTTTATATGACTTTTTGATAATGTTTTTGAAAAATGTGCAATATCTCGAGAACGGTTTGTGTGAGCGATCTAAAATTTATGCCACTCGTTTTCTAATGAAAAATTACATAAGAAATGTCTATTTGCGTAACTTTATTAGTGGTTTTGATTTTTTGACGATTTTTTCAAAATTTTATTCGAAAATTTAGGCGGGTTCTGAACATTCGATTGCGTATAAAAACAATAGGCTTCCAGTGTTTACGGATTGTGATGTTTGTACCAAATTTGGTTCGAATCGGTCCATTCGTTCGTCAGTTATCGTCTCCACAGACTCACTGACACACACACACATATACTTTCACACACACACACACACAGACATCACTTCAAAAATGTTTGATTCGTGATCAGGGATGCTTGAAACGTGCTCTCCCGTCGAAAACTCGAATTCGAATTTTCGACCCCGTCACAATACTTTCCTTATACATTATGTATATAAGGAAAGTAAAAATATGACATAAGGAAAACAGTTATATTATAAATATTAATGAATAGAGCAATGTATATCAGCAGTGGCGTATTTTAAATTCTATTTGACTGGGGGTGGCGGGTGGGGGTCCGTTTTAAATATCAATCTCAAAAGGTCCAAGTTAGAGGTCTGCACGAGCTCGTGACTGGCCCTTTGGCTTGGATCCTGACCTGGCCCACGGGCCGGGCTCAGGCTACATTTTATTAAATTTGGGCGTGTTGGACCGAGTCAAAGTAAATAAAAAAACTAATAGGTATAGTTTACTTAAAATTTTACACTAATGTTTTATTTTAAATTGTTTCTGTGATTTTAATTTCAATTATTAGATTCCGAATGTTTCTAAAATATCAAAATTAAATAAATTCTATTATTAAAGCAAAACACTTCGGTCCATTTCTTTCCGATAACAAATATTGAATTAAATTTGAGCAAATTGTTATGATTTAAAGTTAATATATGGATAAGACGAATTATTGTCCTTGAATTGATTTACACAGGGTGTTCATTGATTGATCATTGATCACTAAACTCATTTCATTGTTTTAAATAAGTCGCTTTGGTTTTTGTTGTTGTTTTTTTTTTTTCAAAGAAAAAAGTCACTATTTCAACTATTACAGAGGGTGTTTATTCACACATTTTTGTAACGATTTTGACTATCTCCATGAATTAAATTTAAATAAAAATAAAAAAAAACCTAACTGGCATCAGGTCGGAATAGGGTTTAATTATCGTCTGGATCATTAAAAATATTCTTTGCTTTAAAATGTCGCTAGAAAATAAACAATGGATCGAAGGCTATATTTCTGCGCTTTCCAAAGAGAAATACTCTTATTAAATTATAATACTCTTATTTGATTATTAAAAAATCTGATGTGGGCAGCACATGACTTTCCCTGCAGACTTATATCCACGTTCTCTTTATTTCAATTAAATTTAATTCACTTTTAATTCAATTTTCGTTCTCATTTGATAACTGGACTTATTTTCAAAGGTGGAATAGAGAAAATACGAAAAACTAAAATATCTCGAGAACGGCTGGTTCTAGTGTAATGGGGTTGGTCTTATTCTTTTCTTAGTTAAAAATTACATATTTAACAAGCATTTAATGGATATATTTGAGCATACGTAGTTTTTTATTTCAGATTTTGACGATTTTTGAATGATACCAAATGATACCAAAATCTAAATGATACCAAATGATACCATTTTTTTCCGAATGCTACCAAAATCTAATCAGTACCAGGGTGACCCACAAGCGACTTATCTACCGAATTTTGTGAAATTTGGCCCATTAGTTTTTCAGCTAGAGTGGATACAAAAAAAAATCTGCACAAACAGACACACAGACAGACACACAGGCGTCAGTCTAAAAATAGTTTTTTAGCATTCTAGAGGTCTCGAAACGTGTAGATCCGTCGAAAACTCTAGTTGCGATTTTCGGCATGATTCCAATACTTTCCCTATACATTATCATGTATTGCAGGGAAAGTAAAAAAGAAAAGAAACGTCAAAGTTTACATTTGACTAGGAAAAAGGTAAAAAATGCATACCCAACAAAGGTTGGTTCAGAGAAAACAAGGAAGTTTTGGTAAAGGTTTTATGGTTATTGCTGGATTCTCTTATAACGGATAACTTAAAATAAGGAAAGTAGAAAAAAATGTCAAAATTAACTCAGATTACCATCAGAAATATGTTTTAACACCTGTTTTCAAAAAGACATTCCATCACTTTACCCAAACAATCTTCACTTTGTTCAGTTCCATCAGGATAAGGCTACCAGCCGTACTTCTAAATCTACTGATATATTTTTTGAAAAAATGAGAAATAAAACCGGAATTGAGGCTATTCCATTTAAATGCATCCCACCCAAGTACCCTGACCTGTTTCCTATGGATTACTGTGCATTTGGACTTTTAAAACAAACCCTTTATAAACGGCATCCCAAAATATTGGATGGACTCTGGAAGATTGTTGTGGAAGAGTGGAACAAAATCAACTTTGATATTTTAAGTAAGACTCTTTTATCTTGCAAATCAAGATGTAATATGATAGTTCAACAAAAAGGCTGTCAGATTGAACATATTAGAAAACAAAATTCTTATCTTTGTTTATATATATATTTTTTTTCAAAATCATTACAAAAATGTGTGAACATCCTCTGTGTATTTGTATTCTGAACATCTACCACTTAATTTAAAATTATTAAATTTTAAAAATATTCATAAGTGTGTCATAATTAAGGAGATAGATTTCCAGCTAACCTGGAAACAGCACGTAACGAACTTAATCAAAAAAGCGTATATAAAACCCAATGATAGGAAACGGAAATCTCAGTCATCAAAACAAACTGCTAATTTATAAATCGGTCATCCGCCTGGGAATGCTGTATGCAGCACCCGTATGGGGATATGCCTGTAAAACTACAATAGACCTCCTAGAGACAAAACAAAACAAAATCCTACGGATTATCAGGGAAGCTCCCAGGTATTTGAGGAACTCGGTAATTAGGAATGACTTCAAAATAAAAACTGTTAGAGCCCAAATTAAAAAGCTAGCGCTTAAATTTTACAAAAATTTGCCATCCGTTCCAAATAAACTGTTATTCAATCTGCATGACTATGATCATCGCAAGGCCAAATCGCGTAAGAGACCCCGCGCTGTTCTAAACATCGATAATCGGAATTAAATATCCAACCTCAAACATCTGATATCAAATAAAACTCGCGACTAATGTTCAAAACTCAAAGCTGCTAAAATGTTAGGTAACCCTCAGATCTGCATCAACCCCCCAAACTGCTTAAACTCTAAATGTGCAACAAACTGCCACACTAGGAGCTAGGACAAATAATAAAAAAGTAGTAAATAAAACCCTCGAACCTCCAATTAGGGTCACTGAATTAATGTCACAGTTTGACGATAAGAACCACATATTGAAACTGGAGATTAAAGGCGCTTCGCGCCTGGTGCTCTGTTATGTACGACACTCGACTTTCATAATTAAGGAAAATAATACCAATGTATACTTACATAAAAAGTTTAACCGCATTGAAATGTTTTTTTAAAATACTGATTGTGCATATGATATATTTATTTTGTAACCACTGCAGTCAAGAATATTTGGTGCTGCTAAGCTCCAACAAAAGGGCATTGCATAGCATTTTTTTAAACATAATCTCAATAAAGAGCCATTTTCTCATTTAATTTCTGATATTATCAAACCAAAATGATAAATAAAAACACACTTTTCAGTAATGCTCATTCTTGATTTGTACAGATTTTTCAAATTTGGGTTCTTTTTAATTTATTACTATATGTAATATAACTTGTTTAATTCCTTAAATGCAAATTTGGATCATCATACGAGGTAACAGGCTTCAATGTATTACCAAAATATTCGGGTTGGTCCACGTTGGGGGGTGGCTTTGAGTGTTTTCGGGACGGGTTCGACTCCGGTGAAATATTTAAAGAAATTCTTTGGTTTTTGCCGAGCCAAATCTCATTATTTTCTGACCAGGTAAAATTTTAAATTAGACCCGTACAGACCTCTAGTCACTAAGTAACTGGCTTTTGGTCTTTAACTTCTTCTGCCAGCTTCAGGAACCGGGATTTTTCCAAATTTACAGACTTCGGGTTTTATTCAAATATCTCGTTCTGGACATCGAGGGAGTAGGTCGTTTTTACGACGAGCTCCGGTCGACGACCCAGTGCTTTTGCTTTTTCCATGTGTTCTGATTTTCGACTTGTGTTTTTTCGATCGTATATGCCCTTCTTCTGCTTTCTGCGGCCTTCACTACTATCAATATTGCCATTTGAAAGTATGCTTCCTTTTCCATGCTATGGAAGGGATTTCATTTGACTTGGAGGTTGCTTTCAAGGATTTCCCAGGGACAGATATGTCCAGAGCCATTTCGCCAGTAGTTGATTCTTCCACGTGTTCAGAGACGGCAAACATGGACTCTACTAATCTTCTTATAAATGGTGTTTTTACTAATTCAAATCGCATCTTAGGTGAATATATCAAGAAACTTGTGTCCAGTGTCTGTGCTAACAACGAAATTCTTTGGAGGTTGCTTTCAAGGATTTCCCAGGGACAGATATGTCCAGAGCCATTTCGCCAGTAGTTGATTCTTCCACGTGTTCAGAGACGGCAAACATGGACTCTACTAATCTTCTTATAAATGGTGTTTCTACTAATTCAAATCGCATCTTAGGTGAATATATCAAGAAACTTGTGTCCAGTGTCTGTGCTAACAACGAAATTCTTTGGATTACCACGATCACTTAATAAATTCGCCAAAGGAACTTCAGGATCCTAATTTTATGGACTTCCTTAATAAACTTAATAAACTGAGGGAATTAGGACGTGATGGATTATTGATTGAAAAAAAGACAGTGATTGAGAACCTCGTCAAGCTTTCCCTAATGATCTATTTTGCCCAAAACAGAGATCAACAACCACGAGTTGAAAGCTAGATTTCAAAGTATATGCGATCATATTCTCCTACTGATTTCTAGTCCTTCCCCTGCTAATTTAACTCATTGTATTGCTAATATTTCTAATATTGAACCCAATTTTAAATACTTGACTGATGACCTTTTAAAATTCAAAGATGCTGATAGACGTAAACACGGTGATAGTGACACCCCCACCTAAAGTAACAATCGTAAATATATTAAAAACTCAAATAGTAGAGATAGATACTCAAAAAGTTGAAAATACTGCAATTGAAACCGGTATCAGATTTAACTTACTTATTAATGAAAATTCTAATGATGTTGAAAATTCCAATTTGACAAAACCTGATAACCATAATATAAAGAATGTTGACAATTCTAATACACTCAATGATATATCCAATTCAAAATCTAATGTAAGCAATGGCAAAAATGCTAACCGTACTGTTGACTATGACTCTAGTAATGACCAATACCCCTCCCAGCCTTCTAAATCGGAACCTCTCTACATAAAGATGGTAGAAAACTGGAAGACACTTTTAAACAATGCTACCAAAAACTTTGTTTTCAAAAATCCCCTCCAGATGGCAGGCGAGTACGTCAAATTAAAACCAAAAAATGTCGAACAGTATAGATCACTACAAAAATGCCTGTTAGCAAATGAAATCCAATTCCATAGTATGAGCATAAAATCGGAAAGGCCCAAGAAAATCCTCTTAAAAGGAATTCCCATTGACACTAATGGCCAAGAAAGTAAAGAGGACCTAGTATCTAAGTGATTTGACATCCAACGTGTTGTTTTTATTGAGACCCAGACCGTCCAACCTACCTAAAGGTTTAAGGTAACCGTTTGGACGGCCGGGAAGTGCCACTCAATTTACACCGGAACCTAGTGGGGGAGGCATCCACAGGGACCGTACCCTCCTTCCCCTACCACCAACCTCTCGGAAGGACTTACGGACCCACATGTCTAACGTGGTCGTACTCCGCATGAACACGGCGGCAGTTGTGGCAGCGTGCAAATCCAGCGCGCAAACCACCGGGCTACCGCGCCCGAAATGTGCCAACAGCACGCGGTGTTCCCAGGTGGTCACCCACCCAAGTACTAACCGCGCCCGATGCTGCTTGACTTTGGTGATCTAACGAGAACCGTTGTTTTCTGCACGGTAGGGCCGTTGGGTCGACATCCAACGTGTGTCCCAGCTAAGGAAATTCAAAACAAAAGAGCGGCTTCCAATCTTCCTTGTGAATATCTGCAACTCCGATAACTTTGATGAAATTTATGAATTAGAGGAAGTGGTTGTCTCCATTATCAAAATAACAGATTGCGATCCTTTTCCCCGGTTTCAGTGTTTCAACTGTCAATCATTGGGACATAGTTCTGACAATTGTAACCTTCCCCCGCCTGTCTAAAATGTGCAGAACCCCACCAAACCAAACAGTGTACCAAATCAAAAGACCTCCCAGCAAAATGCATAAACTGTAAAGAACCCCATCCGGCCAACTATTTAAAATGCCCAAAATCTCCAACCAACAAGGGACCCTCCCCAAATCTAAACTGCAAATACCCTCAGCAATAAAAATCAAAATAATCAACCTGGACCCTCTTCCCATCAAAACTCTAACTCTAGTATACCCCATGCCTATAAACAATCAAATTCAATTGCTCCCTTCCCACCACCAACTTCGGTACAGAAACCATTCTGCACCCTCCCTCCTTCAGATCCCTCCAGTAGCACAGCCTGCCGTAAGTTAGAACCCTTTTCAGTCATACATGAAAGGTATAGGAAAAGAAAACTTGAGGAGAAAGTAAAGGAAACCAGCAAACTTAACTTTATGGAGAACCAATTCAAACCTTATTTTGTAATGAACTCCAACTCCACTGTCAAAAAAACTAAGCCACCTCCTCTCCTTCTAATGTTCTGCCTCCTGTTGAAAATAACCAGCATGCTTCACAAACTCTTGTAGCTCTCCCATCTCAAAATCAAACTAAATCAACTAATCATTCAATAGCAAACAATAATACCAAATCAAATAACCAAACTAGTACTTCCAATCGAAACAACCAATCATATAATCAAACTAAGCAACAAAACCTGCCACACCCCACCCTCCAATGGAAGATGTGGTTATTCACGAAGAAGCAGCAAGCCCGCCCTCCCTCGGAGGAATCAGTGAAATTGTGAATTTAATTACTGCAATTCAAAAAATATTTTCAATATTCAGGACATAATAAGTAACATAACAATAGCTATAACCGGTATGGAAAAAGTTGAGGGTCCCCTCAACAAACTATTTGTATTTATCCGTGCTATTGAATCTATCTTCGGTGCCAAATAAATCCTACTAATCATGAATAGACACCCATCCAAATTAAATATCCTTTGCTGGAATGCTAACGGCTTATGCAATAAAATCGATGACCTAAGAAACCATTTAACTGACAACCCTGCTGGAATCATTCTAATACAGGAACTCAAAACAAAATGCCTAGATCGTTTAAAAATTCAGAACTTTTCTTTCTACTATATACTAAGACATTGCGCCACTAGTCAGCCACCAAGCTATGACGGTACAGCAGTTTACACCAAAAATCATATCCCACACACACATCGTCTTGAAAACACATTGAAGGAAATCCTACTTCCTAGGCAGCAAAAACTCATCATTGGCTCCATTTACAACAGAACGAACTCTCTCGACCCCCTTTATAACAACCTAGATCTCATACTTAACCCCCCTCCCCTACAATCCTAGCTAGTGACTTCAATGCGCATCATCCTAGATAGAATGCACGCAGGACTAGCCGGTCAGGAAGAGAACTTAACAACTTTTGTATCAATAATAATTTAGACATTAAATTTCCTCCCCTCCCGACCAGACTAGTAATCACACCAACCCTACCACCATTGATTTTGCCTTATTAAAAACTGTTCCTTCCCAGCTTCTGTAAATGTACTTAACCTTTTTATCTCGGACAATCTACCAATCTTATTTACGCTGCAACTAAATACCACTCCTTCCCTACTAAAGTTAACTGATTATTTTTATTAAACTTCTAAACGAGTCCCCCATCCGTTTCCCAACCATCACATCCACCGATGATGTTGACAGGGTGATCAAAACACTAACCCAAACATTTAGCTCAGCACCCTCCGCCAGCACCTCCACCACTCTACCAAAAACTCCCATATTCTATCACTAGCCGAATTAATCTTAGAAACCGTACTCACCAACACTAGCAACACCCAAAAAATCCTGCCCATAGAACTAGATATAACCACCTGACGGCCCAAATAAAACTTTCAATCTCTAACTATAAGCAAGCCAAATAGAAGCAATACGTCGAATCTCTCTCCCCCCCACCGACCATCCACTATGGGACTTCTTAAAACTTATTCGTAAAAAGCACAAAAATATTCCCTTACACACTCACAACAATGCCACTGCTTACACAGAGCAAGACTAGGCTAATCTACTCGCTGCTGTATATGAAAAACAATTCACACCACACGAAAATATTTTCTGCCCAAATTTCATGGAGGATACCGTGAACAATTTCTTAGTGCTGAGTGCTCCAAACACTTTCCCCCTCTCTCACATTCTCCACACGGATATAGTTAACTACATCAACACTCTCAAAAATAAGAAGAGCCCCGGCCCTGACAATATTTCAAACAAAGCTCGTAAATCCTGCACTATTATTATACTATTTTACATTACCGTTTTAATCAATTCCATTTTCGATCTGAATTATTTCTCCCGCGAGACTGGAAGCTAAATGAAAATTTAAACTCCCCAAAAAGTTACCGTCCTATATGCCTGCTGTCCTCTCTTGACAAACTGACTGAACATTTCATCGCTATCCAAATCAACAGTTTCCTTCTAATAAAAAAATTCTCATCCCAGAGCAATTTGGTTTTAGACCGCTCCACTCTACAACACACCAACTGTTCCGCGTGGTGGAGTACATCTCTGATGGACTCCAAAACCGGTCAGCAGTTAGAGGTATACTTATTGACGTCACTAAGACCTTCGATAGGGTGTGGTTCATCGGACTCATATACAAACTCATTCAGTTCCATATGACACACTCTCTCACCTCGTTCCCGGCCACTTAATTTGCTGCTCATGCCTTAGGGAGAGTCGAGTGGTCTAGGTTTTTGACACTCTCTCACCCATATTTTATACTCCTACCTCAGCGACAGAACCTTTCATGTCCGTTAAACAATACACACTCATACACCAAACAAATCCTGTCTGGAGTCCCTCAGGGTAGTAAACTTGGTACCATGTTTTTTAACATTAACATAAACGACATCCCTAGAACCAACAACACCATTCCTTGCTTATATGCGGACGACACTGCCATTACTGCCACACACCACAACACCAACTACCTACACCGATACTTACAACATCACATGGACACACTCGAACCCTGGATAGAGAAATACCGCATCAAAATAAACTCTAACAAATGTCAAACTGTATTTTTCTCACATCAACGTTTCCCGCCCCAACCAATCATAATTAACGACCAGCCAGTTTGCTTTGAGAGAACATGTAAATATCTCACTCTTGACAGCAGACTAACATGGAAACTCCACATTGTGAAACTTAAAGATAAAATAAACTTTGCAAAAGCAGAACTGAGCTCCCTCCTGTATTCGAATGATGTCAGCATTAAAAACAAAATCATACTTTACAAATCAGTTATCCGCCCCACCATTCTCCATGCCTCCTCTATTTGGAGCTACGGTGCGACTTTTTTTACAAAAAGCTTTGGACTTTTCTTATTAAAATGTCCAAATCATTCAAAACAAAATTCTACGTTCTATCAGAAAAGCTCGAAGATAAAACTTTGTAATACATCGCGATTTCAAACCTACGAAAACTCTCTAACAAGTTATATGATAACCTCGCTAAGATCCCCAACGAACTGCTCTATAATATGACCGACTACGACTTCAATGAATTTCCAAACAGACCCAGAGCTATCCTAAATCCGGATTTAGACTTCCATGTTAATTCCTGCCTGAGTTTCCCCTGCATCCCAGCAAAGGATATTCGGTTGGTCCCACCCACCTTTTCTCCAAACCTCTACAATAATTTAACCTACCAGAACATTGTTTACAGCATTCTTTGTTTACTACTCCTAACTTGTTTTATCAACATTATTGACCCCTAGGAAGGACTAGGTTCAGACTGTGGAAAGGACTAGGTTCAGACTAGGAAGACTATGACCCATATATATGTTACCTAACCAGGGATACGAAACTCTGCTTCAGGTGCCCTGCTATCGACAAATTACTGGCTGGTTTAGGTTTTACTGCAGTACGAAAATTTTACTCCTGTTACAGTGATATAGTAGCTGAAGCACTTCTTTTTGAATTCTTAGTTTCTGAAACCTGAGCACTTATTCTATTTATTATTATTATTATTCTAATTGTTTTTCTAGTTCAAGGATTTTCAGAACGACAAACTGAATGGGGATTCAGTACATTTTTTTTATCACAGCCTAGGAAGCATTTTGAAACTTTTCGATTCCGGAGGGGAGGAGACCCCCCCCCCCCCACACACACACACACCTAAACACGCTCATTATACTAGTGAGCTAATATATACAAGTGTTCATTTTTGCCCATAATTTTGCACCAAGCGCCACCTACCTACGACTACATCTGAGTAATTTTTTCAACGGCACCAGTACTTTCTTCGAGTTCCATGGTTGACATCAAACAATATTATTAACTGTATCTGTGCTTGACTGAACAAATTTGCGGTCTCAAATGAAAACAATGTACTGATTGTATTGAATTAAATTAAGTTTTCTAGCTTTATTTCACATTTTTACTGATATGAGTACATAAATATTGTGATAATCATGAAAATGTGTTTACAAAATAATGTGTCACTCTGTCTTTTTGGAAATATTTTGTTATCCGTTTCGATTGTGTTTGTAAACAAATATGTTTATCTTAGAACTGGATTCCCAAATGTGACATTAACGTTTATTCATTTCATTGTCACTTATCTTGGACTGCTGTTATGTGAGAGATTACAAATATTTCAAGTGAAGCATTTACCGATTTTACAGATTGTACCATTAGCATATTCTTTTTGCGGCTTTGTCGTTTTCACAAATTTATCTCTTGGTTTCAACACTGTTGGAACTTATCAAATACTGAAAACGCTAACTCTGCCAACAATTATGATAATTCAGACATTTGTTTATCATAGATCATTTTCGTGGAAAATAAAATTTACACTGGTATGAGATATATCTTTTTTAAGTAGTATCCCATTTTTTGTGAATAATTTATGCTCATGTTCAAATGATGGTTACTGCTATAATTAATACGACGAAATTGTTAGAGCTTCACCGAAAATTGGCAAATCTATTAGTATTTTAAAGTAGCTGTTGAAAAGTGTTCTGTGTATATTTTTTTGCATATATATATATATATATATGCAAAATATATATATATATATATATATTTTTTTTCAAACTTTTATGTGATGTAAAATATATATATATATATATATATATTTTTGAAAATCACCCATATATATATATATGGGTGATTTTCAAAATGAACGCCTGTTTGATTAGCTTTTGTATATGAATTAAAAAATATGGTTTTACATTTTAATTAACAAAAATTCAAGTGATTCCTTTAAAATATAATTATTAATATTTTAAAATTTAAATTTAACATGTGTCCCCTGTACATCTTAAGAGTGTTACTAAGGTTTTGATTTCTGCAGCTGGTAACAAAGCTAATGGAAACCGTATTGTTCCTTCTTATCTAGTATAAAAAAAAGATTACAAAAAAAATAATAACAGAGTATAATTTTATCTTTAATCTAAGTCAAACTTTTATGTGATGGAAAGCTTAAAAAGGTAATTCATTTGAAAATCACCCATATAATTATAATATGAAATTCTAATGATAGAAAAAAAAGAGAGAAGTTGTAACTCATAAAACCTTAACGTAAAAAATGCTAACAACATAAAAGGATGTAAAAAATAGAGAATATATATATATTATGTTTAAGTTTAAAAATAAACTTTGTCAGCCATTTTTTGTTAAAGCGTGTAGGGTTTTTTTGCTGGAATCTGTGGTTTAAAGTTGATTACAGCTTCCTCATACCCAGGATTTGAAGTTGGCACCTATGAATCATAAGCAAAGCTACTATTGTTGGTTTGAGTATATGCAGTCATTTACTAAAAATTCATAGAACCACAGGGCTACTATAATGAAGAAAGTGACTATTAAAAATTAGCAATCTGCTTGTCACTTATAATATCACATTTGCTGTAGCCGACACAATTCCTAGACATGAGGGATATTTAACAGTTGTGTATGGATATCAAAAGTTAGTAATCTTTAGCCATATAATATGCAGCAAAATTTAATAAGCTTTTTGACACCAATAATTGTTTTAGGTTAAAGACCATTGTCAAATAAAAAGGCTGCTAATGAATGCTTCTGGCCAGTAGTGATGTCATAAAACCAAAAACGATCCAATACCAAATAACCAATACTTTCAGATTACCGACGAGCCAATATGGTCCTATACTGATAGATTGCTATTATAACATGTAATAAATTTATCATTTTTGTAAAATTGTGTATAAAACTTATTTCAGCCATAATTAGCTAGACATCTTTGTAAATATTAAAAAATGTAAATATTAATTAATAAGTAAATATATGTTAATAAATATTTTATACGCTTTTTTATAAATCATAGTAAAAGAAGGATCGTGAAATAATAAATAATTTATAATTAATCTGAAGGGAGTGATAAAAATTGTTCTATGGAGAATAAGAAAGAATTGTATAACATACAAAATTTTGAATTGTAATCATGGGCATAAGAGAATAGAAATACACAAATAAAAAAAGTCATAACATAAATCAAAATGTTTCTATCAATCGTACTTCTAATAAGATGTGTTTGTACATTGCTACTTATATCCATGCTGGTGAATTGTAGTAAATATCATTTAATAATCTCTGCATTTTTGGCAGGGATCGTTTGTAGCAGAAAACATTCAAAGCAACCTTTCAGAAAATTTTTGTCTGCCTTCGTGGTTATGCTTTCAATAAAAAATTGCTGAGGAGCTGGGTTTGAAATAGGACTTAATATTTAGAGGGGATATTTCCCTTTCCCCCTTTAACAAAAATTTTAGGGGGAATTTAAAAATCCAGGATTTTTATTAGTAAAACATAAAATAAGGATATTTTTATATTACAATACAAGAGACTTACAATTATTGACATTTAGTATTTTAAACCTTGAATTGAAAATGATCAATGGCAGTTATTGTGTACACAAGAAATCGACCATAGACAGATGGGCATCCTGTAAAAAATAGTCAAAAGTATTCAAGAAGTTCCTAAAACATAAATTGGCATCAAAATCTTGAAATCAAAAAATTTTGTGAAAACAATATTTTCTCTATATTATATACTTTTGTATGAGAAAGTAATAATAACTGGGAAATAAGTTTTACAGAGGTAAAATAAATATATTAATCCTAGAATTGACCTCCTTAACCCTTTTGCGATGGTTGGCAT
Source organism: Amaurobius ferox (assembly GCA_951213105.1). Lineage (NCBI taxonomy): Eukaryota > Metazoa > Arthropoda > Arachnida > Araneae > Amaurobiidae > Amaurobius > Amaurobius ferox. The sequence continues at coordinate 33,576,871 of OX578138.1, forward strand.
GCCCGCGTGCCGACTGTGAACTTGTATTCAAGGACGGTCAGCACGCGCTCGTGACGGAGAAAACTTTCCCCTAAACGGCGAGAGGCACTTATGTGTGTTTCTATCTGAAACGTTTTTATTTGAATTTATTTGTCTACTAGATGACATTAAATGTCCGTGGAAGCAACTTCAATGTATTTTGCAGATAAATGACCTTGGCATAGGGAGGATCCAATGAATTATTTCTCCATTTGGAGTGGTGAAACATGGTGTAATATAAACAGACAGAGCACTTCTCGCAGCATCAACAATTTTATAATTGAGTTCCGGGTCTCGTTTTGATTTCAGCTTTATGATTTCGTTGGTGTATTATAGGAATATAAGAGAGTATTTTTTTTTGTTTGGGTTTTAGAAGCAGTGAAATTATTCATTTGTTTTGGATAAAAGAAGGGGAGCAACTAACGAGTATTTTGTATTCAGATTTGTATGAAAAATATACATCAAATAGAAAATAAATATTTCTTTTATTCCCGAAAAAAGTAGATTTCTGTGTTGAATAGGTGATTTTTAGTGAATTTTTTTCGAGAGTTAGGCTTAGCGCAATAAAAGTGCTGTCCCCTGGGAACAGTTCGGAAGCGAAGCGCTCCGTCCTTTGGGCCGCGGCAGATCCGGAATGCAGCCATCGTGAAAGGGTTAATCTATCATTACTACAAACGTAAATGAAATCATTAACCACAACATCCTAATTGCCAAATCTCTTTCCTGCTCTATTTGGTTTAGGCTGCTGACTCAACATAAACAAACACTTGGTGTAAACAGCATTTTTGCAAATGAGAAATGTGAGGCAATCCCAATGCAACTAATTATATCTGCAAATATTAATTTTAGAGCAAACATTTTTAAAGAGTTCAAATTTTCAAAACTTTTTAGTCCAAATTGACACCAAACAAAGAATAATTGAGCTAATTGCAAAAAAAACAAAACTTGCAGTTTATTGAGGCAGATAGGGAAGCACATCATTCATGATCTTTTTATCTCTCTACTATTATTCATTTATTTTTTGTTTAGATTATTTATAGTTTTGTTTAGATTATTTGATAGTTCTTTTTTCTTTTTTTACTTTTATTTCAGATAATGAATTGTGAATTTTATGGGAAAACATGCAAGTAAAATAAGTAAAGAAAATAGTAGAATAATGAGGCTGAATGTTGAGATCTATTTTAGCTTTCATACAACAATGGTTATTCATATCCGATGCAATAACAAGATTTAATCAAATATGAACCAGGTATTGGAGAATACTCCCCCCCCCCCCCCCCTCTGCTTAATTAATTTTGGATTTTTGGAATTTTCTTTCCAGGTAGACTACTGAAACCATCTGTACTTCTAATTGTAAGTTTTTACCCCTTCTAGAAGTGGGTAAACATTTTAGGACATACATGAAAAATAGCCCTTTTATATAGTTCTACAAGTCACTTTCAACCTTGTATAATTCTATAAGTCTATTTTAAGAGCTTACCAAATAAAGGAAAATGTGTATGTGTGTATATACAAAGTCTGCAGTGGGAAATCTAAGCATCATACGGTAAGGAACTTTGGTACACAGGTACTGCAAGACCCTAGAAGGCGCACCTCAGTGATTTTTTTAAAAATTCAAATTAGTTTTTTAGTTTATGTTTCATCAAGTCATGATAAGGGTTCAAAAAGAGCCCGATTAACGGAATGTCGCCCAATCTGGCAATTCTGTCTTCAACTGGAAACATCCAGTTTAATAGCTATATATATCTGACTTAGAATGGTTTCATTTTATTTTGTTTAAGTCCCTAGTGACTTGCTTGTGGCCGACTCACTCAGTTTTAAATAGAAATTTCATTTATGCATCAAAGGTTAAAGATCTCCATACTATACTAAAGTTGAATAAAGAACAGAAGAGTGGGACCATTGTAAATATTTGAACATAGTGCCGAATGACCTTCGACTTAAGAGTTTCCCTTTTATGCAAATGCACAGGATCTGACAGACTTATCCCTAGCCTCCAGTGTCTGCCTTTCTATTTCAGAATGAAGGACAGACATTGGAGGCAAGGCAGTTAAAGAAAAAATATCGGTTCTCAAATATTGGTTTATCATTGGTATCAGGAAAATACCAATATATCAGCAAAACCGATAATTGAAATCAGAATATCTCTACTGGCCAGTAACCATTAACCAAATTTCGGAATTTTAGCATGTACTTTGACCCAACCATTTAAATTGCAATATCAAATACTGTGAACTTGTTTCAAAAGTGCAATTATAGATATTTTGTGGAAATGTGTGAAAGGTTCACTTTTGTGATTTGGAATTTATTCGATCAGTCCAAATTACTCCTAAACAGTCTATAATTCAGTTCATATATATTAATTATTTAATTACTCTTTGATAAAACATTGACTTTAATTATTACTATTTGACTTTTAAATACCTTTGATGAAATTAATATCTACAGAAGGTCATTTGCACTTTATGAAAATGATTTTGATAATTAATTTTTATGCATAAAGAGCGTATTTCTTGTGGCGATTTGCTTCTATCTGATAGCCTTGATTCTTGATTATAGCTCTAGCTCGAATTTTCTATAAAAGTAAACTTTTTTATTAGCACTGTCATGTCAATTTTATCACACTCCTCTTGGGTCTTCCCGGCCGTCCAAATAGTTGCTCTTAGTCCTCTGGACGAGTCGGACGGTCTGGGTCTTCAACACTCCTCTTGGGTCGTTTTTCAAAGTCCGTTTAATGTTCTTGGATGCCGTTTTCCTAAGGCTCGTTTTAACAAACCAAAAGTGCAAAAGTCCATAGGAAAAGCGTCATGTGATTTTACAGATATTTCATTAAATGGGATATATTTTATTCCTGTTTCTGATTCTTTGCTAAATATGCGGCAGTTGACTTAGATGTGGGACTAGAGGCTTTGTCCATATGAAGTTCAACTTTATTGATGTCCTTTCCATATAAGGCTGGAATTTCTTCTTCAAAAATTAGTTCTAAATTATTCTGCTGATAGTAGAGTGAATTAATTTTAGCTTTACTTGAGACTTGGTTTAGTTTTAATTTACCGTTATAACAAAATCCTGCAACTATCATGAATCTCTTTGGGAACTTTTCTGTACATTGATGAAACCATTATTTACGGTTATTTTCATCAATTGAGCAATAGAAAATTGCTCTTTTTTTTTATTACAGTCACTTAAATACGCCCATGCCTCATCGAGTGTTACCACAAATTTCCATTTATCAGCAGCTAGGTGTTTTTCTTATAATTTTCTACAATTTGTTTTTCTTTCCACAATATGCTTTGGCAAAAGCAGATTAACTTTAGATTTAAACATCTTTTTTAACTTCAAATCTTTATGAATGATTTTACTTACAGTGTCAGAAGACATTCCCAGTTTCGATGCAATGAATCTTTGAGTCAGTGTATTTTCTTTTAGGATTAGAGACTTCACTTTCTTGATATTTACCTGCGTTCGAACAGTCTTAGGATGCAATTTTGCTGTCTGAGATATTTTACTTTCAGCTAGACATTTTTACCTTACAAATTTAATATATTAAAAATATCTTTCTTCGAAATGTAATAGCCTTGATTTTTTCACCGCTTTACAATTGTTCATATGAATATTTTCTCTCAGAAAGTGCATTTGCATAACCTTTGAGCCATCTATGAATTTTAGGGGCCATTTTCAAAATAAATCTTTTATTCTACACTCCAATCAAAACAAAACAGTAACAGACGATTATATTAAAGATGCCAAATCTTATCTCAAAATGCTAACGAGAAACATAAGTACAAAATCGTTTCCATAAAGTGCGAACGACCTCTGTATATGCACCAAAATTTCAGATCTTTAAACGACTAGTTTTAAAGAATCAGATCTTAAACATGACCCTGACCTGAAGATACTTTGAAATATAGAATATGAAACTGGCTCCAAAATCCTTGTATCTCTGACTTGGTTTAAAATGCTGCCAACAGAATTTTGAGACCTCTTTTTTAAAGAAGCATTTTGAAGCAAGAATTTTGAGGCAAAAATATGAAGAGCGATAAAAATAATAGGATTGGCACTTTGAAAAGTTTTATCAATCATAAAAAATATATTTATTAGTTGATTGTTCAATCAAAATTAATGTTTATTATAATTTTATTGTTATGCACTTCATAGACACATTATTATATTTTAACTTATCACTGAATTCATATGATAATGAAATTTTCCTTAGTAACCTACTTCCCAAATTTTCACTTGCACTTGAAGAAGTCAATCTCTTAAATTGTGTTTTATTGCTGTTATTTGTTTTCCCACATTTTGGTAAAAGATTTAAATAAAATTTTAGATAGATTAAAAAATGCTTTGTTGTTCGGTAACAAAATTTTAGGAATTAAATTTATTTCATATGGATGAGATTTAGAGTTATAAAAAAAATTCTGCTTTTGCTTTTCAGTAACAAAATTTTAGCAACTGAATTGATTTCATATGGATGAGATTAGCATATGAAGAAATAATTTTAAATCACATTTTATAGTCACATTTTATAAGTTTTGTAAAATTAATTTCTATTATTGTTGATACCATAAATCACAGTTTTTAGAAAATTGTTGTATTATGGTGAACAATAAGTCTTTCTTTTGACTTTTCATTGTTAATTTGGCAATATTAAACATCAATGAAAAAATTCTTAAATGTTTTCACATATAATAAAGCAAAGTTTTCACATATGTATATGTACATGTACCAGCCATCCAAATTGCTGCTCTATATCTTAGGATGAGTCGGACGGTCTGGGTTTTCGACATATGCATATGAACGTAAAAAATAAATTAATCAATCACAAGGAACAAATTATTAATATATTGTATTTGTTTCAATTTTCTAAAAAAAAACATATTGTTGAATGTCTTGCTAGAGCTCATTTTCTATCGATAAGATTTCAGAGATAATAGAAATATTCCTAATTTTCACATGTCACACTGTTATGCTCTAAACAGAGACAATATTGAAGCATTTTACAGCTTTGCTTACATAAACGAATGCAGAAGTGCATCTTTTTCTATTTCACTTTTGCTGCATCACTAGCATTTTCTCCTTCTCTGCAATTATTTATTACCCAAGTCAATATCCTTCCTCAACTTCAGAATATTGCAGAGCATCAGTTCAGAACTTTCAAGTTTTCCCTATGAATTTAGTTTAAAGCATTTTTTATCAAGACATCAGATTTCTGCAATAAATCTTTCTTTTGGCTTAATATCAGACCTCTTCATTTGGAGGACTGAAAAGTGTATCTATATGAACTCATACATTACTGTTATTGCAGCAAAATGCAAACTGAAAACTGAAAAGGTTTTTTTCTCCATGGCAAAGGCACAATCTCCAAAGAGTTAATTCCTGATGGTGAGCTGTTTTTATTATTCTGTTAGGGAAGGGAAGTTGAGGGAACCTAAAAGAATTTTGGAAATCTGTTTTAAATATCTTTGTGTTGAGGACAAGGGTATGAGTCATATTAACCTTCAGGTGTGCATTAGATTACTACACAGTTTTTTATAAAAACTAAAAAAGTGAGAATTTTTTCTGATAACATTTTTTGATAGCATAAACTGGTGATTTTAACATATCTATAAATATTCAGTTATGTATTCTATAGCTATTCATTCTGTGGCTATTCAGTTAGGTTTTCGCAATTGGATAACACTAAATAGCTGATAACGTTAATCTTGATCACAATAAACAGTGAGCACTGTATTAAACATTTTGACATTTAATTATAAATCTAGCAATTCAGATTAAACCATCTTCTCCTAATCAATACTTTTGAACTTCATTGTGTTATTATGTGCATATAATGATAGTTATTTTGGAATTAGAAATGAAACATACAAGCATGATCTTCAATAAAAACTGATTAACATGGCACTAACTGAACAAAACTGAATACATTGATCCACCATCTCTTTCGGAGTTTCAGAATAGCCTGATCGTTATATGCACATTACACTTATTTCAGAGAGAGAAATGTTGCTGACCACACAAAATGTAAAGAACTAGTTCTCATCAAACCATGGGAAAACAAAAATGTAGTAGGGATGCAGTTAAAGATGAAAAGATTTAGCTTAGAAACATTTTTTAGTCATATAGTTATGATAATGGATAAGCGAAGCAAAATCCATTCACCATTCTGAATGAAGTAAAATAAATTATTGCCTGAATTTTGTGATCCCTTTTATTTGAAAACTACAATAGGTAGTAAGATGAAAATTTGCACACATACGTAAAATTACATGCCAGTGTGCAGAATCATGATTTAAATAATTAAAACAAACTGTAACAGGGTGAAACACTCATTTTTAAACTGTGTATGCTCAATAAACTTTGCACAAATAATAAGTAAACAACTTTTAAACAGCTAATCAAAGCATGTGCACTTGCATGCATTGTGATTTAAACGTGCTCCTGTATATTAAATATGTTTTTGCAATTTAAATCTTACTTTGATTTCATTATTCTCCTGTATTGTAAATTGTTTTATTTAATATTTAAGTTCTAAAAACTTATATGCTCTTTTGTATTAGGATTGTCAAATATTGAAATTATTTTTTTGTACATCTAATTTCATAATTATTTGTTAAATTAAATTTAATTTGAAATCTTGCACAGCTTGCAAACTTTTTATGCACAGGTGCATTCAAAACTTTCATGCCCACCCTAAGGCTTAGAGCAACTATTTCCCCAGCTATTCAAAGTCTGAGAACCCAGACTGCCCAGCTCACTCGAGGGTATGGAGCAGTTGAATAAATGGCCGGGAAGGAGCTATTCAAATCCTAACTTTTTGCTAGTTATAGGCTATTCAAGGTTGAGAGAGTAGATCAATTCAAAGGAGGAAGTTTACAGTTTATTTAGAATTAGTGGCCAAATATGTCATTGTTGATAAAAAGAAGGAATAAGTTTATTCTTTTATAATATTAATAGCATGGGATAAAAATTAATGTGGTCACAATAAGTGCATAATGTGAAATAGGTATTTGGAATAAGAACTATAAAAGAAAAGGGCTTGTTAATTGGAGAAGCTTAAAATTTCTGTATCATGCAAGTGTAGTTTTTTTTATATTGTCTTGTTTAAAGAAATTTCTCACATTTTAGATTCCAATTTCTATGGGAGTCTTTTTGAATTCTGCATATGACTTAAAGTTTAATGTTCTTGGCACTATCTTTGCTGTTTTGGGTGTTATTGTGACATCATTCTATCAAGTAGTAAGTATAATTAACTTTTACTTACGCCTTAAAAGTTCTTAATTTGAATTTTGCTAAACCTATAAGCAATACCAGAGCTGTTGATAGGAATTTTTCACATTGAGAGTAACATAATGTAACATTTCTTAAATAATGTTGTTTGAGAAATACTTAAGCATGTTATTATAAGTAAAAATTAATGACTATCACCAACCACAGAACGACAAATCTCTTAGATATGATAATTAAAAAATCTGACCATAATCATTCTTTGGTGACCTCTCACTCTTTGGTGACCTCTCACTTTGGTGACCTCTCAATAGACATGCCTGTTTCTTTGATATGTAGTTTTATTTAAATAATTTTTCTAATCTCATTGTTACTGTTTACAAAATATACATAAAATATTTTGACCGTAATAAAAACTAAAAATGTTTGATAAAGTATTAATTAATTGTAGTAGAGCTTTCAAAATACAGCACCAAATCCACAGGAGGACCATTTATTAGTACATAAAATAACAATATTTTAATGTCAAACTTGATTTTAAAATTTAAGGTTTTTCAAGGATTTTTTTTGAGTGGCCACTACTACAACTTTTCAATGATCTGGACCCTTTTTTAATTATAGTAAAACCAATATATTCAAGTGTATTATTTATCTTTTGCATGCATTTATAAGTGACATATAGTGTGTTATTTACCTATTTCAGCAGCCAAAATGCATTTGCAAGTTAAAAACAGATAGGAATCTGTGTTTTAAAAATTTCCAGTTTTTTACAGTGCTCTGATCTGTAACCTGTTGATTATTCAGGGAAAGCTTATACTGCCCCCCCCCCCCCCCCCCTCCTTTCTCTGCAAGTGACCATTCTCCCAATTATTAAAATTAGTTTTCAGACTTGGGAATGTTACAACCAATATTAACTACATTTATTAACTAAATTAATTAAGTTAAAAATTATAGCATAGAAAAAGTGACTGATTAAAATTAAATTATTCAGAAAAGTAACTAAATTAAATTAAAATGTTACTTTTGCAATTCAGATTTCAAATTGAAGTTTTGCAGTGCAATATTTTTATTAATTACTAGCAGCATACCCGTTCTTCGTACGGAGTATATAATAAAAAGAAATTTATAATTCGCAATCATGTGCAAATTCTGTTAAAATATTAAATGTATTGCTCATAAAGAGAAGTTTAAGAATATCTGTTCTCACTATGCAAAATTATCTTCACGGACAGATCTGAAGAATAAAACATCCTGGTCCCTTTTGTAAGCAAATTTACAAAAGAAAGGAATTGAATCAATATATGCAACCCCGTACTACTTATATTGTCGCAGATTGGAAAATATGCCAGTGTGTTAGTAGAAGCTTACCCGTATTGCAATATGAGTCTCAAAAATATTTGCCAAAATAAAAGAGATGACGTAAAAAATTGAAAGTATCAAAAATCCCGTAATCTTAATACCAGAAGGTCGTAATTTATTCCAATATATGCCAATATATATCAAAATATATGCCAATATACCTGTACTACTTATATTCTCGTAGATTGGAAGATATACCCATGCATTTGTAGAAGATTACTCGTACAACGTACTATATACGAGTTTCAACAATTTTCGTCATAATAAAACAATTCCATAATAATTTGAGAATATCAGTAATCCCTGAATCAACAGTCCCCAAAAGTATCAATAATAATGATATTTAAACCTGAAGACCGTAATTGATATTATCCAGTCAAAAATTCAATGTCAATGAAATTTATTTTATATACATATTTTTACTATTCAAATCGGAAAAGATTTAATAAAAATCATATGCCGCATAACATATTGGATCCGTTGTTAAGCGACATGATATCATTTGCTTTAAATAAATTGATTTAAATCATATCATCTGAATAATGCAATCTCCATGGAAGGTTTGGCGACATTTTCGTCAATTTAGCTATAACTTAAAAAATCGCCAAATTTATCGCCAAGTGGGACTGTAGAACTGATAGTCCCATTTTGCGACAAATTGATGAAACATCATCACAATACTATTCCCTAACAAAACACAATTAATTTCATTTATTAAGCGCGATTTTATCAATTTCATGATATTTTTATGGATTTAGAAATATTTTTACCAATTTGGTGATATTAAAAAAATTCCTTAAATGTGTTACTAAGTAGGATGGATGGACTGACCGACAAATGCTACGGAAACATCATTTCAGTACTTTATTCTAAAAAAACAAATTTAATTTCATTGATTTGGGTCATTTTTATCAATATGGAGACATTTTCACTAATTTGGTAAAGTTTAAGAAAAGTTACCAAGTTATTTAGAGATATTCCTCTAAATTCGTAGCTCTGAATTTGCAGATCTGAAGAATAAAATATCCTGATCCCGTTTGTATATACTAAATGAAAACAGTAAAATTGTATTAGAAGATACATACACCCGTTCTACTCTTTTTCTGTTTCAACAATCGGCTAAATGAATTTATTGGGTAAACACAATATATGAGTTTATTAGCTAAACACAATATATGAGCTTGAAACCTCTTTGCTAAAATAAATGAAAGTGATGTACACAGTCCGCAATATATATAATTAAAAGAACAATCAAACCGTTCATTTATAAAATATATTTTTACATCCATTTATTTATTATGCAAATAGAAAAAATAATAATAGATATTAACAACACATTTAATTTCATTCCGTTGCCGAGCAACATGATATAAGATAGAATCTTCCTCATAAAATGCGAAATTGAATAGCCATTTTGATTTCTTTATACTTTACATCGTTGAGTAAAAGCTTGTGAAAGATGAAACATGGAGGTAGATTTTTCCATTTAAATTCATGTTTCAAACAATTTATGTTTTCCTATAGTGACTAATTAATGCAAAAATCCTGCACTAAACTCGGAAATAAAGTTTTATTTCATTTTAGCGTTTTAAACAAACGATTTTCATCCTTTCCGTTTCGATAAACCACAGAGTTGGAGAGTAGATCTCCTAAGAAAAAGTTCCTTTTTTCATTAATATCTCGACAACCCCTGGTCTTAAAAACTCAAAACTTGGACAAAATTTATGGGGGGCTATTTCAAGGCTATCCACAAAATTTCATTAAATTCAGTTCATCTGTTTTCCCGTGATGATGAAACAAATGAAAATTTCGTTTTTTACTAATATCTCGAAAACCACTGGTCGTAGAAACTCAAAACACTGACTAAATTTTAAGTGGGGCTATTTCCAGGCTACCCACAAAATTTCATCAAATTCGGTTCAGCCGTTCTCCCATGATGATGGGACAAACAGACAGACAGATTTTCAATTTTATTTATATAGATTTGGGTTCACTGGATCATGATGTTCGTTATCAAAATTAATGAAAAACAAAGGTCCTTATGGGAATCCATAAGCAGCCTCAAAATCACACCAGTGAAATGATGGATTGTGCTAGCAGGCTTTCAGGTTGTCCTATTAGAATAAGCAACACTCTAACACCAAACATAGCCAACTTTCAGGCCAGGTAATGGCCTAACAATTTGAAAAAAGTGTCATGAAAAATATGTAAAAAGTAACTTTTTAATTTTACTGAATTTTCATTACTTTTTAGAGAAAAAATGACAAATTAAAAGTTAACAAAATAAAAGTAATGAAATAATTTAAAAATTGACGTAATAAGTAACTTTATTATTTTAACTTTTGGATGGCAATATTCCCAGGTCTGCTAATTTTATGCTATAATGAGTAAAAAGAAACACAATAAATATCAGTTAACTCAATGCATTATCAACCACTGTTTTACCATTGATGTATACTCATGTTTGTAAAAATTGCAACACCATGAAGGAATCATACGATTGAGCTGAAACGTACAGAAAATGCTAATTAGGGTATGCTATGCAAATGATTAGAATTTCAGAGTCACCGCACATGTGTGAGCTGAGCAGCGCTCTCTGAACTGCTATTTTAGCCTTATAAATAGAGAGCTGTAGTGGGACATTGAAAATAGTCTGAGGTTGTCTGCCAGCTGTAAATGTTTCATGAGAAGTCACGATGCCTCTATGACTACAGAGGGCATCATATGAGTAAGTTATGGTTTTTGAATGGGGATGAATGATTGGCCTTTTTGAAGGGTTTTTTCTTATTGTGCAATAGCAGCTTGGAGCTCAGTGCCATGACAGTGATGCGAATGTGGATGCAGTGGACTGAAGAGAACCAACCAGATGAATCACAAATTCGGCAGTGAACGATGAAATGTTATATCAGCACGGGATGATAGCCCCTCATGTGCATGGCAGTGATGGACCGTGCAGCTTCATCTAAATAGTTGGCAGTCATCTTTGTATTCAGGATTCCCCTGACTCAAAACTATCGACACCTGTGGCTACAATGTGTGTGGGCTCATCAACATAGATACTGTTGTGCCGATTGACAACAAGTTATCTTTTCCGATGAATCCTGCTTTAATTTGGGGCACACTGATGACCGCATCCACGTTAAACACTATGTGGTGAATGCCACCTTTCAGAGTGCATTTATCCAATGTCATACTGGACAAATGACAAGCATGATGGTCTGGGATGCCATTGGGTATCTTGGATGATCTCAGTTGCTAAGAATTGTGGGTAATCTCAACAGCAACCTGTACATCAGAGAAGTTCTGGAGCCCAAAGTCATACCCTTCCTTCAACACATTCCTGGAGCTGTATTTCAGCTGGACAGTACCCATCCATATGTTGCTACGAATGTTTAAGACTTCTTTTCAGCACAACAGATACAGCTTCTTTCTTGGCCTGCCTATTCACCGGATATATCGCCCATTGAACATGTTTGGAATTTCATTGGTCGATGCAATCTGGAATGCTCTTCCCCAGGTACAAATTCAAAATCAATTTGATTCGATGCCATGTTGTATAAAAGCACTTATTGCAGCACATGGTGGCTTCACCAAATACTGATTTTCAACATATATTGTTTTTTTGCTTTGTAAATTGAATCATTTATCTATATCAATACAGGTCGTTTTGTGGAATAAATACCATTCAATTCTGATGATTCCTTCATGATATTGCAATTTTTACAAACAGGAGTTTATAATATATATTTTTGAAATACTCCATTCTTAATTAACTTCATTCCATAGTGGGTTGGAGAAAAACAGGTGGAGTTTCAAGTTAACTCCATGCAACTTCTTTATTATCAAGCACCACTTTCTGCTCTCATTTTATTTTTATGCTTTCCATTTATTGAGCCACCATGGTCAGAAGATGGAGTATTGTATAAAACTTGGTCACTTTATGATGTGGTAAGTACTATCTTGCATTGATATTTTTTATTCTTTTATGATCTATGGTGGGTGAAATTCATGTCACCTTCTCATACAATGTTGCACAATTTTCTGTGACTAGCTAAAATGATTCTTTTAAACAAAAAATAAGAAATGATTGAAGAAGATGTGGGATAGAGAAATGTCATAAGCTGTCTTATAAATTTTGATCGTGAAAGAATCAAAACTGCTACTCTGACATTGAAAATGGTTCTTCTTTAGTAAGGATGCCTTATAAATGTCAAAAATACTGTGTGTTCTCTGAATTCTAAGAATGTTTTTTCTGCTGTATAACTATTAAGCCATAAAATGAGAAAATAAAATGGAATAAGGATAGAGTGTTTATTGCTTTTTCCTTGTATATCTCTGACTGAAGTTTTTGAAACCTCTGTTTTCGAAAAGCCAGCTGCAAATTGGGGGAAATTTTCAACATTTCAATAATATGATTTAGGTACAAATTAAAAAATAGAAAAGGGTGTTATGCTGAGTTTAAAATATAAGCTCATCACGGCAATAGTGAGATCTTATAAAGCAGTATTAAATACCTTGAGCTATAGACAGCTTTAGCTCAACACTATAATGCCCACCTACTATACCTTGGCTTCAAGATCAAACCCCAACACTGCCAAGTTGATGATTTAATGTTCCTGCTACAATGGTGACCTCAAACGAACATAAAGTATTCTTTGCTCTATTATTTTCAGTTATTCAACTTTCTAAAAATTATGTATGCATTATAAAAATGTTGATTGCCAGTGAAAAGATATGAAAATCTATTGAGCATTTCTTATGTTATAAACAGCCAAAACAAATAAATAGATACAGAATTTTAATTCTTGTTATTTTGCACTTTGCTGTAGGATATTTATTTACATAAAAATATTCCTTGAACTCAGCCTCATTGCATTGGAAAAAATTATCCAAATCCAATGTGGTTCAGAATATATTTAAATTAGAAACATGCATCGAAATTTTCCTTTTTATATATTAAATAAACCTATGCCATAACAAATTGCTATAGTTGAAATGGACGTACGTACACTGGATGTTTTTTGCTCTGTAGGAAAATACTTGTCTACCTTACTTCTGTATAAGAGACTTATAAGCAATTTCATTCATAACTGTAAATTAATAATCGTAACTTTTTTACTTCATCATTCATCCAATGAAAAATTCAAAATATTTTGGTACTTTCAGTAAGCCACACAAGTAATCATTAATAGAGAATAGAGCAGCTTGCAATTCAAATGTTTGTGAAATTGTTTTGCCATCAGTAATATCTTGAGCGAAAAGTTTTGTTTTCGAATTCACAAGTTCATTTAAGATTTTATTTTGTATTTGTTATTTACTCATAATGTGCATTCTGCATTTATTTAATATTTTATAGAGCATGACACTTGTTGCATTATTAAAAATATTATTTAAAATCAATTAGATATGGGGAAATTAATGTTGAATGTCATGTTTTAAACCTTTTTTAACACATTTAAAATTGTTGTAGGAAAAATTCCTTTCTTGGTGCACCTCTATGCTGTAAAAGGAACATTCCTACCAAATTTCAGATTTACTTTAGTAGTTTCTTAGATTTTTTTTATGAGTTAGTCAGTCGGTGAGGGCTTTCAGTTTAAGATTTAGGTAAATATATTATTTTTATTGATCTAAAAAATTTAATATAAATAATATTCATTTGACTGGCAAAAGTATAAAAAATGCTAAACCTTATTTATAGTAATCATACTACTTGCAACTAAAGTAAAATATTATTTATTAAAAATAGATGGGGTTTAATCTGTGACACTTGACAGGCATATAAAATACAAATGCCAAAAGTATTAATGCAGATTTTTTCTTCCGTTTCTAAAGGAAAGTGTTGCAGTTAAACACATAAGTTATTTTGCATCATATTCAATACTGAATATTTAAAAGGTAATTAATAAACTTCACTTCATGTAATTTCATTTTAAAAGAGCTAATTCATATATACATTTTTATTCACTAGTATATTTCATACAAAAAATTTAACTAAAAGCATATATGTGTAATATTTTGATTATTTATACAAAAAAGGTACATTAATTTGATTATTTAGTTTATGTTTTAGATTCCATATGATGTTTTACAACCAACACTGCTGAGCACTAGTAAAAGTAATCAAAATGAATACTCAGTATTAGCAGCAGTTTAAAAAATGTATATTCTTCGAAATCAGTTTTAAAATGTTAGAATTAAAAGAAAAATTATGGTACTATTTTTGAAGAAATAAAACTGCAATATAATAAAAAATATTATTTACAAAATGTACTAGATTAATGTGTATGCCTTCTTCATAAAAAAAAAAAAAAAAATCAAACAGAAATTTCTTGAGGCAAATGACTGTAATTTTTTTCCAAACTTTTTCCAGTAATATACACAAGTATAAACTGAATATGGATTAATAAAGATCATTTACTGTGAATATTAATGCAAAATTGAAATTTGTTAAGACTTTTACTGTCCTCATTGTAAGAACCAAAGGCAGAGATGAGATGACTATAAGGCAATTCAAAGTAATATAAAATTGAAAAGTATCTGCATACACAATCACCAATACGAAAATATCTGTAAACCTAGAAGCAGAGTTTAATATGAATAAAAAAAAAATATCGGTAATAGATAAATGTTGAAGCAAATTTACTGCAGACTTATTGCAATGTATTAGAACAATAAAGTTAGATAATTAATAAAACATTTCTGAAACAAGTAATTATTTCTAAATTATGGGCTGATTCCAAATATGAGCAAATAAGTATATTATTGTAAATTCAGAAAAGAAAGGGGAAGCTTTATTTATTGACTGAACAGTATCTACTAAATTAGCTACAGTATTGAAAGTGTATGCATATGGTGTGTGCATATATGTCCGTGTTCAATAGCTCTGTGGCAATCCCTGTCTTAGTGCTTGTTATTATTATGTTATTGTTTGTCTATTGCATGCAAGATATTATGTAATTTTGTGTCTTTAAAATGTGTGATTTAATTTGTAATTTAATCACACCATATTTTAACTAATCTGATTTATTTGTTTATTTCTTGTGTGTATTTAAAATATATATATTTTTATTTCCAATAGATTATTTATGTATATGTATATATATATATGTATGTATATATATATATATATATATTTCTTTTTAGAGCTTAGTATTTCTCTCAAGTATTATTGCTTTCTTGGTCAATTTATCTATATATTGGATTATCGGCAATACTTCAGCTGTAACGTATCCTTCAAATGTTCTTTACTATTATTTTTATTCTCTTGTTTACCCAACAGCTAGCCATACACATACTTTTTTTACAGTGTGATAAAGTGTTTACAGAGTGATAGAGTGTTAGCCAAAAAGTGTTTTCGACACAAAATCAATACTTCCTTTTACTAAGAGACATAAAATATGTAACCCCAGTATAAACAACCATGAAAATTGCAGATATTTTATATTAGATGTGCTTCTATACTTTGACATATTGCTTAAATGATTTAACTTTAAATATAATCTTTTTTAAATATCACCATAAGTTAAGGTCATTTTGCCTAATGTAAGACAAATGTAGGATTTATTTCATATCAGATAAAATACATAAATCTAAATATAGTAAATTTTCAATAATTTAGCACATTCTTAATGCCAGCTGTGCTGAATTACTAAATTAGCCAGATTACTAACTGTCAAACTACAAAAATGGAAAAAATTAATTTAAAGCAAAATAATGGATAATAAATGAAATATTTATTTGCTTAAATACATTATACTGTCTGAGTCTGGATTGCACTCTACAGTATGTTGTTATTGAGACCCAGACCGTCCGACCTACCAGAAAGGTGTAAGTTAACTGTTTGGACGGCCGGGAAGTGCCACCCAATTTAGACCGGAACCCAGTGGGGGAGGCATCCACAGGGACCGTACCCTCCTTCCCCTACCACCAACCTCTCAGAAGGACTTACGGAACCACATGTTTAACGTGATCGTACTCCGCATGAACACAGCGGCAGTTATGGCAGCGTGCAAATCCAGCATGCCAACCACTGGGCTACCGCGCCCGAAATGTGCCAACAGCACGCAGTGTTCCCAGGTGGTCACCCATCCAAGTACTTACCGCGCCCGATGCTGCCTGACTTCAGTGATCTAATGAGAACCGGTGTTTTCAGCACACGGTACGGCCGTTGGCTCACTCTACAGTATGTTGTTGTTGAAACCCAGACCGTCCGACCTACCAGAAAGGTGTAAGGTAACTGTTTGGACAGTCGGGAAGTGCCACCCAATTTAGACCGGAACCCAGTGGGGGAGGCATCCACAGGGACCGTACCCTCCTTCCCCTACCACCAACCTCTCGGAAGGACTTTCGGACCCACATGTTTAACGTGATCGTACTCCGCATGAACACGGCGGCAGTTTTGCAAAGGCTGGAATCGAACCCGGGCCACTCTACAGTATGTTGAAGACCCAGACCGTCCGGCTCGTCAGCAAGGACTTGAGCAACCATTTGGACGGCCGGACTCTACAGTATGTGAAGAAACATTTACAATGTGAAGAAACTCTACATTATGTGAAGAAACTCTACAGTATGTGAAGAAACATTTAATTAATTTAAAATTTTTAATGTAAACTTTAATGAACTGAATTCTGCATATAAATTCTTCTAGTCTATTACAGTAAGTGTACCTCAGTACAGCCAAATGCAATTGAATGCTGTTCGAGAGGCATGCTAAACCATTGGATGCCATTCTAATGGAAGTTTGCTATATTGTGTTTAGCTGGTGAAAACAAAGTAAATGTACGTTTTCTAGTTCTAAAATAATACTATTTAACACCATTTTCTAAATTGTGGAGGCCGCAAGCTGATTTTTGGCAGCAAAAATTTTTGAAATATAAAAATTTTACAATTGTTTAAAATTAGAAAATCAAGAAATATGGTAAAATTAAAAGTAAAAATTGAAATAAACAAGAAAGATCAATCATGCATAAAGCATTGATTATGAAACACTTTCCAACTTCCATGCAATTTTATTTAAACATCTGTAAAATGCGATATATTCCTCGGTAATATTTTTAAAATTATCACAATACTACATTAATTTATTATATTTGAAAACTTAAAACTTCATAGAAAAAAATGAATTTTATTCAAATGACGGCATTGAAATATAAATTGCCTGGTTTAAACATCTCTAAAAGGTGATACATTCCTCAGTAATATTTTAAAAATTGTCATAATACTACAATAATTTATTATATTTGAAAACTTTTATTTATTATAATCGAAAACAAATAAACTTTATTCAAATGACGTCATCGAAATATAAATTGCCTGGTTCTCAATATAAAAGCAGCATTTCATTCATAAACTTTTTTCCATTCCTTTCATTCATCACAATACTATAATAATTTATTTTATTTAAAAACTTAAAACCATAGAGGTACAAGTAATTTAACTCTATGCTTAAAGCTTCATCGAAAAAAACTTATGCTTCTCTATATAAAATCAATGAATGTTTCATTCATATGAGCTATATTGCAGATTCCATGAGGTAAATAATTTTGCTTTAAAGAAATGCAGCAATTCTTATACAACTCATTCTACATCTTTTGGTGTTTACATTCTCCATAAGTGAAAATTAGGCTTCGTTTTAGAAATAATCAAAGTTTGATGATCATTTAAACTCAAATATATTGTAATTGCATTATTTCAGTATGTAGATGCACAGAATTTAAGCAAAAATAAAGCGGTTTTAGGATGGATGCAACACTAAATATAAATTAAAAAGAACTTTAAAAATCACGATTTTGACACAAAATGGATGCCATATTTTATTTTGAAGTGGGTCACGTGATCTCTTCATATAAAGGGTGTAATTATTACTTTAATCTTTATTTAAAAAACTACTGAATATATTTTGCTGAAATTTTTTTTATTTATTTTATGGGATAATTTGAATATTACCTAAAACTTTCAAAGCAATTTGTGAATTTTAAATCCGCTTAAAAAATGTTTGAAAAATTAAGTCCCATAGGGTTCAATGTATTTCATTTTTTCAACCCGGGTTCAAAACAAAACTAATTGGGTGATATTATTCATTTATATTCCCATAGGTCCCACAGACCATCTAAACAACATACTAAAATTTCATTTTGATAAAATCATTTTTACGGCAGTTATCGTGCTAAGGGACAGACAGACAGAATGAACAAAGTCATAAACACTTTTTAACTATGTTGTAAAGTTTTAAAAATGAGTACAAGGTATGGTGCATAATATATGGATATAATACAGGAATGTGTAACGGCAAAATGTAAACCTGAATTTCGACAAAAGTCAATGAAGAACTTATCGATATGTAGAGTGATGCCTCATTAAAAATGAATTTCAATTTAAAAACATTTGAAGTGGTTCTGCCTATCTGTTCAACAAACATATCCAACTCTTTATATTAAAGCTTTGAAGGTGCTATTATTTTTTACATCTTTTATATATGCGAAGTTGGATTTTTGGTTATGGTACGAATCAAGATCAATTCTTGAAACAAACTGCAATTGTCAACTTCCTTGCACCTTAACAGTACTTATATCAATATTGGCATCATTGCTTTCATCAACAAAAACGTGAAACAAGTGCACATCTAATAAGATATAAAACAGTTTCTGTAAAATTGCGCTTAACAATAAATAAATATGATTTTTCTTTTTAGGGCCTTATCCATTAAAACTATTGTGAATTGTGAAAGCTTGTTGTTCAAAATATTGGATCAGTCAAAGTTTGGGAAGCATTGGCATATGATATTTCATCAGCTTTCAGTCAAACTTGAAGTTGCATCATTATCACATTATACATAACAGCAAGATAAAAATATCATACAGAGATTTAAAATAAATCTTTTTACTTAGTTTTGCATTAGGAACATTGATTAGTATTATGAATAATAACTCCCCCTATCCCCCTAGAAAAAAAAGAAAATTTCTGGCTACGGCCTTGTGTGTGTGTGTGTGTGTGTTTATATATATATACACACATGTCCAAAAGTTAAGCAACAAATGGAAAAATTATCATATTCAATGAAAGAAACAATGTGTAGCCATAAAATTTGCATACATGACAGGTGCACACACGCTGAAACTAGCACACAAAAAAACATTTTGCATACCAACATTATTAACAAGGAAATGTATTACTTATAAAAATGGCCTATTTTGTGCAGAGCTTGCATCTCCATGTTACGAATTCCAGAAGGAAATTTGAAATAACCAAATTTTGAAAAATGAATAGCCAACAACATCTGAGTGATGTCAATTAACGGGAGATAATAGGGCATCTCAAAAGGAATCAGTGACAGTTGGGAGTTGTCTGAGCCCTAAATGTGAATTGTTCCATCATTTGCTGCCTATGGAACCGATATCAAAGTGTAGGAATAGTGTCGCAAAGACCAATAAATGGATGTCCAAGAGTCACAACCACTCAGGATGACCATTTTCTGTGTCTACAAGCACGATGCCACAGGTCAATCACTACTCATCAGCTTGCTTCCGACTTTGCAGTATCTTGACAAACTGTTTACAGATGACTATATGCAGATCAGCTGTATGCAACACAACCAGTGGTTTGCGTCCACTGGTGCCTTTACACAGAGAGACCCACTTAAACAGAGCTCGAGATCACCTCAACTGGACTCCACAACAATGGGGTACTGTGCTCTTCATAGATGAATCATGGTTTGGTGTACAGAATGATTCCCAATAGATATTGGTTTGAAGAATGCCTGGAATGTGATGACCTCTGTTGAAAACCTACCTCGCCAGTAACATCCTCAAAATGCTTGCATGCAGAGGCAGTGGTTTGATGGTTTGGGCAGGGATTTCTGTCAGCATCCGCACTGATCTTCACATCTTCCCTTGCGGTATAGAGATGATATCCTTGCTGATGCTATTTTTATGA
Source organism: Amaurobius ferox (assembly GCA_951213105.1). Lineage (NCBI taxonomy): Eukaryota > Metazoa > Arthropoda > Arachnida > Araneae > Amaurobiidae > Amaurobius > Amaurobius ferox. Next base: position 33,597,406 of record OX578138.1, read on the forward strand.
CATATAATGCACAAGTTCACAGAGTTTGTATTGTCGGCCAGTACTTAAAATCAAAAACATTGCTTTGTATGGAACGGCCATCGATATCACCCCACTTGAAACCCATCGAGCATGTATGGGTCATGTTTGGGAGATGTTTAAGTTCTCTCCATGACTGTCTCCAAAACTTTTATGAGCAAAGAATATGTCTACTCCATGAGTTACCTCAAACTGCCATAGATGATCTTATTCTTGGCATAAATCAACGCTATCGGGCATGTGTTTTCAACAGAGGTCATCACATTCCGTATTGATGAACCTCCACCAATGAACTGCTTTTGCTGCCCAAAATTCCATGTTTTTGTTTATCTCTATTATTTAGTTATTTATTGATAAATTTCTTTGCATTTCCCCACGCTAGTGTCTTTGTTATACTCTATGATCTGTGAAAGTTTCAATGAATTTGAATAAATACTTTTCTTTTTATCCGCTTTTTACACTTTGTTGCTTAACTTTTTGACATGAGTGTGTGTGTATATATATTTATATATATATAAGTAATAAAGATAGAATTTCTAACCAGAAGAAACTCAAGAGAATGCTAGTCATGAATATGAAAAACCAGGAAACAATCCTTATAATTTAAAACTAGAAATTGAATTCTTTTGTTTGTTATGGATGCTTTACTATTTCTCTTCAAATATTCTACTTTAATTCGTCTTTATTACATATTAATTTCATCTTATTTAAATGCTGCACTAGCGCAATAAGTAGATGTCTTTTTAATTATACAGTTTTTTTCATACATTTGTTATGTTAAACTTACTTGTTTTATATGCTTGGTATTTTATATTTAAACTCTTTGATCGTATATATATATTGTTTTAAATAATTATGCATTGCCATAATTGAGATGCTTTCTTAACTGCACTGTAGATATAATGTCGTTGGACAAATGAAATTTTGTTTGACTTTAATTGGTGGATATGTTATTTTTGCTGAGCCAATTCAACTTTATCAGTTTTTGGGAATCTTGACAACTCTCTTTGGTGTTTCATTGTATGCTTATTTTAAGGTTTGTACTGTTAATTATAGTTAAAATCCAATCCATAACGAATATGTTTTTACAATTTCATTTAATAATTCCTTTGATTATTTTGATTTGTCTAAGATTTGTTTTAAATTATATTGAGAGTTCTTATAAACTGATTGAAATATAGTATGTAGATACTTGTAAAAATTTTCTAATTGGAAAAGAGTTGCATTTTATTAATACTATAATTGTGTTTTACTCACATTTATAATAATTATTGATTTTTTCTTATTCTTAATACACATATTGTAATTAGGATAATTTGTGTTAATAATTCATATTAGCAGAATTACCCCTGATATTTTGCTGGTGGCTCTGCTTTTTATCAACAAACTATGTCAATTAAATTTTAGTAATTGACAAGATAAATTTTTAGCCCTTATCAATTGCTTAAAAATTTAAATTTTTATTATTTCTATACTATTTAGTATGGTAGAACGTTATTCATAGAGCTTGATTATGTAGAGAAGTGAGAATTTAAAATTTGGTATGGTTACCACTATGAAAATCTAATATTTACTTTAGCTTGTTATAACTATTTTACCTTTACACATAGAAATTAAAATAATTTTGTTCCTAAAAACAAATTTAAATATTTTAATTATATTTTATTGAAGGTGTTTTATGATTTTTAATGATGCAGGTTGTTATTCATTAGAAATTTTAATCATACACTAAAAAGATTATTTATCAATCCATCAATTGATCACAAGTTATATAATGTGTAATTTTTACTGTTTAAACAGATAAAACTATGAAAAATTAAAAAAAAATATTTAATTACATTTAAAATACAGAAAATTTTATCAAATATATGCATTAAATGTTTGAAAAGTTTTTATTTTATTTATATATATATATCCCCATTAAAGCCAGAATATTGAGTATACAATCTTTTTTAGTATTTCTTTTTCTTTAAGTGGCAATGCAAGTCTAAAAATCACATTACCAACAAACAGGGCCTGATTACTGGTAGAATATGCAAAGCATTTGCTCTAACCCATACACTTTTAAAACCACAAGACTATACTGTTTTGAAATATATTTTTCAATAGATCACATTTTTATCTGAATGATATTAACCCCTTGCCTATGCTGCCTGAATCCAGTTTGGGCAACCATCCGCGCCAAATTTGGAATGCCCGAACTGACTTCGGGCAAGCGAAAAATCAGTGTTTCTATTCCGTTGATCCCGAATTGAGTCCGTTTTGTTTTATGAAATGTTCTACAATATAATTCATTGTTTTCCCAATAGATGGCAATACTTGTCCACATTTTTTTTGGAAGTAGGCGGGATCAGCTAGCTTGATTAGGTGGGATATAAACCGAGTTTATTGTAAAGAGTGTGATGTCGGCTTGTGTGCCGTGTCATATTTGTCTTATATATCATACTATAAAAGATTTGTGAAATTCTGAAAAATGATTCTGTGAAATGATTTGTGAAATTCAAAAGATTATTTGATTTATTTTTCTATAATTAAACAATTTTAAGTAAAATATGAATATAATCCATTAATTTTCCACATGTATGTCAAAATATTAAATATAGTAGTTATTTCATATAAAAATTTATATTTTTACAAAATAAAATTTTTCTAACCTTTTTAAATGTTATAATACACAAAATGAAAGCATAAAAAAAAATTTCCATTTTTGACCCATTTTCCTGAAATATGCTCCACAGGCAAGGGGTTAATAATTAATATTAACATAATAATGACATTCTAAATATTATTTAATCATCAGCATGACAATACTAAATATCAAGGTCGAACTTGAGGCCACTGGAGCCTTTGCTCTACACCCCTAAATTCAAAGAGCCCCAAATTTTACCATAAAATTCATAAATTTTAAAAAAGTTTCTCATTCAATTTAGATTCTCAGCAATATGCAAGAAAATCTTAGCAAATAATTTTTTATTAAAATATTTTACTGTGATTTCAAGTTAAATTGAAGTTAATTTCTAATTAAAATACGTTAATTTCTAGTTAAATAAGTTCATTTCTGTGATTATATGTATCTAGCATGATACTTCATAACGTTTTATATTTACATTAAACATTATTTACTGTTGATGGTACACCTGCATTTTAAAAATTTTTGTAGGGGGAGAGGGGGGCAAAGCCAGCTAGGACTTGGGCTTCATCTCTCATAAGTCAGATGAATAAGAAAGTCAAAACAATGTTAGTTTGTCAAAGTAGTAAAAATCAATAGAAGCAGGATTTCAAAATCAAAGTCTGCTAGAAGATATAAAAAGTAACTATATTTATAAAATATGCTTTTTCAATGTTCAATATAAAAGGTTATTTTACAGACTCTGAGTATATAGCTAGTTTTTTGTTTTTTTTAATTGATTACATAACTAGCACATAGTACAGTTTTATTATTTTATGTAAATGCACAAGATGATTCTTAGCAGAGCAACATATAATGAAGAAGTATCTGTGTATCTGTGTACATAGTCACCAAATCAAAAGTATGTGCAAACCCACAAAACAAAAATGAATCAAAATTTAAAGTATTTACATAGGTAAATGTTGAAACAAGTTTAGTGCAAATTTTTTGGATGTATGATAACAATAAAATAACTAAAAAATTTTTGTAAACTCTTATTATGAATTATATGTTTCAAATATGACAAAATAAACTTTAATGCAGCAGAGAAAGGAGAAAGTTTATATTTTGTTTAAGAAAGATCTGCAAATTTAGCTACAATTTAAAAAATGTCTGTGCACCGGTGTACAGAGAATTGCCAGCAAAAACGTTCAAAAACCATTGGTGTCGAGCTTTGCTTTGATATGTTGGCTTAAAATTAATAATAAAAACTTACAAATATAATGTAAAATATCGTAATGCTGTTTTATTACACTTATCTACATCGCATCATCGAACATCTGTCACTTTCAGTAACACTATCGCCACATGACTCATGTACCATCCGATTGCCAACTTTTGTTTTGCAAACTTATATATAATATATTGACTTGGCCATTGAGTCTAATTTATACTGTTACATTTGACCATGCTATAAAGAAACGTCCTTGTTCACAATTAAATACAGTTTATAATTCATATCTATTCATCTATCATTCTTTATTAAATACAGTTAATAAAGTATTATAGTCTTTAAGATGGAAAGGCAATTTTCTTTCCCTTTTTGTATGTCCATAATTCACATTTTGTTGGATGCTATCATCATCATCAACATTTTCACATAACATCATATCTAAATCTGTCTGATCGTCATCATCATTCTCATCTGTTAAATTGTCTTCGTTGATAAGATGAAAAAGTTTCATCTGTAAAGCTTTTGAGCCCAGCACAGGGACCAGAGGTCTATTGTACTATCCCAGGAATGAGTAGGTCCCTAAGAAAAGAGGCTAGTAGTCGAAGCAAAAATCAGCAGACACTTGACAGGAATGTCATACAACTCCCAGGGCTCGATCACATGTCGACCCAAGTGTTCGAATCTATGGGCGGAGAACAAACACCTCACATTCACATAGTATGTGTACGGTGTTTTCTTCGCTATAATTGCAGCCTCTACATAGCGAATCCTTAATGACACCCATAATATTTAGGTGTCTTTTAAGGGTGCAGTGCTCAGTAAGGAGCCCTACAGCCCTTTTGATGCCAGTTCTACTGAGCTTAAATAATTCCTTTTGATGCATACTAGGACACTTACAGTTTAGTTCTTTCGCCTGCCTCTTGCCCTTAGTATTACGCCAGTTCTCGCACTGAAGCTTTCTGAAGATGTCATAGACAGTTCTTCTAGTCAGTTCATTAGGAACACCCAAAACTGTCTCGGGACCAACAAAAGGTGTACTGAACCTTTTCTAGCCAATTCATCAGCCATTTCATTACCTGGAATGCCTGAATGTCCAGGCACCCTAATGACTTGATTGTTGCTAACAATCTTACAAAGTGCAATATAGCACTCCCAGGCAAGGGATGACATCATAGTAGACTTCCCTAAAGTCATGAAGAGCAGCCTGACTATCAGAGCAGATAAGGATTTGGTTGCTCCTGTAATTTCTGTCAGAGCAAATTCTACAACAGCAGTAGTAGTATAGTTCTGTTGTTGTTTACACATTTAACCGGCCTTTCGAAAATCAGTAACTTGATATGTATCTGATGGTAATACTTTAACAATAATAAGCAGTCCTCTATACTTTACTTGGGTCTTTGTACTAAACCCAGTCAGTTCAGGTAACCATCGTACAACAACATCACCCACTGAGTATTTGTATGTATAACATGGTTGAGCATCATAGTTTGATTTCATTTTATCTTGTATGCAGGCAATATTTTCTCTAATCGTTTCGCGTAACTCAGTTGATATGGTATAATCGTCAGATGTTAGCAAATCATCAGATATTGGCAATGCTTCTCGAAGGAAATATCCTGACTTGACTAGTTTATTTCCAAGTATTTTAACTATATTCATAGTCGCATTATTAATACATCCTAATTTGTTTGGTTTTATAGCAATACATAATCGAAACTCATTTAGTACGTCAGATAATTGTTGATATTGAGCATAAATGATAATAGGACTAACATTTATTTGATCACATTGAATATGTTCTCGATTTTGAACTTTAGCCATAAAAACTTTTGTACCTGTGTTTTCAGTAATGAGATGAATATTGCTGTCATGTATAAAATCAGATGGCTGCATACCTCGTATAACGACTTGATCCTTTTTCAATCGTAAATTTTCACTACTGGAATTAACAATTTGTCTTCCGTGTCTGACTAAATACATATCATGTTACTTATCTCCGAAACTGTTACATGAAATTAAACCATTTTGTTGTTCATCCTTGGTGGTCAAAGTCATTAACTGAACTGTATGAGGCATAATGGAAACTGGTTCACACATTTTAAGAATTACATGTTGAGGAACTTCATCTACTGAAAAATCACATAAAAAATCAAACTCATCTGCATGTACCAATTTGGGCTTTCCTTGTTTTCTAACCATTATTAAGTCAAGCGAATCAATATCATTGTTCCCAATCAAAATATTTGGACCCTCAAATGTACCATCCGACACAACGTAAAACTGTACATCCTTTAATTGCACTCTATTGATTTCTACACTTGTGGTAGCTCTTTCGAATGGTTCTTGTAATCCTCCAATACCACGGATCAAGGTGAATTCATCATTACTGAAACTAATATTCATTTTCTTAACAAAGTTGTCTTTCATCATTGAAACATCAGCAGCAGTGTCTATAAGAGCATCTATATTGTTTCCATTAACACAAATAATTTTGTTTGTAGTTCTATTCTCTAATGAGATTTCTTTGAGCATTCTTTTGTGCAATGTCCTTTTTTTCTAACAAAATGTGCAAAATTTTAATCTTTTAGGTTTTGTACAATCTCGAGCAAAATGACCTTCTCCATAACAGTTATAAAACATATTTTGGCCTGCAGATTTACTTCGATCGACATATTTCTTATTTGTATTTTGTTCATTCTTAATAAAATTTTCTCTTGTAACCCAATGTATAATTTTACTTTCTTTAAATGATCCAAATCCAGTCTGTTTTTTGAATGTATTTCTGATATCTATGCATTTGTCTATTTTCTTAGCCAATAAAATAGGCCCATTAAATTTTGTCCACTGATCAAAGTAATATTCTCTAATTTCACCTGGAGATCTTCGTTTTATTTGATTTGCTATAATCAGATCCTTTAGCTGTTCAAATGTATTCACTTCCAAGCTTGCAATCCATCCACGAAAATATGTCTCTAATTCATGATAGAATTCCCTCCAAGATTTGTCTCCTATTTTTAAATGAGAATAAAACAGTTGTCTTAATTTCTCTGGACTTAATCTATACCTTTTGAGTAGTAATATTTTAACATAATCATATGTTTCTGCCTTTTCTTCTGATTCCCTCATAATCATCCACCAGGTAACTGACTAACTAAACAGGCTACCCATAATGAATCTGGCATGTGCACTCCTTTTATTACCCTTTCAAAATGGACTAAATATAAACTAATATCTTCACTTCTTGGATCAAACTTACGAATCTGTGGCAATTAATGGCTTGGGAAAATTTTCATTTAATACTCCTGTTTCAATAATAGAAGTATTTTTCCGACATCTCAAGCTTCTTGAGTTCCAATTCATGCTTGTGATTTTTCTCAGCCAATTGTTTTTTAGCTTCCTGTTCTCGGTCATCAATTAAATTTTCTAACATGCCTCAAACTATATCTTCTTCATTATTTGAAATCAATTTCCTGAGTGCAGGAATTTTTAACTCATCAGTTTTACTTTCGCCAAGTTCCTCAGTAATACAGCGCAATTCTTCTTTACGGGCTCGGGATAAAAATGACATATTTAAAAAAATACACTTGAATATAATTTAACTATCCCACTACTGAATTGTTGACTTAAAATTAATAATAACAACTTACACATATAACATTAAACATCATAACACAATTTTATTGCACTTATCTTTTACATCGCATCATTGAAAATCCGCCACTTTCAGCAAGACTGTTGCCACACGACTTATGTAACATCCAATTGCCAACTTTTGTTTTACAAAATCATATATAATATGTTGACTTGACCATTGAGTCTAATTTATACTGTTACAGATACTATAGCTTAAATTATGATTCTGAAGTTCAGTAGCTACTGGCTAGTAGACTTCACATTTTTACTAGCAACACTTCACTTATTACTAGCTAATGACTTAAGTACAAGTTGCTATAAATGCAACAATATACATTATAAAGGTTATACTCACTAAATGAAATAACAATTAAAAGAATATAGAAATAATTTTATAATTTTAAATTACACTTTTAAGTTATATTTTATTTGCACAAAAAGAACTTGGTAACTTTTATTTTACTTTTCACTCATTACGCCATATTTTGCAATTTTATTGGCTGTGCTTTGGGCATGACAAGGGATGATGGTAGAAAGTTATTAGCCATGGACAACTAGAATACAAAAGTTTACTATCTAAATTTGAACATTATTAGCCATCTGACTACTGGCTACCACATAATTTAAGCTATATTTGATACTTATAACAAAGTTATCTAAATTTCAATTAAAAACTCATGTCTTATATGATGAATAAAAATTTTCTTTTCAATATATACTTCCATATTCTGCATTTTTGCTAATTATTACCATATGTTTTAGATTCAGGATCAAAAGATACCTGTGTTGCCATATAACACTCTCAAGTAGGGTAAAATAGATGTTCTTGCAAACAATATTTTGAGATGTATTTACTAGTCTAGTATCATAAGTGTTTGTAATGTGAGATTTTATACTATTTATAATGTATGTATATTTTGTTGATGTTGTTGCTTGTAAATAAATTGCTCATGAGGTTTTATTTTTCTTCTTATTTATTGGCTATAAAAAATCTTTATGTTAAATCTATAATTCTATGATTTTTCATACTTATTTAATTATTTCACTTAATTATAAAAGTTATTTGAAGTTATATCTCTTTTGCAGTTTAAATGCATCTTCTTTTTCATTCTGTAACTTTATGCATGATAAAATGTTGTCAGCTCCTCAAAATTATAAAAAAACATAAAGAATGGCTGGTTGTATTTTTTCAAATTATACCAAACTCATCAACACCAAAGTAACCCACAAGTGACTTACTTACCAAATTTTATCAAATGGTTTTTGAGCTAGAGTGAATATATATATAGTACAGGCATCATAGAGGGTGCCCAAAATGTGTAGATCCATCAAAAACTTATGTTTTGATGTTTTTTTACCCTAATCCAATGCTTTATAAATTACAATGTACTGCAAGGAAAATAATAAAATGACTAATAAGTCGTTTAAAGTTTAGTCTTTTATGACCTACCCATATTCACAATGTCCATAGTACTTAAAAAGTCTGTAGTTCAACAAACTGCCGTATATAGTACCTAAATTGTGTTTAAAAAAACTGGCATATTTTGCTTAGAATGCATTTTTACTTTCCCTACAATACATGGTTTGTAATATAAAAGGAAAGTATTTAAATATAGTCAAAACTCGAATTTTTGACAGATCTAAACGATTTCAGCACTCAAGAATAAGATTCCACTATTTTTAACTTGACATCTCTGTTTCTGTACAATGTATGTAGTCATTCTAGCTTAAAACTATTCAACAAAATGTTACAAAATTTGATAGTTACATCACTTATGAGTCCCATGGTACTGATTAAATTTTGGAACAATTTGGAAAAATAAAACTGTCCTTTTTTATGAAATAGCCTACAAAACTCATCAAAATTTGAAATAAAAGACTAACTAGCTTAAATGTAGTAATTAAGTACTTGTTTTATACTTAATTTTTGATGACTAAATTAATAAAATTAAGCCCATTACTTTAGGATGAACTGTTCTTGAGATATGTAAGTTTTTTGTAATTTTGAAGAGCTAGTAATGTTTTAAAATATGTTAAGTTGCCAAATAAAAAGATGTATTAAAACTGCAAATTGGATCTAATTTCAAATTAGTAGTTGTGTCATATAATGCAATTAAACTCAATTTAATGGATTATGAAAGAGAAAATGAATTTGAGTTTGTAGGTAAAGTCGTGTGCTACCTACATCAGATTTTTATTTTTTTATGTAATTTAATGTTAATAAAATGAAACCAAATTTTTAAGTTTTCCAAACAGAATTTTCTTTTTTTTTTAAAAAGTACTAATATAACAATATTTTTCTTTTCTCACATGAATGTTAAATAATGTTTTTCCTACACACATTTTTAACAAAAAAAAAAAACACTGTTCCATCACATTATATTGAATTTTTTTCTCTAAAATTCCACAACTTCATATCTTTTTTTGACTTCTTGTACAAATGCCATATTATCTGGTTGAAGAGTGTTTTAAAAAACTCAAGCATATTTAGCTTTAAATCATTTTTTAAATTTCATTTAGTATTTTGAAATAATGCCAAATTTTCAGTTTTCTAAATCGAATTTTATTTTTAAATAAATATTATAGATATTTAACAATATTTTTGCTTGCTCATATGAATATTAAATTAAATGTTTTTTTCCTACTCACATTTTTAACATCAAAATGCCATTTTATAGTTCACTTGAACATTATATTGAAAGTTTTCCATAAAACCGTGTAGCTTCATTTCTTCTTCAGACTTCTTGTATAAACGGCATATTCTCTTGCTAAAGTAGTTGCTTGGTAAACAGTCAAGCCAGGTGATGAATTCATTGATGACTCAAAATTATTGATATAATCATTTCTAATTTGAGGTTGTAAAACATTCATTGGCTTTCTCGTGAAATCTCTCCTTTCATGCATATCACCAGCAAATGATCTTATCAAAGGAGTGCAGTATGAATTTCTAGATGTTTCCATAAATTTTTGTTCTGCAGAGCCTACAGATTTCATAAGTGGAGTTGCAACTTTTCTCTTTATGTTTAAATTAGTGTATCTTAACTTGGATTTGTATTCTGCGACTTGTTTGTTGGCTCTTGATCTTGTTAGATATTTTTTAGGCTTATTTTCTGAATGTTTGGTTTCCCAGTCACCAGTATACTTTGCTAAAGGAGTGTATGAAACCTGTTTAGGGGAAACTGTATCAGAAAGTTTTTCGATTATATATTTATTTTTTTTATACTTCATGCTTGGATTGTGATTTACAATTGGAGAAATCTTCTTGCTGGTATTTGCATATATATCATTGAAATCACATATGCTCTGAGGCATTTGGGTTCCGTTTTGTTCTGATGGATTTGATTTATAAATATCTGGAGTAGAAACCTGTAAAGAAGAAAAATAATCATCATAACTTTATTTCATAGTTTTAACACCTTCATAACCAATTCTTATTCATAGAGCAAGTCTCCAAATATGAATCTGATAGCGTACGCTCCTATCTGGCGATTCAGAGGTGTCTGATTCAAATCCTGGATATGAGAGAGAAAACACTGAATGGACACACAAAATATGGACATTCATAGCTGTTTGAAATTCGCTTTAAACTTAGTTCCCAATCAAATTAGCCCTTGTGTGCAAAAAATGATTGTTGATTAGCAAAATTGAACCAAATATTTCTAAAATCTAGTCTAATTATGCAAAATATTGCATTAAATTCACTGCATTTCTGCACAGTTATGTTGTACTAATATTAATCCCATTATATAAAAAGGTGTATAATGGTATGTATAAGATTCACTTCCATCTGTTTGCCTGTAATTCTTGCACTCCTAATATTCCAGGCACATACAGACCACATACCTCTCGATCAATTTTAATAATTATTATATGACCTTCTAATGAAACATAATTACTTTACAATCCCCTAAACAAATGCAATTAATTTGTGATACCTTAGACCTAACAAAATGTACCCATTCCGTGAACAGTGACAATGATTGCAATACATATTTAATTAATAATTCTCACAAAATGTCAGAAATTGTTAAAAATTAAACTGAATTTTATAAAATATTAAATTATCATCAATTACGTGATATTTTTTGAAAATCTCTAACAGTTTGTCAATTTATCGCAAAGTGGGGTGTGCAGAGAGAAGGGTTTTTTCTTATACAGTATAAATCAAAATTTTCTAACACTTCTTTTTGTTTCATTTCTTGGACTTATAAAACATGACTAAAGTTGCACATAGATAAAAGCATTGGCACATGTGGATAATATACATATATATATATATATATATATATATATATATATATATATATATATATATATATATAAAACTGTATATGACTAATTGATCAACTTTCATAACCAATTTACTAGTGCTACAAAAACAAATTCGAAACGAACATAACTTTTATTTCAAAGTAACAGAAAAAAAAGAAGAAATCTGGACTTATTGAAAGATAAAGCATCAAAACCTCTCAACCAAACAATACAATTGGAGAATAAGTAAACTGATTCCATGCAAAATGTAACTAAGTGATATCAAAGCTAGTGATATCTGGTTTAGAAGGCAAAAAATAACCTTCTTTGTCAGGACAACAAGACTTTGTAACCTACACTCACCAAAGCAAGATCGGCTTCTTTTGATGGAGTAGCAAACAGGGCCAAGATCGAAGGTAGTTGCCAAACAGAATGAGAAGAAATTAAAGTTTAAAACCAAAAGAAAAAATGAATAGTAGGATTCTATGAATAATAGTAATTTATAATCTGTTATTTTAACAAATGGTTTGAACGACTTGGCCATGCTTGCTACTCCATCAAAAGATGCTGATCTTGGTATGGTGAGTGTAAGTTGTGCAGTATTTTTCTCATGACAGAGAAGACTGCTTATAACTTTCAATACTTTCTTAAAAAAAGCTGGCATGGGTCAAAGCAGCAGTTTTATTTGTGTAAGAAAGCTGACCCTTGTTTTGTCTTATGCTGTTTTATATAAAGCTTTCTAACTAATATATATGTATATATTATATGAAAATCCAATGATAGATTAGAGATAAATTGTAACTCATATAACCATACCTTAAAATATAAGATAGCTACGTATAAAGATATAAAAAATAGAAATTCATCAATTAAGTGGAGAATAAAAAGCATATATCCAGTCATCAAGCTATATATAATCAACAAATATCAACGGTGAGATTTCGAAATTGAAAAACAGAAAATGACCAAGCATATGAGAGAGAGTGTCTGGTAAAGTCATCTAGCAACCTTTATTTCTGCAACCGTTAATTGTTGATATATACTTCCAATTACAAAAATGTTTCAACTGAATCATATGATAGCTTTAAATTGAAAATATGTATTTTTCTAAAATATACAAAATCTAATATTTTATGCGGTCTCCTGGTCCCTAAAGTTCCTATTAATGAAATTATATTCATACATTAACATGCAAAGCTCAAAAAGTTTTATTCTTTTACAAGTAAAGTTGACCAAGATATATCATTTCAAGTTAGTTCGAAGTTTCAGAACTTCCTTCCCAGAGAATTTAAGAGTTGTACACACATTGAATTGCAAATCAAATCAATTTCTAAGCAAATACTCCATATTATGCATACCTATAGTCCTCCTTCTAAATAAATTAATAGGTATGAAAGGATTTTCTGGGACACCCTGTTATAAATCCTAATGAAAATCCTAAAGATATGCATAAATAAAATGTAAAACAATTGAAATGTAAATTAAATGAAATGCAAAACAAATATTCTGAAATACTTTATTTTAGTTTTATACAGTTGTTCAACCTTATGCCTGAAATGATGCATTCACAGACATAGGAAAGTGATTTGTTTTATTTGAAACTGTTATACAATAAATTGTTACCTCTTTTGAAACATTTCTGTAATTGGAAGTATATATCTAGGACTAACGGTTATAGAAATAACTCAGTGTGTGTGTGTGTGTATATATATATACTGCTGGACAATTGTTAAGGATGGATGGTCACATATATTTTAATGTGCTGTCCTGACTTTTCAGACCAACAAACTAAACTATATGAGTTAAAAAGAAGAGGATATAAAACTTAGTGATATGTAATAGAAATTTCTTATCTACAGATTACATATTCAAAGCCCCCTTCACCTGGCAGAATACTCAGTGTGATTTGGCAAAAAAATGCAAAAAGTGGAATAACTACTAGTAGAAATTTAAAAATATGATGTAAAATCTTTAGTATGACCTTGATAAAAATTGGAAATTTCAGACAGAAACATATTAAAATGTGAAAGTAAGAAAATGAGATGTGAAAAACCCCAAAAGAGTATTTCAGTGACCACAGACATTGTCAAGGACAAAACACTGGCTCGGAAATACTAATTGGATCTATGTTTCTTTTTGCATACTGTAAATATTATTGCAGAAATTATACAGATGGCCCAAAGCAGATAAGGAATTATAAAAGATGGATTCAAGAATAAATGAATATTGATTGAAATACACATAAAGTGATATTTATTTTATATATATATATATATACTGCGGATGTATGCAAATTATGTTGGTCACTGGACATAAACATGATCACAACTTTATAAGAATGTTGTCAGTGTGTGTTTTGAGAGAAATGGGAAAAACTACAGATTTGTCCCCATTTTAAAAAGGTATTATTGTGGGGGGCCCATTTGGCAGAGACCACAATTTCCAAAGCAGATCAACTCACTGGCTTCTCAAAAGGGGAGATATCCAAAGTGTATAACAGTTGGAAACAGGTGTTATCTAAAAGACGGAATTGTGGATCGTAAACCAACAATCAATCTGTGATCTATGGCATCTCAAATTAATTGTACGACAGAAAAGGAGATCTACTGTGCAGCAATTAACAGAAGACTTCAATGAAAGCTTGTCTCAACCGATCTCAACTCCCAACAATGCACAGGGAATTGCAGTGAATCGGCGTAGCCAGTCGCATTTCTGTGCAGAAACCTCTCATTTCAATGAAGAACCTGAAAATGGTGGTGCTGAGAATGACGTCACTGGATATCCTATGATTGGAAGAAGGTTATGTGGTCAGACAAATCATGCTACACCTTGTTTTGTACTGATGACAGACAGAGAGTGTGGCAAGAACCCTATGAAGCCATGAACCCATCTTGCCTTGTTCGTACAGTTCAAGGTTGTGGTGAGGGTAATCATGGTGTGGTTTGATACTGGTCCTGTGGTGTTTCCGGAAGGTTAGCTTGTCATCAATGGAGTACTTGATCATTATTGCCGATCATGTCCTCCCTGCAATGTTGCATTTTTACCCCACAAATGGCGGGTCTTTCGGACGATAATGCTACTATCCACTACACAGGAACTGTGCAACTGTGATTCACAGAGCATGACTCTGACTTCCCCCATATATCCAGGCTATCACAAAATCCAGATTTAAACCCCATCGAGAATGTTTGCGATATGTTGGAAAGACATCCAATAACAATCTCATCTGCCATGAACTGTACATCGGCTAACGATCTACTTGTCCATCTCCTAGTATCCTCTTGACTTATATGCACTCCAGCACCTTGTAAAATCCATGCCTAACTACATACATGCTGTAATTCAGGCTAAAGGCAGTCCAATAAAATTGTGAACCTGGGTTTCTAATCCACTGGCCAGTATGTGTGTGTATATGTGTATATGTATATATGTATATACATATATATATATAATGTTTCTATTAACAGGTAGAAATTTCTTAAATTTTAAATAAATCTGTATTAATATACTAAATATTTACAATATTTGAATTCCTCTTAATGCCATTTAATTAATGACTGATTTAAATTTGGATTTTTCCAATTTTTTATGGTATAATATGTGAGTATGTGTGTGGGGGAGATAGATCACTAGACACATATAATTCTCTCATATTAACCCTGAAATCCTTATGACATGTTGATCCTGAACAGTTTAAATAATTTCCTGTTCAATTTATAAAATGTAGTTATAAATTAGATATATGTTTAAATACTACATACTTACCAGTTGATATATTTTTGCTAATGAATTGTTGAGATGGTGTTTCAGATCATTGAATTTCTGTTCAAACATATTTTCCAATCTTGCTTGAATGTTTTGAACCTTCATTTCAACAGAGGCATTCAGTTTATCAACTGTGTTATCTGTTTGACTAAAGAGATATGTTTAAAGTTATTAAATATAAATATTTATCTTAATATTTTACTTCAATTTTAAAATATGTATATTAATTTATTCCTTATAACAGAGCAATTCTCAAAAGGTGTGTCATAGCACATTAGTGTACTATGGCTGTGAGAAATGAGCTTGTTCAATGTTGCACAATTGTTTAGTATGGGGTCACGGTCAAATCACAGACAAACACACTCAGAATTTTTGATCAAGAGAAATAAGTAATTAACTCAATGTCTTGGGTTGAGCATAAGCAAATTTGCTCTTAGTGTTGAATGGTTTATATACACTAGGCTTTGAGAGTGTTCAAACCATTTCTCGAGCTCTGATATGCCTAATCAACCTTGGTAGGGGTAATGTCCCTTGTGCAGTTCTACTACACACTATATAGATATGCCATAATATCCCACAGAACAAAACAATGTGCCATGAGTTAAAAAGTATGAAAATCTCTGTATAGCATACTGAAGAAAAGTGATCCATACTAATACATAATTATTTTTATTTTGTTAAAAAGAACATTTTTAATAACATATTAGGACCATAAACATTTATTGCAATTTGATTCTGTTTCATTTACTTATTTGCTGTTATCAAAAATTCCATATTTCTCATCATATACAAATAACCTGCAGGCCCAAAATCATGTGATCTAGAGAGGGCTGGACTCCCACAATAATTTCTTTGGGCTTCTCCTAAATTTTCAAACTCAAAGCATTTTATATAAACTAATAATTAAATGTATTAAAAAAAAATTAAAGAGCAAAGTAAAAGAAACGTCTTTTAAGTATTTCTGAATGGAATTTATCAATTAGTTGACATAATCAAACGGTCTCTAATCTGTTATATTACTTTAGTACTTACACTACTTCTAGGTGTGGTAGTATATTGGATGTACACTGTTGCAAAAAAATATAAGAATTTGAGCTACAGCCGCGAAACTGAGCATGTATGTATCGTGAGGCAATGCAAATGATTAGAATTTGGAAACAAAAAATACATTTTATTAAGAAATTGTGGTAACAAGATGACATTTTAGTAAGTGGTAAATCCTTCCATGGCAGCATACAAGCTGATATTCAGTGCCACATAGAGTCAATTAAGTTGTTTATGTCCCTCTGCGGAAAATTCTGCCACAAATATTGCAACTGGTCAGCTAATTTAGTTGTATTCTGAGAAAGCTGTAATTGTCATCCCAGCTAGTCCCAGACTTGTTCTATTGTTGATAAATCTGGGGACCTGGATGGTCATGGGAGGGTATTAAATCTTTAAAGACATTGCTGAGAAAGTCAAACAGTATGTTGTTGAGCATTGCCTTGTTGCTAAATAGAACCTGCACAACTTGATGGCATAGGCAGAATATCATTGATGTATAAGTGAGGCATCAGATTGGCTTGCAGCATAACTAGAGGAATTCGACTGTCCCACATGCTGCCTCCTTGGACTATCACACCACGTTTGATAGCCATGTGCTGCTCAATAACAAATGTGGGATTGGAAACCTACCAATCCACCTCTCCACACACATATGAAGCGGTCATCAGAACTGAGAGAGAAACTGAATTCATCACTAAAGACAACATATTTTCAATCAGATACTGTCCAGGCTAACCAAGCTAGCCACCAATCCAGACAGCTCTATCTATGTTGAGGGGTCTGTGGTAGATGCCTTAATGAACATCAACACCTAATCCCACCTTTTGCCGGTCATTCCCAAATAATATCCATTAATACAGGATGCATGAAGGATAGCAAAGGCCTTCGAATGGCTGATAGCAATGCCATTGGCATGGATGTGACGCATGATCCTCTCAAGCAGTTGTCTGGCTGGGACATCCTGAGCCTCTGCAACAATTACATGTGCCTTCTCTGATCCACTTTTGCAAACACCGAGCAATTACCATATTGGATCAACCAACTTCCCTCAAACCTATGATGCAACCTCTTTCTAAATCAGACAACTGTTAGTAGTGCTATCAAGTACATCTCAAAGATATCTTTGTACATAACTTGCACTATCAAAGCAGGAAATCCGGTTTCAATTGCCCATGAGTAAGAACACTGGTCGTTTTAAATGCTGCATGTTGCATCATTCTCATGCCTATAACATCATTGGCACTGACAATATAATCATTTACATAACTCTTAAAACGACATTTGCATGCCAAATTTTGCAGCTATAACTCAATTTTTTATGTGTGCATATATTTTTTGCAACATAGTGTATTTTTGGAACCAAAGTATTTTTTATTCCTCCATATACAAACTCCTGTACCTAAAATTTTCTTTCACAATTCTATCTATAAAATGAGAGCTTTATATATTAAGTATGGCATATATGCTACCATTGCATGATTCACTTTTACATTCTGTGATAGATAAAACCTAATTTCAAAGTAACATGTAGAACGTTCATTTTAGATTACCTTTGCATATCTTGAATATTCAGCAATTGTTTCTTGTTGATACTTTCATAGTTTTTGGAAATTTTCTTTATATTTTCCAGGAGTTTTCTGTCATTTTGTTCCACGTGGTCCTCTAATTTGTGTACTAAACTTTCAATGTTCTGTCTGTTCTAGAAAAGATATTTAATTTTAAATATTATATAATGCTATGTATAAAATATAAAAATAAATCTTCCAAATAACACTTTAAATTATTCCTCTAAAGAATAACTTCACTTTAAATGCTAAAAACTAAAACAAAATTTGAGTATTTTGCTGTAATGCTGGATTTTAGTTTACAAATTTTACGTCATTACTTTAAGTTAAATTGTAGTACTTAATTGTGCATGGTTATATCCATTGAAATAGAAAAAGTATAATATTTAATAAAACAAAATAAAATGGCAACACATGCACTGTTAAACATATTAAAAAATACTGAAATATAAATTTTATTTTCACAATGAAGGATATAAAAACACTAGATAAAAAGTCTTCAACACGTTCAGGTATCAAACTTCCATCATGCAAAAAAGAAATGATTAATATGTATTTAAAATTTATCTAATTCAAAGATAATATACAAAAATTTTAAACAAAAATTATTTATATTTCAAATGCATACTTCTGACACTATATTCTTTATTTTTCTTATATCTTCATCCTCTTTCTTGTTTAATTTAGTGTTGTTTCTGTAACTCTCCTTCATCTGATCAACTTTTTTTGCTAAAAATTTCATAACTCATTATAAGAACTGTAATAATTTTCTTATTTAGTACTAGATAATAAGTTTGGCATATTACAGGGTGCATAAAGTTATGTAGAATATTTCCTCCAATCCACCTTTCTGTTCTTGGGCTTCTAAAATCCCCAGGCAACACACAGACCATGCACCTCTTGCAATTGATATTAAACAAAATTATTATATGAATGATCTTTATCAATAACAATTACTTTGCATTTCCCTTGTCTCCCCCCCCCCCCCCCTCTTTACTAAACAAAATTAGTTTACGGCATCTTACAAGCCATGATTACAAAGTCCTCTAGATCCTCCCTAACAAAATATACCTGTCTCACGAATAGCAAAACTCACTATATTTTAGATCAAAGGATATTAAATTAATAACTCACTGAAAATAACGGAGTTCTTCAAAGAAATTAAACTTAATTTTCCGAGATATTGAATTTTCGTCAATTGGGTGACATTTTCCAAAAGTTGTTAAGTTTGTGTTATTTGACTAAATTTATCACCAAGTGAAACAGAGAGAAAAGCTTTTCTTATATATTATTATACATATAGAATACATGCACTTTACATAAATGCAGATTTTTATTCATTTCCCAATTATATTTTAACCCAATCAGATTTTTGTAAGAATTTTATTGAATTTTTTAAGAATTATTAATATTTTTTCAAATAAACTAACTGCATTCTTATTTTACTAGATATGAGAGCAAACTGAATTCCTTTTAATCCATTAACTGTTATTGTTGACATTAGTAAATCAGCAACGTATATATACTTTTTTTTTTTTTAGTAAAGATGTGCATACTATAGATGCATTGACTGTAAGAACTGCATAAAAAATAAAAACTTTATAAATTCATAAATACAGCATCTAATACTAAAATAAACTAGTCTACTAGTTTCAAATCCAAAAACAAATAACAGCCTTTTTCTTCAGGACCAACAAAAGGCACGACCTCACTTACGCAAGTTAAGTCGGTAACTAACTTGAGTCGTTGTTGAATTAACTTGAATAAGTGAGGTCAAGCTTCTTGTCTGTCCTTAAGAAACAGGCTTCCTTTGAAACTAGTTGACTAATTTATTTTTGTATAAATAAACTGGTCAACTAGTTTCAAAATTATTTTGCTATATCATTCAATTTTTTAAATCATTATTTCTCTATAGGCAATAAATTTGGACAATTTAAAAAATCATTGCTCAGCTATACTTTTAAATGATTATCTCTAGCTTTTGACTGTAATAAAATAAAACAACAAAACTATGATAATAAATAGCTTTTGAAAAAAGTTGTTTATAACTAAGATATATTTCTTTTAAACTGTTATCTTATTACTATCTTCATTTTAAATTATAAAAATTATACCTATTGACTGTTCAGTTGATATTACTTTTCCTTGCAAACTTGACATTTCTTCTTGTAGACTCTTCACTGTACTATTTTGATGGCTAATATCCAAACTTATCTTGTGTATACTTTCATTTAGAATACCTAATAAATTCCTGAAAAATGTGATTAATTAGTTGAAATGAAACTTGATTTCTAGGAAATTATCTATGTTTATCAACAAAGTAATACATTGAATACTTTGCTCTGTGTTAAAATTAATGGTTAAAAAGATAAATTGAGTTTGAGCTATCATTACATAAAATAAATGGATTCAGATCTGGGGAGAATTACAAGTCATAGTAACTGAGTAATAAAACACCAAAATGGAAATATGAAGAGACTTAGTTCAGTGCTTCTCAAGAGTTAACCTTGAATAATTAAATTGTATTTTTAACTAAGAAAATTATTTTTAAAAAAGCGACTGGCATTTTGGATAGTTGTCTTATTTTACAGTAAAATTACTTCTGCCCGATAATGATGCATTGCATAAAAGCAAGAAAATGTTTAACTGATCATTTCTCACCACCTGTGGACCATGATTTGACAGGCATTGCCACTTGTCAACTTAGAACCAGTAATTAGATCATCAGTGAGCACAAAACTCCTTAAAGCAAGAATTGTGCTGATGAGCAGCAATGACCATAAAACCATCGTATACAGGTTGTGATGGATGATCAGTTTAGTTCTTTCTTGTTTTTGTGCAAAGGCCTGTTATAGGCCAACAAGTCAGTTCTTCACTGGTGGGCCAGGATATAATTCTCTACATCATTACTGAGGTTAAAATACATACTTCTACCAGAAAAATCATAATATCTTTGCTTTATGGAATTTTGTACTCACTGATGAACCTATCTCATTGCCTGCCCTGTACTGAAAAGTGGCAATGACTGAAGAATAAATGTCCACAGACAGATCAGTTCAGCACCCGCTTTCTTTTAACTGTCTTAGTTACTTGACAATTTCCTTTTTTCAGATAAAAAAAATTCTGCGTTTCTTAGTTTATCAGAAGAGAACTGGAAATTTCATCTTATAAGGTGACATACTCTTCATTTTACTTCTAACTATTTTTATAATTTTGTTTTTTATTGGTATTATTGTTAATTATATACATGAAATGGAATAAAGGATAATAAATGTGATATATTAATACAAGGATTGTGAAAAGTAGTGGCATCATATTTACTAAATAAGAATAAGTTTATTAAACTGAAATTCTACTATTATATTCCTTCAATGTAATCTTATACCATATCCTGAACATTTTTTCAAATGTATGGAGGTGCTAAATGCTATCAGAGTCATTTTTGTTAACAGCACCAATAGAGCACCTTATTACTTCTCACACTGAAACTGGCCAACTCACAAAATGTCAATTGTGAGTAGTCCCTGAAGAAGTAGTATTTGTTTCTTAAGAATGATGGGCCATACTATGCATAGATTATCCTCAGTATTGCTTCAGCTCAAATGAAAAGTACTTAATCAACCTCCAGCTATTTAGTAAAGTGATGACCTTGCCACATGCTTCTTATGTACCACTAAAAATCAGTCATTTGCGTTATGACCACGTGTAATCTATATCTGGATCCATGATTCTTCTAATTTTATAAATATAGCTTGGCGCTGCGTCCCAAGATATATTATCTTTTCCACTTTATCCACATAAGGTCACTTGCCAGACAGACACGCACCAATAGGCATACATCCAAAGTCAAACCAATGCAATAAAGATAAGTTAGTTTGCATGCATTACGACAATATTGTCACTACTTTATTTACAATCCTAGTAGTAAGAGCATTTAGCTTATGATGAAGTATGGATATTATCAAATAGATAAACCACTAAATAATTAAAATTATATTTGACTTTTACATATGTGAAAATCTTCAGAAGCAATAAGCTTTATTCAATTATGCTATGGTGGCTTAAAAAGAGCAAAACACAGTACCCAGATGGCAACAAAGTTGGGATTGGTACACATACAGAGTTTTTTAGGGTGCTTCTAAAAATTTAATGCTGTGGTAGCAAAGTATTTAAACTATGTGGACTCAAGGACGGGGTTAGTGGAGTGCCCAGGAGAGGAAGGTTTCCTCCCTTTAAACTCCAGACGAAAAGGAAAAGAAACAGAAAAAAGGAAGTAGTAAAAGGTAATTAAGCAACTAAGAGGTAGTTAAGCAACTAAGAGATGCTTGGGGGGGGGGGGGGGGCAGGACCGAGGTCATGCCCTTCCCCAAGTCTTCAGAAAGCGGAGGTGTTGGGGCCCAAGCGGGTTCCCAACAGAGAAGGTAAAAGAGGGAGATAGACTAGGTGCGCCCCAGGGGGCGCAGGGCCTTGAGCTTGAGCAGTGCCTAGTAGCAGAAAAGGGGAAGGACTTGCCAACAATTCGCGAGTTCCCAAAAGCAAGGGAGGAGTACAGCGGCTAGAGTCTGCAACTAAAAAGGAGAGCACATAAGACTATGCTGGACGGGACCGCTTTTTAGGGCGGAAGAAGATATCTCGCACCGATCGAGCAGGCAACGACCGGGGGCGCTTGCGCGCGCCCGGGTTACCCAGCGGATAGCGCGGGATACTGTCCAACGTAGGGTTATTTATGCTACTTAGACCTCTGTGAAATTTTAGAGAAAGTTTTTGACATGTTCCAGAAAAGGCCTAATTCTGAGGTCTCTGTGCAGGACTTCTAGTTGGACGTAGCTCGGCAGATTAGCAAACATACGCAGTGCGTTATTCTGGATGACTTGAAGCTTCTTAAGGTGAGTCTCCGCTGCAGTACCCCAAATAGGGGCTCCGTACGTCATAATGGGACGTATACAGGACTTGTATAGCAATAACTTATTACGAGTTGACAGGCGGCTATTCCTAGCCAAAAGGGGACGAAGCTGGGCGAGTGAAGACTTCACTTTCTTACAAGTTTCAGAAATGTGAAGTTTCCACGTAAATTTGGAATCAAGGTACACACCAAGGTACTTGTAGCTATCTTGCCAGAGTCAGTCATTGCGTCAGAACGTTCAGGTAATTTTGCAGCGTATCGTACACGACTTGTGTCTGTTTGTGATGTGTGAACAGGGCAGTGTCATCGGCATAGAGGCCAAGGGAGACACCGGGGGAGCGTGGAAAATCGTTAATGTATAGGTTGAACAGTTTGGGCCCGACAAGAGAACCTTGCGGGACCCCGCTGAGAACATCCTTGGGAGAGGAGAGTACGTCAGAAACACGGACGGCAAAACTTCGACCAGTCAGATAGGAATGTAAGATATGAATGAGATTTGGAGGGAAGGAGCGTTTGATAAGCTTGAACAGGAGTCCATTGTCCATACCTTATCAAACGCCTTCTGCAGATCCAGGAAGACTAAGGACGAGCTCTCGCGCTTGCTACGCGCCTCATGAATGAGCTCTACAACCCGCAGCAACTGGTGCTGGGTGGAATGCTTCTTCCTGAACCCATATTGTTCAGGAATAACTATTTTCCTCAGGTTGCAGAACTCGTCCAAGCGACGCAGTAAAACAAACTCGAAGAGCTTCGAGAGACCCGAGAGGAGAGAGATTAGACGGTAATTGACCGGAAGAGAATGGTCAAGACCTGGCTTGGGGAGGGGGGCGACAATGGCCACCTTCCAAGCCCCTGGAAAATAATTATGGCGAAGGAGGAGATTGAAGAGTTTGACGATGTAGCTGTAGAGCAAAGAAGGAAGGTTCTTAGGCATCGTCGAAGTAATGAGGTCCTTCCCAGGAGCTTTGTTCTTCTTGAGATTTTGAATACGGGGCCGAAGTTCGTTCCGCGAAGGTGACATCAGTCAGTGAATAAGGAATAGCTGTTGTGATGAACTGTTCAACCTTGGCATCCACGATCGCAACCGTCCTAGGATCGATTACGTCGTGGTGTGGTTCAAACTGACTTCTAAGACTGTCTGCAAGCAGCTCAGCCTTTTGTGTGTGAGAAGTTGCCCTGAAGTTGGGACCTTCAAGGGTCGGAATGTGTGTTTTGTGCCTACGATAACGTGAGGTTGCCCTTCAAATAGTGTTGTCATCAGTCTTTAAGGCCTCAACATAAGTGTTCCATCGTGCACAGGTGAAAGCCTTGATCCGAGATCTAATCTGAGATCTGGCGAAGTTCAGCTCTCTCTTGATGGCAGGGTCCCTGCTGGCCTGCCAGTCTCTACGCAGCTGGTTGCGGTCCTTAATCATCTCCCTGATGTCCTAAGGTAGTTTGTAGTGATCCACCCTGTTGCTCTTGGGCCTAGAGGATGCAGAGTAGGCATTTCGAATCATACTCTCGAGATTTCCCACCTCTGCATCCAGTTGGTCCCCAGTATTGGCAACGAGGGGCGGGGGGAGCTCCTCAGCGAGGAGATCCTTGAATTTCTTCCAGTCTGTATGGAGCTTTGCAGAGTTTCTCAGGCAGTAACTGTCCAATTCCAAGGTGTACACAACAGGGAGATGATCGGATGGAAGTTCGTTGAACGCCTCCATGCAATAGATATAAGGCATATTGCTGGTGACCGCAAAGTCAAGCACATTATCCAAGTGGGTTGGATCGCCCGGAGCAATAATCTCGAAGTTCCTCTCGTCGGCCCAGCGTTTAAGCTGGAGGCCACGGGAGTTAGCATGAGGGCAGTTCCAGGCTTGATGCTTGGCATTGAAGTCACCAGCGACTATTATTACATGGGGCGAGATCTTGAAGAGAGACTGCAGGTCAGAGATGACAGAGTTGACTGGAGCTTGAGGATGGAAGTATCCCGACGCAATAGTGATCACAGGATTATTTGGCAAGGAAATCTGGACGATGGACGCCTCTCCCACCAGCATGGGGGGGGGGGGGGGTGAGGCGGGAGTGCGGGATGCCGCAACGAACATAAATTGCTGTGCCACCAGCGGGATGATTGCTAACTAGGGGCCTGTCATCATTGTATAAGTCATAGTTAGCAATCTTGCAAGATCTTTACATATGTAACCCCTATATTGACATTGCAGGCCATAAGGTAAGGATTCGGTAGTTTTCAGGCTCTATATTTTTAGAATGAAATTTTAAAATTTTCTCGATTTATAAACTCGCCCCCCTTTGAAGCTCCCATCTGACCTCGCCCCTTCTATCCAATCTTGTCAATTTAGCATTATTTTTACTCTTTACAGAAATAACCTTTAAATTTGTCACCAACCTAGAAGGAGGATTTTAAGCGATCAATATCAAATAGATATATAATCATAATATATAACACATAAATAAAATTAATTTTTATAGAGCTATCTTGTTTTTAAAAAATTAATTGTATTACTATTTGTCTCATAAATTTTTATAGAATTATCTTGTTTTTAAACAATCAATTGTATTGCTATTTGTTAGAAACGAATTCTGCTAATTATGTATTTAAACTATTTGGTACCTACAAAATAAAAGTTCAAAATATATTTTACATTTTTATAGACTGTCACTGTTTGAAATTTAATTACCCCTTTAAAGAAAATACAATGGACAATTCCGATTTTTTTTTTAAAGACCTTAAAATCAATTGATATTTATAGAGAATTTTTTTCTGATTGCAAATATACAAGCAAAAATCTCTTTCATTATTTATTTAAATATCAAGAAATGAAAAAGCGCAAAATCTACACAAACACAAAACGGCCCGTGATTGGCTGTGACGTCACACGGCCTGTTCGACCTGTGATGCAACATTCTACCGTGTGCTGTTTCTACTGAGATATTTGCAAGTAGTTGGCGTTTAATTTTGTTTACAATTTGTTTATAATTATTTTACCCATTTGTTCTTGGTCTGCTTGAGTTTAAATTATTTGTTCTTTATTTTATTTTATTGTAAACATGGATTCTGGTTTTGTTAAATTTAATTTAATATTATTTACGCAAAACCATTTTGGCTCCATCAGACTGGACGACCCACCGCTGATATTTTTTTTTTTTTTTTTGGAATGTGCTCCCGTAATTTTTTGAGTGCAAATAGCCTTTTATAGTTAAGTTTGTTATACAGTGAATTTAAACCGAAAGCTAGTTTAAATTGAGCGGTGTATTTTTTCTAGGAATTAAAAATAATATTTATGTATTTATGTTTATATGTATATAATATCTAATAATTTATTTTTAAATTAAAAGCAGTTTTAGATTATTTATTATAGGTTTTAAAATATAATATTATAAGAAACAGTAAATCATTCATGATTCTAAATATGTGAAGGAATTTTAAATTAAATTATTTTCCATTTAATTCCTATTCCTTTTGTGCAATGTTTCAAATTTGTGATTTATTTTTTTAGATATTATCTATTTTATAACTTTTCAAAAGCACATGTACTTAATGAAAATACTAAATTGCAACTGTTCACTGCAGTATATACAGATATAAAAAACTTTATGTACGGAATTTTTTATATTCACTAAACTAACTGCGAACATCACACGCTAAACCGGGTACAAAGTCAATAATCCACTTTGAATCTGGCTTTAAATTCATTCGTAATAGCAAAACTAAAAATAGAGTGCCAAACCAGTAGTGGACACCAGTAGTGGCTTTTCAAAATTTATTAAATCATAAAAAAATAACTTCTCATGAAATGGCTTTGAAAATTGAATTATACAGTCACTGATTTATTATCATATCATACGTAATGAACACTATTTAATGACAGTGGTGAATTTTGTTTACAATCTGGCTTCCTTCGCTTCACATAATTCTTCACGAAAAACATTTTTTGGCACAGATATAAATATTTTATCTGATGATGTAAAACTAGTAGTCGGGCACATTGGAGCGATACAATACTTATAACTATTCGGAAGTTTGGGACGGAAGAAACAATTATAATTATCGAAACTTTCCGAATGTAACTAAACTTATGTAGCAATTCTCAAAGACGGGAGCCGCGGAAGAACCTTGGACGTCACATACCGTCCGCGCCAAAATGGACCGTTTTCCCGCCACAGTCAGAAAGGCGAACTTTGACTGCTAATAAAACATGAAATACAGCTCGGAGAATAAAAATTCTTGTACTTTTGTCAGTTTTGAAACATTTCGAATCGAATAAAAAAATAAAAAAAAGAGGTCGGAATTGCCCATTATTTGAGTTCAACAAACACATGATAAAGTAAAAAATGATTTTCATGTGCATAAAAATTCAAGTATGACTGTTATTATTTATTGATAAATTACCTGATTTCTTCAAATAATTTGTCATTGAATTCATACTGAGGAACCAATGATTTTTCTTTCCTAGTCTCCTTTTCTTTATCTTTTTGTCTCAATGATTGGATGCTGTCTTCTTTTCCAAGCAGCAGATTTTGTGAGATATATTTTTGGTAATCTGTGTTACTTGTCTGTTGTATATTAAAACATAATATTTTCATAAAGTTTTCAGTGTATATTAAAAGTCAAATTTAATACATTCACTATCTGATTATATTGCACTTGCAAAATACTTGAATAAAATTAATACAATAAACATCTCAAATATTTTAGCCATAAATATGCTCCCAATTAAGTTAAAGAAATCAGTCAAAAAATATGCAAACTCCTTTGATCCGTTCTAGAACTATAGCGGTTACTACAGGCAAAAACATATCTTTTAATTACCTTTGTTCCGCATGCAGGTTTAGGAGAATACATTTAAATCAAAAACATTCCCCAGATTCAGTTTCATTGCTTGAAGAAGTTTCATCAAGATAGATCACGTATTTTTCACGATATTTAGCTGAGCGTATTATGGAATTTCCCTTTTATACATTAACTCGGTACAAAATCGGAAAATAATTACAGAATTTTATGAAATCGATAAAAATTTTCAGGGGATTAAATTTGGACGACCGGGAGCGGATTAAATTTGAAGAAATACAAAATTTAAATTTTTATATGGTCCTCGTACAAAAACATTTCCACTGAGTAAAATGTACCCAATAAACTAATAAGGTGATGTACAAAATGTCAGTATTTTATAAAAAGTCCCAGAGATATGTTTAATTAAAGTTGGTGAGGGATTAATCACAAATTAAAATGTAAATGTTTCCAACAAGAGTGCAAATGACGCAACGCAGAAATGCATCATAGGCAAATAATACTTGCCTCTTATCTTTAATGGATCTTTGGCATGGATGGAAAACATTTTGAACAAACTTTGTAAACTTTATGTAAAGTTATTATTTCTACACAGTGTAGATACTTTTGTACCAATAAATAGCAAAATTATTATTTATTTATGTAATAATTGTTTACTTTCGTTATTTGTGTATGACCCTTGAAACGCGATCTGCCGACATGATTTTTCCCTTTGAGAACCCATGTCCATGCATCGAAAAGTGGTTTAAGTCAGCATTTTTGTCTTTTCATATCTCTGGGACTTTATATGATAAAATGCTGAAATTTTGTACATCACCTTAATAGTGTATGGAGCACATTTTACTCATTGGAAATATTTTTGTACGGGGGCCGTATAAAAAATTAAATTTTGTATTTCTTAAAATTTAACTCCCTTGAAAATTTTAATCGATTTCATAAAATTCTGTACCTTTTTTTTGCGCAACTTTTTAATTTATTACATATGTCTAAGATCAATATTTAAGGAATAAAAGCTGAGGTCAATGTTTTAGGGACACCCTGTATATATATATATATATATATATATATATATATATATATATATATATATATATATATATATATATATATATATATATAAATGCAATGTAATAAAAAAGAACAACAACAATGTATCAAAATTAGCCAGGGGGGATTGTGACCCCCACTTCCCGGTTAAACCAGATTAATGTCATGACGACACCCCTGGAAGCTGATACACTGTCGAAATCTAAGTACACAGTACTTAAAACACAAAAATTGTATATGAAAAGTCCAAAAAATGAAAGACCTATACTGTCACCACCAATACTTAAATATCTAAATTCCAAATACAACTAAACTGCAACACAAATGACTGTATATAAAACAACAAGAAGACAATAATACAAACCAACCTCGTACCCACATCACAACACAAAAGTAAGTTTCGACTTAGTGTCCTCTATTAATATTTTACAGATTAAAACACCCATCAACTTCACTACCAATACTTCCAATGCAATGCCACATCACAATCTGTTCAAATTGTAAGTGTGCTCTTATATAAATACAAACTGTAACTTTCCGTTACGGTTATATTCAGTGGCGGCTCGTGAGCGAGGTGTAGAGGGAGGCGCTCATATATGTATTTATGTATAGATGGGGATATTTAAGTATAGAGGCATACTATAATATGTATTTATGTATATTATAGTATCCCTCCTCAGTTTGTGACAACTACGTCTTTTAGACTTCGAGTTCGTCGTTTGTCCGTCACTGATAAATTAGTTCCGGCGTTACCTCGAAATAACTGTATACCAAATTATTATTTTACTTGCGCTGATATGCATTTGCAAGTTTCCTTAAAATGAATAAGAGCCTATTGTAACCATGGAAATTATTTGAATGCATTTCTAAATAAATTTATATCAAATTTCTAAAAATTAAGTACTCTCAGTCGTATGCATGTGCAGTATTTTTTTTATGATTAGCGCAATTGTTTGTACACCCAAAATGCACACAATTTCTCTCAGGTACACAATATGGCTAATAGTTTTGTACCTGATCATCCTTGTAACCCAAACAGTAACATAATTAGAGAGCGAAAATCAACTAAATCTACGGCCGTTTATATGTAGAAACGGAATAACTATTTTCATACAAGTTTAAGAATGATTTTGGAATTTACAGAAAGTTCTTATGCATTATGGTTTTCTCTATTCGTCTTTAAAATGATATGAGCGAGTTCTGCCTGCTAGTAATCATTATATATAGCAATCGGTTTCTATAGCAATAAGCAGTTAGCTCGTTGCACGGATTCAACAAAAGTGGATCAAAGTTTAGAGTGAGCAGATCGAGTGGGTCCATTGTAGAGTAGAAAATACAGTGTGAAAATTGCATCAAAATCGGAGCAAGTGTCATTAAGATAGATAAAAATGTAAATATAAAAAAGAGGAGGGTCTCCCCTCTTCCACCACGGTTGTTTCATATTACATAATAACAGACGATGTTTGTGTGTCGAGGTGTGTGTGTAAGGTCTGTAGCGGAAAATGTAAACATCGTACGGTCTTGAAATATCGTGCACGGATATTTCAAGAACCAAGGCGATGCATTTTTGTAAAACCGAAATATGAAATTGAGGCTACTTAAAGTAAAAGTTACGCCCAGAGGGTTGACATAATAAGGTTGTATATCTAAGTGATTGCCACCAGCAAAATCTAAATAGCTCAATTAGAAGGTGAAATAAGAAATTTGGCGGGGGGGGGGGGGCCTAACCGAACTGAAAGTTGCGCCCAGGGAGCTGATACAATAAATATGTATATCCAGTTCACATGTACAAATGGTGCCGGGACTATAGCCACCAATGGAATCAAAATGGCTCAATTAGGAGCCGAGATGTGAAATTAGAGGAGGACTACTTAAAGTAAAAATTGCGCCCAGGGGATTGATATGAAAGATATGTATATTCAAATGGTACAAAGAGTGTAGCTACCAGAAGATTCAAAATCGCTCAATTTAGGAACCGAGAAGTAAAACCGTGCGGGCTAGTTAAACTAAAAGTGACGCTCAGAGGGGTTTGAATAAAACAATATGCATGTCCAGACGATACGCGTATAGATAGTGCAGAGACTATAGCTGCCAGTAGATTCAAAATTGCTTAATTAGGAAACGAGATGAGAAATTTTAGGACTACCTCAAGTGAAATTTACGCCTAGGGAGTATCGGATCAATATTGGACTTCAATGAAATTAGAAGCAAAACCAGGGGGATTGAATAGTCGCCGGTGAAGAGGGGGGGGGGGGAGATTTTAAGGAAAACAACGTCAGATCAAAGAATCAAGTATCAGGTTGAAAATTAATTTTTAACTTCTTTAACAAATATTTATATTTTTTTTCAATCTGTAATGTTAAATAGCTGAAAAAGTAAGACAGCTGAGTAAATCAAGAGACCCACCCCCTCAGACAACACATTTCTGAAAGTGTCACTAAAAATATCCACGGGCATGCCACAAATACAATTCTCGTGACTTTTAAGCAATTAAGAAGTCAAACGCATTGAAATTCATCACAAACAAAGCATGGAACTACCCCAAATCAGAAATAATCCCCTTTCCGAAGGACAGACAGAACCACCCTACATCAGAAATGCCCCCCCGTCCGGGCGCTTACGCAGCGAAATTAAACTGAGTGCTCCAAACAATGCATTTTTCTACCAAAAACGAAGAACGGAACCCCCAAAATACCATCAATACTTATTCAATGATCATCACTTATTAATTCTTCACTTATTCAATGAAGTAAAAAGCACAAAATATATATCGAAACTTTTTTGAATTTCTATTTTCTATATCTAATACTACTAAACTATTTCTTCATGAACCAAAACTGAAAAAGCTAGGGGTCAATAGGATCAATAAAATAAATCAGAATTAGATAAATACAGTAATTTATTTTCAAATATTTATTTAAACATCCAAATTTATTATTTTAAAAAGAAGCGAGAGCGAGAACACTCATTTATCAAGAAAAATTCGAGGCCAAATTAGCGAAACTCAGCCAATTCGAGTCAGTCGTTCACGGTATTCGAGTCTTCTTTAGAAGAGAGCCGCGATATAAGCCGCGGCTCAGATCAGATTGGAATATTGCAATGTCTGTTTTTTTAGCTGAAATTTCTATTGCCGTTGTATTCACATACCATTCTTTCTATTATCAGAGAGTCGCTAACGGGACGCGGATCTTATTAAAATCCCTCGTCTTTCCCTATAATGCAGTATTTTTCCCTATAAATTTAATATAGTATGAAGAGGGGATGAGAGATTTTTTTGAAAGTCAAAGCTTTAGTGCTGCCATCTAGTGACAAATTTTATCATTTATTTCCAATAATTCGACTTTTAGTTGAAAGAAATTTCAGATAATTTCCTTAAAAATTGTAATTAACCTATATAACTAAAGGAATTTGAAGTGCTTGATCAAGGGGGTCCGCGCGGCCCCGCGGCGCCCCTGAATAACCGCCACTGGTTATATTATAAAACTTTCTAATGACGTCACTAATGAAACGCTTAGGGTAAGGTAACCCTTTGCAATAGCTTCATTCAGGAAACACTAATCGCTTTCATATCGATTTTTTTCACAGGTATTTAGTCGGGGCGCGGTAGCCCATTGGTTAGCGCGCTGGAGTTGCACTCGGTAGGCCCAGGTTCGATTCCAGCCACTGCCAGAACTGCCGCCGTGTTCATGCGGAGTACGATCACGTTAAACATGTGGGTCCGAAAGTCCTTCCGAGAGGTTGGTGGTAGGGGAAGGAGGGTACGGTCCCTGTGGATGCCTTCCCCACTGGGTTCCGGTCTAAATTGGGTGGCACTTCCCGACCGTCCAAACAGTTACCTTACACCTTTCTGGTAGGTCGGACGGTCTGGGTTTCAACAACAACAACAGGTATTTAGTCTTTTGCTTCTTATCAAAAAGTTTAATATTATGTTTCTGAATACATTACGATGTAAACATATATTCCAATTTATAATGTAATTGATTTTAAAATTGAAATCTTTTCTTTTATCATATAGTCTAAATCCCACTAATCCATTTGAATTCTTGTATATTGTTAAGTCCAGGAAATTAATACTTTGATCTTGATTACATGCAGTTTCTGTTAGAGTTAAGTTGGATGGATAAAATGTGAAGTCTAAGGTATATTTACTATCTGGGAAAGCACAAAGAATATCATCCACATAACGAATATATAACATTTCATTTAATATATTCGTGCCTTCTTCATATTTATTTAAATAGATATCGGCAAGAATAGAGGAGCAAACCCCCTCTTTTTTATTACATTGCATTTATATAAATATACTTTTTGAGCTGCTTGGCTCCTTTGGATATGTTTTCAGCTTTTTGATTTTGTTGATGTAGATATATTTGGATATATATATATATATATATGTGTGTGTGTGTGTGTGTGTGTGTGTGCGTGCGTGCGTGTGTGTGTGGGGGGTGTCCCAAAAAGATTGACACTCGTTTTAATTCTTTACCTGTTGGAGATAAGTGGGCAATGTAAATTACAAAAATGTTGAAAATCAGGTAGGAAATAAGACTACGTTAATGAAATAGTACTCCCATAATTTTCAAAATATTACACTTTTAAAATTTTATACGACCCTCTTACACAAATTTGGTCAATCAGAAATTTTTTATTTTTAATGCAACAAGATCATTAAAAAACCCACCCGCATATCTGTATCTTTAAAATCAACTGAATTATGATAAAGGAAAAAATCTGACTTATGCCACTTTTCCGTACCATGTGAAAGGCTGTTTCATCAGTGAAAATAGGGATTATAAACAAATTGTTTAGATAAAAAAGTACTTAAAAGTACTTAATTATTTAAAAAGTACTTAAGAATCTGTGATTGCATCGTGAGCCTACTTGGAATTCGCGAAAATGTCTCCTATGTATTATCATCCTATTTTATCTCTTTTGTGATATGTCACAAACTTACATTTCTAATTTGATATATGGTCCCCATTCACAATGTTCAATTTTCAATTAAATAAATATAACTCGCTCAATTTTAAAGATACAGATATGTAGTTTTATATAATAATCTTGTTGCATTAAAAATAAAAAATTTCTGATTGACCAAATTTGTCTAAGTGCGTCGTATAAAAATTTAAAAAGTGTAATTTTTTTTAAATTAATGGGAGGACTATTTCATTAACGTAGTCTTATTTCCTTCCTTACTTTCAACATTTTTGCAATACATTTCCCACTTATCCCCAACAGGTAAAGAATTAAAACGCGTTTCAATCTTTTTGGGACACCCTGTATATATATATATATATATATATATAAATATGAATTATTAAATCCAAAGTTAGAATGTATGTAGTAACTCATAATACACTATTCCAAAATTTTCTACAAAATACAAAGAAATAAAAGAAATTAAGACAAAAAGAGGAAATAATAAAGCATAATGCAAGTCATAAAGACAAAGACAATCAACAAATTTCAAAAATGAGGAATGCAAATAAGAAAACAAAAAAATCAAGCAAAAAGGCTTGCACATGGAGGAGATTTAGGCTTACGATAAGTTCATTTCGAAAAAATTCTCTTCGGGTCCATATATCCCTTCGAAATGAACACAAAAATGCTTGTTTCTGAAACACAAGATAGATTTTATCTATAAACTTGTGTTATATGGACGACAAGCATATAGATTGGAACAATAAAGGAAACATAAATACCTCAAAACACACCTCTTCAGCGCAACCATGACGAGCAAAATATGACTGGACCAATGTTGCCATATGCCAAAATGAAAAGATGTGATTAGCTGTTGCCAAAGAGAGTAATAAAGACTGTACTGCGCAAAAGCAATAAAATGAAATAAAATTAGTTATTCAACAGTTAAAGCTTCAAGATAAAAAGATGAAAATATAATTTCAAGAGAATGAAGAAGTACGGCTAAAATAAGATAATAAGGGGAGAATATGAGAATTTTAGGCTAATCGAAACTTATTAACTATACTATTTACTAAATATGCAGGATATTGATACATTTTACTGGTAATTTTGAGATTATTAATGTGCAAAGCATGAAATTTTTTATCTGATAATCTATAAATTCTAAAAAGTTGATTAAGTATAATATTTCTAAACAATTGAATCGAGTTGCAGGAATTAAAAGGTAATAATTTATTAATATTAAATTTAAAAAAATCTTTTTTATCATATAATTTAGTAACTATCCCATGAGCAGGTTCTATAATTAGATTTAAATCCAAATAATAAATATTATTACTAATAGAAGTTTCATTAGGTATTAATTCCAAATTATCCGGATAGAAATCTATATCTATGACATAGTTATCAGTAAATACAAGACAAATCAGATCATCTACATATCTATAAATTTTATAATCAGTTGAAGTAAAGAATTTTTCATATTGATATAGGTATAAATTAGCTAACATACTGCTACTACAGCCACCTTGTGGAACACCTGAGACTTGTAAGTATAATTTATTACCTTGAAAGATATAATTATTGAAAAGAACAAAATGGAGAAGCTTAGGAAAATTGGTAAATTTAGTAAGATTAGAATGATTAGTAATATAAGCATTATATAAAGCTAAAATGACATCATATAGATCAGTGATCTTAATATTATTAAATAGATCTTTAAAATCAAAAGTTTGAAATCCTATTATTTTACCAAGCGTTTTTAATTTATTTTTTAATTCCTTACTGTTATTTAGAATAATGTAGCTATCACCAGAATCTCGTAAATTGCTATTTAGTACATTTAAATAATTTAGTAATAATTTACTAGCAGTAGTAGAGTATGAATTATGACCACTAGTAACAGTTCTAAATTTAATAGGATTTTTATGAAATTTAGGTATAAGCACAATATATGGAAATGTCAAAAATTTATTATTAATATCTAAATCACTATACATATTGATAATTTTCAATTTGATACTATTAAGAGAGTGTGAATCAATTTTAAATAGACTATTATTTTTTAAATAATCTAGCAGATATTGAATATAGAATTTTTTACAAATAATAGCATAATTATTAGAGGCTTTATCTACATAAGTAATAACAAAAGATCTATGTAAATCATTAACAGAGTGCTTTATATTATCCATATTATATATAGATCTAGATAAATTAATACTACAAATGGTATTTTTAATAGATCTTAAAATAGTAAATTTCCACATATTAAATGCCTCTAAAGGCTGAGCATATTTAGAAGCTAATCCATAAATAAATTTATCAAGGTCCAGATTGATTGACTTTAACACTTGTTTAGAATTATTACATGAAGGTAACCTGAATTTAGTGCCAAATGACATTATAGTTCTTAAAGATTTATCTTTTACAATGGCTAAGTCTCCAGTAACTATATGACCCAAGTGTGGATTTATAAATTCAGCATAATTATCAACACTACAAATACATTCACCATCTAAATTTGTAGAGGAATCTATGTCGACTGAGAGAGATTTTGAAATTGCATTGTAATTAAAAATGGTTCTTCCAATAGGCTTGTTATATTTAAAAGTTTTAGTAACATTCAAATCCTTTACAGGCAATAAATGATGAAATTGATTAAATAAATTCTTAAAGTTTATGGAATTATAAATAGGATGCTTAAATGATATTACACAATAAGAATTAAAACAGTTATTATTATGAAATTGATTAAGTTTTATTTTTAAATATTTTGATCTAGTAATGAGCAAATCATAGAAAATATGATTAAAATGTTCATTAGTAAGATTTAACTTTAAGAAAATAGCATAAACTGTGTTTAATTGTTTTTTCTTAACTGCAAATACCCATGATTTAATAAATTTCCATTGATATGTGTTATTGAATTGTTGATGCATACTTTTAATCTCCGCTTTAAAATCATATTGGGAGGAGCTTCCTTTACCGCGTTTAAATCTTTTGAGTTTAGCCAATTTACTATTATGTAAAAGAGGTTTAAAAAAAAGGTGATTAAAAATAGAATATTTATTATCTACAAAATTATTCTTAACAATATTGCCATTGAGATATAATTGATTTAATCCATATGGAAACAGAGTACATTGTGATTTAATATAGAAGTTTTCAAAGAATAATCTATCAGCAGTATTGGTTTTAATGTCCAAAATATGTGTATATATATATGTATATATATATATATATATATATATATATATATATGTATATATATATATATATATATATATATTGGGTTGTGCGGAAACTACTTTCAGTTTTTCAGTAAGGAAGCTGTACAAACGAGCAGACAATTTTAATGTTATTTAAAAGAATGTTTTATGAATGCATTGTGGCAATTGACAAATGGGCAATTCAACTTAGTAAAATACAACTGATTACATGTGTAATATACCTTTGAAAAATTAACTGATTATATGTGTAATATACCTTCGTAAAATACAACTGACATATGGGCAAAATTCCTTATGTGGCAACTGACATTGACGAAAATGATCCATTTTTGAAACGATTGATAACTGGTGATGAAAAATGAATTGTTCACAGTAACATTAAACGCAA
Organism: Amaurobius ferox; assembly: GCA_951213105.1. Classification (NCBI taxonomy): domain Eukaryota; kingdom Metazoa; phylum Arthropoda; class Arachnida; order Araneae; family Amaurobiidae; genus Amaurobius; species Amaurobius ferox. The sequence continues at coordinate 33,634,801 of OX578138.1, forward strand.
AAGATCGTGGTCCAAGTCTGGTGAGATAGCTCAAACAACATCATAAGCTAATATTTAACAAAAGAAGGTCATGCTATCAGTTTGGTGGAATTATGAGGGAATTGTTTATTTTGAGCTTTTACCAAGGAATGAAACAATCAATCCCAATGTATGCAACAACTAACAAAACTGAAAGATGCTTTGCAACAGAAACGTCCAGAATTAGTAAATCGTAAAAGGTATTATGTTCCATCATGATCCTGCTAGATTATTCGCCGTTCGTCAAATGTATCGCCAAGTATTACAAATAAACGACGGAGAAGAGCATTTCTTATATATTTGAAGGTATGCCCGTCAAATGACGGAATTCAAAATTTGCAAATCATTACCTCCCATTTGACGTCATTTTTATCAATTTGGTGGCATTTTCTTCACTTTGGTCGAAATCCTGCCAAAATTTTCGCCTAGCGTTACGGATGGGCGGACGGAGAAATGGATTATTCTTATAAACGATTCTTATGTTATTTCCAAGATACTAAATTTTCATCAATTCGTCATCATTTTCATTGATTTAGCGTAATTTTTACCAGTTTGGCGACATTTTAGTCAATTTAGCAACATCTTAAAAAGTCGCCAAGTTGGCGATATTTTGCCAAATTTGTCGCTAAAATTTCACCAAGCGTTATAGACGAGAAATAGGTTATTCTTATAGTAGATAAATGACTATTGGCGACCAAATAAAACAATAGTACCCGAAATATTTTCTCTCGTAAATGGAACTTGTTAAATCCACGAGAATGATGTTATAATGATGAACATATTTTTCAATAGTTATTTTTTTTTTAATTTTATGTGATTTTTATGATAAATTATGATAAATTTATTTGAAAAATATCTAATATCTTGAGAACGAACGGTTTCATACTTGCGTTCTAATTTTTATGTCAATCGTTTTATAATTAAAAATTACATAAGAATTGATTATTTACCTAACTTTATTAAGGATTTTGGTTTTTTGACGATTTTTTCAAAATTTCATTCGAAAATTTAGGGGTGTTCTGAACATTCGATTGTGTTTAAAAACAAAAGAGTTCCAATGGTCACAGATTGTAATTTTGTACCAATTTCGTTCAGATCGCTCCATTCGTTCGTTAGATATCGTCTCCACAGACTCACGGACACACAAACATCACCTCAAAACCGTTCGATTCGTGTTCAGGGATGCTTGAAACGTGATCTCCCGTAGAAAACTCGAATTCCAATTTTTGATGCCGTCTCAATACTTTCCTTATACTTTATACTATAAGGAAAGTAAAAAAGTCGGTTCGTTTCCAAAGATGCTCAAAATGGATTTCTCTGAGTACCGCTGTCAAACATCTGACCCCATCATAATAATTTATCTTTTACATTGTAAAGGGGACCTTCAAGGCTAAGGGGACCTTCAAGGAGTAATCTAAGTAGAGAACGTCTGGGCAACTAACAATGACAGAAAACGGCTGTCATGTGACTCGAGGGATTCTAACCCTTCGACTAGAGACCTACTATATTTCACATCGATGCTCTTACCGCCTAGAGCGTTCCATTTCCCTGTAATTCAACGGGAGGAGGTGAATATCAAAGCGTTCTTGAAAAACAAAATTATATATTATTAATTATTTCTGCTCCCCCTAAGCTTTTGGGGGATAAAAGAAATTGTAGGAGATATTGATGAGCTTTGTAATGAAATTTTTCCATCAATGTATTTATCAAAAAATATTCATTAAGACATCTTAAACTGCGTTTTACTACATTTTTGCAATATTTGGCGGTTTTTGAAAAAAAAAAAAAAAAAAAAAAAACTACTAGATATACTTGCGCGCATTCATAGGGCTATGAATGCGCGCAAGAAATAGTTTCTGCTTCCTAAGATATAAATTTGAGATTGCAATCCCGGGCATTTTTTACATTCCGGGATTTTTTTTAGTGTACTATTTATTAGCAGTCGAATGTTTTAATATGATATCAATGGTTTGAAAAATTATTTTATGTATATAAAATGTAGGAAATGTAGATTCAATGTATCTTAGTCCTGTTCTATTAAGTTTTGTATAGTTGTAAATATGCGATAAACGAAGTTGAAATCGAAAATAAATTTTATTTGTTTCTCATACTATTGAATACAAATAGTATTTGTTTCCCAAAAATTTTCATAATCGAGATTTTGTCAAAGTATGTTTCAGGATTTCCTGAACACAATTTAAACATTTTATTTAAGATATTTGTCTGTGTGTGTGCGTATATGTATGCGCATGTATTTGTCTCTTTACCTTTGGGTAAGATAACCTAAGAACCCATGCACTTACCACTATAAAATTTCATTTGTGAATATATTATGCAAAACACTGAACAATCTTTAATAAAAGGAAATGTAGAGGAGGAGGTTGATACATCCGGTAAAATGGATTGAAAATGTATTTTGTGGGTATTGAAATATTGAAGAGCACTTCAAAAATAGCAGGAAAAATTTAGAACTATGTGAAAATTATTAAACAGCACAGTTATATGCAAATGCTTGAACTTTCGCAATGCCAATAAGTCCAATTTTCCTTTCTATTTTCAACCACCATATTTTATATTAAGAAATTTAATTATTTTATATTAAGTATAAAACCATAAATTTCTTTTCATAAAATCCATATTATTTGAATATTTTAAAATGCATTTATGTTATTGCTAAGGTTTACAAAGAACTTCAGATGAATAAATCAAATATCGAAGCATTAATAAAGATATTGTTTTTTTTTTTTCTTAAGATAATTCGATTTATTTTTATTTCATTTGAACATTCGATTTATTTATTTTTTCATTTTAATATAAATTACTAGCAGCATACCCGTTCTTCGTACGGAGTATATAATATAAAGAAACTTATAATTCGCAATCATGTGCAAATTCTGTTAAAATATTAAATTTATTGCTCATAAAGAGAAGTTTAAGAATATCTGTTCTCACTATGCAAAATTATCTTCACGGGCAGATCTGAAGAATAAAACATCCTGACCCCTTTTGTAAGCAAATTTACAAAAAAAAACGGAATTGAATCATTATATGCAACCCCGTACTACTTATATTGTCGTAGATTAGAAAATATGCCAGTGTGTTAGTAGAAGATTACCCGTATTACAATATGAGTCTCAAAAATATTTGCCAAAATAAAGGAGATGACGTAATAAATTGAAAATATCAATAATCCCCGTAAGCTTTTACCAGAAGGTCGTAATTGATTCCAATATATATCAAAATATATGCCAATATACCTGTACTACTTATATTCTCGTAGATTGGAAGATATATTGCATTTGTAGAAGATTACTCGTACAACGTTCTATATATGAGTTTCAACAATTTTCGTCATAATAAAACAATGTCATAATAACTTGAAAATATTAATAATCCCTGAATCAAAAGTCCCCGAAAATATCAATAATAATAATGTTTAAACCTGAAGACCGTAATTGATATTATCCAGTCAAAAATGCAATGTCAATGAAATTTATTTTATATACATATCTTTATTATTCAAATCGGAAAAGATTTAATATAAAATCGCATGCCGCATAACACATTGGATCCGTTGCTAAGCGACATGATATCATTTGCTTCAAATAAATTGATGGAAATCATATCATCTGAATAATGCGACCTCCATGGAAGGTTTGGCGACATTTTAGTCAATTTAGCGATAACTTAAAAAATCCCCAAATTTATCGCCAAGTGGAACTGTAGAACAGATAGTCCCATTTTGCGACACATTGACGAAACATCATCACAATACTATCCCCTAACAAAACACAATTATTTTCATTTATTAAGCGCGATTTTATCAATTCTATGATATTTTTATGGACTCACAAATATGTTTATCAATTTGGTGATATTAAAAAAATTCGTTAAATGTGTTACTAAGTAGGATGGATGGACTGTCCGACAAATGCTACCGAAACATCATTTCAGTACTCTATTCTAAAAAAACAAATCATTGATTTGAGTCATTTTTATAAATTTGGAAACATTTCCGCTAATTTGGTAAAGTTTAAGAAAAGTTACCAAGTTATTTAGAGATATTCCGCTAAACTCGTAGCTCTAAATTTGCAGATCTGAAGAATAAAATATTCTGATCCCGTTTGTATATACTAAATGAAAACACTAAAATTGTATTATAAGATACAGCCGTTCTACTCTTTTTCTGCTTCAACAATCGGCTAAATGAATTTATTGGGTAAACACACTATATGAGTTTATTAGCTAAACACAATATATGAGCTGGAAACCTCTTTGCTAAAATAAATGAAAATGATGTACGCAGTTCACAATTTATATAATTAAAAGAACAACCAAACCTTTCATTTAAAAATATATTTTTACATCCATTTATTTATTATTCAAATAGAAAAAATAATAATAAATATTAACAACACATTTAATTTCATTCCGTTGTCGAGCAACATGATATAAGATAGAATCTTCCTCATAAAATGCGAAATTAAATAGCCATTTTGATTTCTTTATACTTTTAATCGTTGAGTAAAAGCTTGTGAATATAACCACGGAGGTAGATTTTTCCATTTAAATTCATGTTTCAAACAATTCGTGTTTTCCGACAGTGACTAATTAATGCAAAAATCCTGCACCAAACTCGGAAATAAAGTTTTATTTTATTTTGCCGTTTTAAACAAACGATTTTCATCCTTACTGTTTGAATAAACCACGGAATTGGAGAGTATAACTCATAGGAAAAAGTTCCGTTTTTCATTAATATCTCGACAACCCCTGGTCTTAGAAACTCGAAACTTGGACTAAATTTATGGGGGGCTATTTCAAGGCTATCCACAAAATTTCATTAAATTCGGTTCAGCCGTTTTTCCGTGATGATGAGACAAACGAAAATTTCGTTTTTTACTAATATCTCGAGAACCACTGGTCGTTGAAATTCAAAACACGGACTAAATTTTAAGTGGGTCTATTTCTAGGCTACCCACCAAATTTCATCAAATTCGGTTTAGCTGTTCTCCCGTGATGATGGGACAAACAGACAGACAGATTTTCAATTTTATTTATATAGATTGTAATCGCGTAAGATGAAACTCTTTAAATTAACACTATAAATTTTGTACAGAGTTATCAAGATAGTACATTTTGAAAAACGCATGTACAAACCATTTTTCTATCCTCATAATCCTAATTGTAATATGCACTCTACTGATCAACTTTTGTATAAGTGTATTAATATAAATGAATTTAATGTAAATAAATGTAATAAAGTTACTTATTAAGAATATATTTATTTATTTTTGCAAAAATGTCATAAAAAATATGTATATCCCCTTGCATTTCTTAAAATATTAAAATCTAAGTTTCTTTGAAGTTTCATCTCATATAATTTTTTAATCAAATTCACATGATGAAACAACCCATTACTAACGCATACAGATCATATTTCTCATGTAGTGAACTGCTATATGTCATATATGTCATAATCTCGACAGTAGGGGACGCTGCTGCAAAAGCAACGAACGATAATAATTATGAAATGAGATATTTTATTTCAGCATGATTTACAGCTGCAAGTGCTCAATGTGTCGTCCACCACCACATTCCAGTACTGAGTGCAATCGAGGTATTGCGCCTGATATAGTATTACGCTGGTATTATGCTGTATTAGACGTAATACCGCGACTGCACTCAGTACTGAAATGTGGTGGTTGACGACTCATTGAGCACTTGCAGCTGTAAATCATGTGGAAATAAAATATCTCATTTCACAATTATTACCTCTCGTTGTTTTCTTTGCAGCAGCGACCCTAGTGTCAAAATTTTGAACTGCTTTTTTTTCATGCCATGCAAAATCCCGCACCACGGTGGATATTAATCTGCAAAACGCATGTCTCTTCGATTCATAGATATTTTTTTTATCGAGTTTTACTTTTGCTCCCAACTTTTAATTCACCCGGTGTGTATATATATATATATATATATATATATATATATATATATATATATATATATATATATAATATATGTATATATATGATTCAAGGTGAGAAATTACAAATTTTAGAAAGAAACATACAAAAATACCATCTGGAAATGAAGTTTTGTGCTTTTGAAATAGAAATTGTTTAGCAATTTTGTAACTCGGTTTGTCATTCATTTGACTTTCTCCAGTGAATTCACTGGAAGTATCCTATATCTCTCCGGTTATTCAAGTATCTTTCACAGTTAAGTTTTTCAGTTTTCTAGGCTTATAGTACCACTTTTATGTTTCTTACAGTGCATACACACGCCGGCCAGTGAATTAAAAACACAGATTCAATATTTTATTGAACCGTCTTTAGCCCGAATTATAGCACGTATGCTGTAGCTGTTAGGCATGGATTCGTCAAGATGCTGGACTGCATTTAAGTGAAGATAATACCAGGCGTTGGACAATTAGATCGTTAGTTCTTGTACACGTGATGGCAGATGAGATTGTTGTCTTTCCAACATGTCCCAAACATTCTCGATGGGATTTAAATCTGGACTATGCGGTAGCCATGGTGTATGAGGGAAGTCAGTCATGCTCCGTAAATCACTGTTACACGGTTCCTGCACAGTCCGGCCGCCCATCTTGCTGCTCTATGTCCACGGATGAGCCGGACGGTCTGGGCTTTCGACGGTTCCTGCACGGTGACTGGCAGCATTACTGTCCTCTGTGGAGTGAAAACGCATCACTGTAGGGTAGACGTGATCAACAAGTATGTTCAATTACTCCATGGATGACACCCGACCTTCCGGAAACACCAGAAGGCCAGTATCAAACTATCAGAATATGCCCCACACCATGATAATCCCGCCACAACCTTGAACTGTGCTAACAAAGCAAGATGGGTTCCTGGCTTTATGGAGCTCTCGCCACACTCTTCGCCTGCCGTCTGTACAAAACAAGGTATAACGTGATTCGTCCGACCACATGACCTTCTTCCGATCATCGGGTGTTCAGTGACTCTATTCCTTGCACCTCTGTAAATTTATTGTCAGGTTCTTCACTGAAATAAGAGATTTCCGCGCAGGCATTCGAAGGGCTACACCTATTCGCTGCAATTCCCTGCGTATTGTTCGAGTCTAGATTAGTTGAAACGTACTTTCATTGAAGTTTTCCGTCAGTTGCTGCACAATTGATCCCTTTTCTGCCGTGCAAGCCGACGATCAGGGCTTGAGTGAAGGTTTTCGATCCACAGTTCCGCCTTTTAGACAACGCCTGGGGGTTCTATTTCCAACTTTTATACACTTTGGATACCCCCGGGGCGCGGTAGCCCATTGGTTAGCGCGCTGGAGTTGCACTCGGTAGGCCCGGGTTCGATTCCAGCCACTGCCAAAACTGCCGCCGTGTTCATGCGGAGTACGATCACGTTAAACATGTGGGTCCGAAAGTCCTTCCGAGAGGTTGGTGGTAGGGGAAGGAGGGTACGGTCCCTGTGGATGCCTCCCCCACTGGGTTCCGGTCTAAATTGGGTGGCACTTCCCGACCGTCCAAACAGTTACCTTACACCTTTCTGGTAGGTCGGACGGTCTGGGTTTCAACAACAACACTTTGGATACCCCCATACAGAATATTTGAAAATCCAGAAAGCTGCACCGATTTTTCCGGCCGTCCAAATTGTTACTCATGTCCTAGGACGAGTCGAACGGTCTGGGCTTTCGACACTTTGGATACCCCGGCCACCCAAACTGCTGCTGCAAACCTTTGGGTCAGTCGGGTGGTCTGGGTTTTCGATACTTTGGATACCTCACCTTTCAAGAAGTTAATGAATTGTTCTGTTCTGGCAATCGTGACTCCTGCCAAACAGGCCCTCACAATAAGACCTTTTTCAAACAGAGACAAATTTGTCGTTTTCCCCATTTTACTCCACTTCTCTCGGAACACATATCGACAGAGCGATGTTACAATCACGTATACCTCTCATGAACAATAATTTTTGCATACCGCCGCCTGCGACTTACATTTGAATGCATGGTCCCAAGTTTCTAATTCACTGGCAAATATGTCGAAAACCCGACCGTCCGACTCGTCCTAAGACTTGAGCAGCTGTTTGGACGATCGAACTGGCCAATGTGTGTAGTGCATGAGCGTATGCAGGATTTTTTCCAGGGAGGTGCTAAAGCCGGCTGTGTTCCAGATCTAGAGATTGTGAACCTTTTATTTATCTTTTTAGAAGCGAGTTGTAGTTAAAATATAGGAATCCTATTTACAGCTGCCTATATTAGTGTGTCCCCCCCCCCCCCCCCATATCCACGAAAACTAACATGTGCAGCCTTTGAATACTGTCTGAGCTAAAGATCAAACTTTTTTAGGGGTAATTATATGTATTGTTACAAAGTAAATATGCGTAAATGGTATATATGCAACCTTTTAAAAGTAGTGTGTAGCACATTTACAAATTAGTGTCCAGCACTTCTTACAAATTACTGCGTATACTGCTTTTTAAAAATTACTGTGAACCAACCACATTTAAAAAACTAACGTGCACCATTTTTAAAATATATTCTACTGTCGAGAACATTCTATGGTCCTGGAGATAGAACAGTCAAACTACCAAATTAAGCATTCATGAGCATACCAAATGCAATAGTTCTTCTATGTTTCCATTTAGGTATAAGTTTAAATTGTTTATACTATTAATATACTCGCAAGTATACGTAAGAGTATAAGAGTATACTGTGGCCGCATGTTCTAATTCCAAACAACATATTTCTTAGTTTTCTCTCATTACATGTCATTTGTATTAGATTTTTTGGGTTTCATATTACTTCAACATTGCGAAACTTTATTGATTTTGCGAAATTGTGTCCTATTCACAAGCATTCTATAAAAGTTACCTTGTAATGTTTTTACAAGATTCTGTAAGGAATGACTTTTAATCAAAGTCATAATTTTCCAAAAGGGTGCTTTGGCACAACCCTGAAAATTCCCCCTCCCCTCCTAAATACACCCATGTTGTAGTGCAATATGCAAAGAAAGAAACTGTGGTTGTGTCAAGAATCTGACTCTCGAAATTTGATGGATTTTCGCAATTTGAGCATCTTTCCAGTCAACCAGTTAATACCAGTCAATCATTTTTTTCAATGATATATATATATACATACAGGGTGTCCCAAAAGCATTGACTTCGGCTTTTATTCCTTAAATATTGATCTTAGACATATATAATAAATTACAAAGTTGAGTAAAAAAAGGTACAGAATTTTATGAAATTGGTTAAAATTTTCATGGGAATTAAATTTTAAGAAATACAAAATTTAAATTTTTATACGGCCCCCGTGCAAAAACATTTCTAATGAGTAAAATGTGCCCCATACACTAATAAGGTGATGTACAAAATTTCAGCGTTTTATCACAAAAAGTCCCAGAGCTATGAAAAGACAAAAATGCTGACTTAAACCACTTTTCGATGCATTGACATGGGTACTCAGAGAGGAAAAATCATATCGGCAGATCGCGTTTCAGGGGTCATACACAAATTACGAAAGAAAACAATGATTGCATAAATAAATAATAATTTTGCTATTTATTGATACAAAAGTATCTACACTGTGAAGAAATAATAACTTTACACAGAGATTACAAAGCTTGTTCAAAATGTCTTCCATTCATGACAAAGATCCATTAAAGATAAGAGGCAGATATTATTTTGCCTATGATGCATTTCTGTGTTGAGTCATTTGCACTCTTGCTGTAAGCATTTACATTTTAATTTATGATTAATCCCTCACCAACTTTGTTTAAACATATCTTTGAGACTTTTTATGATAAAATGCTGAAATTTTGTACATCACCTTATTAGTTTATTGGGTACATTTTACTCAGTGGAAATGTTTTTGTACGAGGACCATATAAAAATTTAAATTTTGTATTTCTTCAAATTTAATCCCCTGAAAATTTTTATCGATTTCATAAAATTCTGTACCTTTTTTTGCGAAACTTTGTAATTTATTATATATGTCTAAGATCAATATTTAAGGAATAAAAGCCGAGGTCAATGTTTTTGGGACACCCTGTATATGTATATATATATATATATATATATATATATATATATATATATATTAGAAAGATATATAACCAAATCAAATAATAACGAAATATTAAAATCAACAAAACAGTTAAACCACGGCCACAATGCCATCCATGTACTTGTCTGCAGCATTATGCAGGTATTGCATATTGGAAATTTTGTTTTATGTCACGTTGTTTGCGGATTTCCGTAATAACATCCTATTTTAATAAATAATATATATATATATGTGTGTGTATGTTTACTCAGGGTACAATACCTTTCGAGCAAATTAAATATGTCAAACGAAATTTGGTACGATTTTTTTTTTCAATCAGTAAACGTAAGAGACCTATTGATCTTCAGTGCTTTGAACAGGGCATCGATTTTTTTTAACACTTTTTCAAAAATTAAAAAACGAAGTCATTACATTTAGCATTTTTAAACAATAATTTATATATAATTTTTATTTAAAAACGGGTGAGAATTATAGGATAGCAACGTGCGCTGGTCTCGAAGTATTGAACGCTTTTGATCTAAAATGAAAAAATCAATTGCCATTATTATCACATGAATGAATCTTTGTAACTATAACCAGATATAAATTCAATATCCTGGAAATAGAATATCCAGAACATCTTGGAAAAGCACATTTTTATAATGGATCACTCACTTCATAAGGAAGAGTATAAACACTGTAATTTCTCAGAAATACTAATTTTCAATGTAATTATCATAATATTTCAAATTATTCTGAAATATAAAAAAATTATTTTTTTCACTATTTCATGGTAATTTGCATTAAAAATTTTCAGAAAAAAAACTATTTTAAGAAAGAACGTAATGATGCCAAATGAAGATACTCTATGGAGGACTATTTGTAAAACCACACCATATTTAAATTAGCTAGGAAAACCATAAAAATTATGCACAACATACTATATCAATACCGCCTGACAAGAGACTCAATCTTAGAATCTGCAAGTTGTCTCCTAATTCAGTGGTTAGCGTTCTAACCACTTGCTTGCTCATATGTGAGCCAGCCTATTGTTAACACACACAAAAATAATAACTTTGAGATTAGAAAAACTATATTCATAATTTCTTTCTGATCTAAATATTCAAATACATTTTCTTAATTATATTATAAATTAACTTTAAATACATTGTTTGCTATATAAATTAGCATTTATGCAGATTTGTGTAACTAAAATTTCATTTTTACTGTATACTTTTACTAAAGTAATAATTATATCTTCACATCCAAAAATGAAATATACAACTTACCCCAAACTGAAAATCTGTTGCATCGGATCGTTGAGTTTGGTTAAACAAATCTTGAGAATTCTTATATTGAGAATCTTTAGAGTTTCCAGTTTTGTTATAGCCACTATAACTGGAACTGAATCCAGATTCGAAACTCGTTTTAAACTCATGTTCTGGTCCTAGAAAGTGATCCCTGCAAATGTATTTTGAATTAAATAAAATTTTCATTTTCAGATTTTCTTTAGTAATATATAGTAAAATACAATTTAAATAGAGGTGCTTGTTTTAATGCGAAGCAATCTAATAGAAGTTTTCATCGTAATGTTTCAAATTTAATTCTTGATTATTATATAAACATGTTACAATATACTTACATTGGATTGCTAAAATACAAGTCTCTTGTATTTATTTCACTTGAAAACATGGTAACCTTCTTTTAAAATAACTTTCTTCCTTTTTAGATATTATTAATATTTTTAAACATAATTTAAAAAGGAAATGTTTTGCTTAAAAAACCCGATTTATTTTACTTACAGCTACTTTTTAGATGTAGAATACGCATTTAAAATGTTCTCAAACTATATTTTATTCTGCTGTTGAGTTTAAAAATATCTTGGTTATAAACATAGTATTGATATATTAAATAAAATCGTCTGCTTTTATTCCGGATCAGTTTATTGCAAATTTGATGGGCCGACTTATCATTCAGTTGCAATGCGTGCGCAATCCGCATGGTTTTACGTTGCATTGCATTTTTTGGTGTGTTTGAATTGTTGGCGATAAAGATAACTAACTGTTATTTAATGTATTTCGGTCAGCCTTATAAGCATCTATTGCCTACCTACTTACTATAATCGGTTAGTAATAATGTTAACAAATTTTATAATTCGTCTATTTGTCATAAGAGTATTTTGTTTTTATAAGTGTGGTTGCTACAATTAATTATCACCCCTTGGAAAAGGTAAAAAATAAATTCTATAATTGATAAAGCAGAGCCAAGTAGGATACGCAAATTACAGGATGAAAAACGACAGTTTCAGGATAGCTGGACTGAAAAATATTATTTCGTGCAGTCGTTTAATAATATCATGTGCTTGATTTGAAAAAGCCGTCTGTAGCCGTCTCAAAGGAATAAAATATAAGGAGACACTATGAAAGTCTGTATTCTACATTTTCATAACTACCCGAAGAACTACGTAAACAAAAGATTTCATTTGTGAAACGAAAATTGGTAGGTCAGCAAGTGATGTTTATATAAAACCTATCAAAATTCGGAAATTGCAACAGAAATAAGTTTTTAAATATCTCACCTTATAGCAAAAAGGTGTCGACCATTACAGACGGAAAAAACTAATTTGTGCGGAATCAGCCAAAAATTTTGACAAAATTTAGTTAAACAGGATGACTGTGCAAAGAAGAATTACTGCAATGTCAGAAAATGTAAAGGACCAATTAACATCTTATTCAAAAAAATATCATCGGCTGTTTATGAATCAACTGACATTACTTCCACAGCCCAGTTGTTAATATTTTCACGTGGTACAACTCACGAGTTTGAGGTGAGTGAGGAGCAGATTGGAATGAGTTCATTGTCAGATCAAACGTAAGGTAGTGACATGTTCACAGGGCTTTTGGAACAATGTTCCAAAATTGATTTAGATCTGACAAAATTATCAGGTATCACGACTGACGGAGCTCCTCCATGGTAGGAGCTAAGTATGGATTGGTAACATTATTGAAACAGCATTTGGGACGACACGACGATGAGTTGATACAATTCCACTGTATAATACACGAAGAGAGCTTATGTCGTAAGAAACTTGGATTTGAACATGTCATGAAAGTTGTGGTTTCAACTCACCGACAATTTAAAAAGTTTCTTAAAGACATTGAAAGCGAATATGGTGACTTATTTTTTTTACACAGAAATGAGGTGGCTAAGTCGAGGTCAAACATTGAAGCGTTTCCTAAATTTAATTAATGAAATTGAAATTTTCATGACCGAAAAAACAAAAACGGTCCTGATATAAAAAGTCCGGATGGGTTATGTGACTTAGCTTTTCTGGTTGACATTACAAATCATTTAAATACGTTAAATTACGACTTCAGGCAAAGATCAATTGGTTACTCAACTTTACGGCCACATTTCGTCTTTTCAGTGCAAGTTAAATCTATTTCAAATCCAACTGAAGTCAGGGAATTACGCCCATTTTCCTAATTACAAGAGAGTTTCTGAAAAGTTTAATGTCAACTTTAAAACTGTCTATGTTGAAAAGATTGATAACTTGATATCAGCCTGCAAGGATCGTTTTTCTGATTTTCAAACAGTTAAACCGTCGCTAGATTTATTTAGCAATCCTTTTGCCATTTTTCCCGAAAATGCGCCCGAATCAGTACAGCTTGAACTCATCGACATGCAAAACGATGAGAACCTGCAAAATAAAATGAAGGCAATTTATTAAACTTCTATCGTTGCGTCGATGAAAACAATTACAAATCGTTGCTAGATAATGAATTAAAATGCGCAAGCCTCTTTCGGTCAACATATATTTGTGAACAAACTTTTTCAGTCATGAATATTAACAAATAAAAAATAGGAACCGCTTGACTGGTGGAAATTTAGAATCAAATTTGCGGTTGGCTACTGCAAAACTCGAAACAAATATCAAAACAATTGTCAGATCAATGCAATGTCACGCATCAAATTAAATGCACTTGCTTTTTATTACCTTTTTTGTAACAATTATGATAGGTATAAATAAAATAAAAAATATATGGTAGATAAGTTTTAAATGTTTTTGGCGTCCCTCCCATAAGTCACAGTGGATCTATATGGCCAATGGTCTTAACGAGTCTGTACATCCCTGCTATAAAGTGTGCACTCAGTCTTCTAGGCCACAGAGAGGAGGCTTCTGGAAATACATTTTGTCCTCTCTATTTTTTCTCCCTCGGGGAGGAAGTTGAAAATTCCTGTCCTGTGGTCGATATTATAAGCGTTGTTGTTGAGACCCAGACCGTCCGACCTACCAGAAAGGTGTAAGGTAACTGTTTGGACGGCCGGGAAGTGCCACCCAATTTAGACCGGAACCCAGTGGGGGGAGGCATCCACAGGGATAGTACCCTCCTTCCCCTACCACCAACATCTCGGAAGAACTTACGGACTCACATGTTTAACGTGGTCGTACTCCGCATGAGCACGGCGGCAGTTGTGGCAGCGTGCAAATCCAGCGCTCAAACCACCGGGCTACCGCGCCTGAAATGTGCCAACAGCACGCGGTGTTCCCAGGTGGTCACCCACCCAAGTACTAACCGCGCCCGATGCTGCTTGTCTTCGGTGATCTAACGGGAACCGGTGTTTTCAGCACGGTAGAACCGTTGGCCCGATACTATAAGTGTGCAAAAATCCAAGGAAGCAGGCTTCTGTAGGGTCTGTAAAGGAATATTAAGTGAAGGAAAGCACCTCAAAGAAGTTTTCTGCAGCGTTACATCAGAAAACTGCGTTTAGAAACCTCAACATTTTAATACGAGAAAAGGAAAGCTGTTTAAAATCTGCACTGAAGATATTTGACAAAAAAAAAAATTTAAAATTGTATTGCTATTCTTGTTTTAGTATTTTATAAATGTAATTTAAAATAACTAGTTTTATCCTCTCCTGGCAACTTCTTTGACCCCGTCTTTGAAATCCTGAGCTAAAATAACTAGCATATATTAAATTAATTTACTTTTTATAAAATATAAATAACTTACCAAAAAGAGCACTCATGGACGGTAATTCCTCTAGAATGGGGCTGCAATCTTGGGGTTGGGATCTCGACCGAAAACTTAAACATCCGAGTTTATGCAGACTGTAATAGCTTTATCCTAACCAGTGGCGTATTTAGAAATTCAATTTGGAGGTTTCAGTTTTATAATAAGTTTATATTAATCTCAAGGGGTCCAAGTTAGAGGTTGGCCCAGTCCACGTTTTATTAAGTTCTAGCCGAGTCAAAATAAATGCCAAAAATAGATCAAAATTGAAACAGAACATTTGAAATTACATATGAAACAAAATTCTCAATTAAGGGATGAAAGTCCCCTTGTTCCATATTAAGTAATAAAAGGTTGCTCTGATCAGAGAACGCAGATGAGTAAATTATAACCAAATACAGAAAAATTATGGTTTCAGATAAGAAATTGAAGACTTGACTATTCAACCACATTCCGAAGTCAAAATAAAACACTCTTTGCAACAGTCAAGCTGTTTGAAACTATAGTAACAGAACAAATAATGTGTTCTGTCCTGGATGCAGCAAAATAAATATCCAACGCCTGTGTACCAGATGTTATGTTTCGTAACATCATGCGATCTATAAATTTAATTGGGAAGTAATACATTCCAAATTTATTTTTTAAGGAAATTACCATATGTTTATTATCATTGGTCAAGCGCGATTCGCAGTCTGTTATATTTTTAAATTTATCGCAGAAAAGTTTAATTGCTTTTGTACTGTGATTGCTTGACTGGTGGTGCAAATATGAAACTGATATTTTATTTTAATTTGTTCTGTAATTTTAATTTCAATTATTAGATTCCAAATGTTTCTAAATTATCAAAATTAAATAAATTCTATTCTTAAATTAAAACGCAGTTTCGTTGATTTCTTTCCGATAACAAATATTGAATAAAAATTTATTTGAGCAAACAGTTATAATTTAAAATTAATATATGGATAAAACGAATTATTACCCTAGAATGTATTTATATTTGTATGCAAAACATCTTACACTTTTACTTTAAAATTATTAAATTTTAAAAATATTCATAAAACTATGTAAAAATCAAAGAAAATAATAATTTTGTGTACAGGGTGAGTCGGAATTGTTTCTACAAAAGCAGAGGGGGTGATAGTATCCCACCAGACGATCAATAATTACCATGGAACATCGCATGGAACCATAGTCGCATTGCACTCTGAGAGGCAGAAAAGAGGCACGTCGAACATGACCCAGTCAGCGCCTCGGACGTCATTGTGTACCTTGAGCCTTAGTGTACCTTAGAGCTCCTTTACTACAGGCTGACTTATCGAGCATATTGAAGCCCATAGGGTTCCATACTACAGTTACAGAAATTATAAAACAGGTGTTTAAAATAAATACTTTATATGAAAAAAGAAGTTTCAATTAGAATATTGTAGAACTTAGTTCGCACAAGTATGCTCCACTATCGGATATCCAGTTATTTATTAGCCATTGTTTTCTTCCTTCTTCGTTTTTAGAAAAGCGAAATAGCCTAAAACCCTTTTTAGAATGATTAGAGCAGTTCGGTTCAAAACAACCACCCATAATTATTTCAATTATTCTTCCTAAATTAAAAATACGAATAGAGCTAATGCTAATGGATAGCGCAACCAGCTATGGTGGGATTCAATATGCTTGATGAGTCAGCTCGTATATAGAGGAGCCTTAGTGTGCCTGCCTACGTAGTATCTCCTATGCCAGACACAAACGCAGTTACCGTATGCAAATGTCCAGGGAGCAGAATCAGCATAATTGGCTCCTAGTAGGTTCCGGCGATAGCCAATCAAAGCACACGTTGCCCTTTAAAAACCGGCGCTGCAAGTTATTCCCGTGATAACATCGTCCGAGACGTTGCGTGAATGCTATGGCGGAGTACACCTACGAGGAATTGGCCGACATGCACCTCACATACGGTGAAGCCAAAGGGAATGGACTCGCAGCACGAAGATTGTACGAGCAGCGGTTTCCAACGCGTCGTATTCCCAGTCATCCTTTGCCAGTGTCGATCGACGACTGCGAGAAACCGGGTCGTTCGCCATCGCTAACAGCAATGCAGGACGTTCGCGAATTGCACGAACGCCTGAACTGGAAGAGCTAGTCCTGACGAGATTTGCAGCAGCTCCGTCCACCAGTACGCGAGCGGTAAGAGACGAAATGGGTGTTTCTCAGAAAGTGGTGTGGCGTATTTTACACGAGGAGCGAATGCACCCCTATCACGTGCAATCTTTGCACCCAGATGATTATCCCCGCCGGGCAGTATTTGTGCAGTGGATGCTCGGGATGAGGAATACCGATCCACTATTGCCTGCATTGATTTTATTTAGCGATGAGGCAACGTTCAGCAGAGATGGCATTTTCAACATGCACAATCAACACGAGTGGTCTGCCTGTAATCCCCACTGCACAACCCATCGTAAACACTAGCACTGATTTACCGTGAACATCTGGACAGGTATCTTTGGTGATTAGCTGGTCGGCCCGTACATCCTGCCAGACCGTTTGTTCGGCGCAACATACCGTATCTTTTTGGAACACGTGCTGCCCAGTTTATTGCAGGACGTTCCGATCCCCATCTAGAGCGACATGTGGTTTATGCACGATGGAGCCCCATCACAGTCCAGAACTTCTTGAATGCCACATATCCCGATCTCTGGATCGGACGTGACGGACCTGTGGCGTGGCCTCCTCGCTCACCAGACCTCAACCCACTGGACTTTTTCTTCTGGGGCCACGTGAAATCTTTAGTGTACGAGACGCCTGTGGACTCGGCGGAAGATCTCGCCGCGCGCATTGTTGTTGCCGCAGACCACATTAACGCAACACCCGGAATCTTCGAGAGGGTGGGTCAGTCATTCCTTCGCCGGTGTGAACGGTGTAATGACACGCGTGGTCGCCACTTTGAGCACTTTCTGTGAGTTTGTCGCTGCACAATAAATCTGTTTGTGCAACGTTTGGTATCGTTCATTCGCTTTCCCAACACTGGTGTACGTGCAGGTTCGTATTCTAATTATACTCTTTTCTGCCTCTCTGAGTGCAATGCGACCCTATATTCCATGGCAATTATTGCTCGTCTGGTGGGGTACTATCACCTCTCTGCTTTTGTAAAAACAATTCCGACTCACCCCGTACGTACATAGAAAGTTTAATCGCACTGAAATGTTTTAAAAATACTAACAATTGTGGCATATGACATGTTTGTTTTGCTACCACTGCACTACAGTCAAGAATATTTTGTGCTGATGATATCTAAGAGCATTCTATTTTGTGCTGAGATCTCTACAGCATTGTATTATTCACTGACTGAGTGAGGAAAACATTTTTTTAAAACTCAATCTCAGTGAAGAGCCGTTTTCTCATTTCATCTCTGATGTTTCAACCAAAATGATAAATAAAAACTCACTTTATAGTAATGATCATTCTTGATTAGTACATATTTTTCAAATTTAAGTTCTTTTTGATATATTACTATACATGTAATATAACTTGTGTTTAATTCTTCAAATGGCCATATGAGGCCACGGGCTGCAGGTACCGTAAAAAAAAAAAAAAAAAAAATCGGGACGGCCTGAGTTGAGGCTTTTGTGACGGGTCATTTTCAGTTGGATCATTTTTAAAAGTTCAACATTTTTCATTTATTTATTGGAACTGAAACGAGTTATTTTTCCAGTTCAAGGACTTCAAAACGACAAACTGAATGGGGACTCAGTAGCTTTTTTTCGTCATGTGTGTGGAAGCATTTTGAAATTTTTCAATTTTGGAGGGGGTGGATTGAACCTTTAACCCTCCCCCCTTCACACACCTGATCTCAATCTCAAAGTTACTAGAGAAATCGAGTTCAGTTTTATCAGACAACACTTTTATCTAATTTTCTATCCCCTACAATATGTCCAAGAATTGCGAACTTGCGACCGTGTTACAACTGAATCGGCAAGTTGCTGTCGCAGTTGTTAGTCATATTGCATATCACAATTTTCCTGTAAACAGAGGATCAGGTTTTGCTCAACTCATTTCCTAAAACAGCTCTCAGATCAACAAATGCGGAAGTAAATTTATTTTTTTAATACTAAGTGATTTTAATTTCGGTTATAAGTTAAATTATGCTAAATTCCAATGGATAACATGCCAGGCGGTGAGCACTTTGCCCGATGGCCATTCCCGCATCAAAGTAAATTACAAAGTTACTCATTATGGCAGTTAGGCAGTTCTCTTGTAATGCCTGCAGTAGGTATAATAAGCAAAATAATGACAGGTATGTTTGAAATTTAATTTGCTTTATCACTAGTGTACAGTAAAAAAATGCGCATGTGTACATTACAATATTTCTTAAAACTTTTGGCGAATTTTTAGCAAACTCTGTTCATTGTACGGTAGATATATTCACTTGAAATAAATGGATTATTTAAAAAAAGAAATAATTCAATATTTTTTTAAGTATTACTGTTACTGGCATTTTAGTTATTTGTACATATCTAAAATTGCATCTTTGGGATTAGCAAATAAGTAACATTTACAAAATAGGCATCTACACTTCATTTCAGCAATTATTTTAATATATCTCTGTTTATGAGGAATATATTTAAAATCTGAATTTGTTTTTAGTTTAGTGCACAATTTTATACTTTTCAATCAAAGGAATCTTTAGATTCACAAAGTTCTTACATTAAAATGAAGCTCTAAAGCAGCTAATGTTAGAGCTAAAAGATCGATGCTGCAGATTTTAAATTAACAAGTAAATTAAAGTACAGTGGCGGCTTGTGAGCGATATGTCAAGGGGGGCGCTCATCTTTGTATTAATGCTTATATATGTGTTAGTGATTATATATATATATATATATATATATATATATATATATATATAAAGTATGTGTATATGCATATACATATTTTGGGCATAGAGACAGGTGTATTAAGAATGTATTAAATAAACGTTAGATGTATTAAGTAAAATAACATACCTTTCACCTACTCGATCGTTTATGAAATTCCTAGACACATGTGGATGCATCCCTCCTGGTAAAAACATTACATAGTCCTAATTTACATTAAAGTTAATTTGTGGGGGCTAGTTAAACTAAAAGATTCGCCCAGGGGGTTGACTAGAAAATAGGCATATTCTAGTGATAAGTACAGATAGTTCAGAGACAATAGCCACCAGTAAAATCAAAATCGGTGGATTAGGAGGCGAGACAGAAAATTGGGGGTGGGGGGTGGGTAATTGAAGTAGAAGTTACGCACAGGGATTTGTCACATTAAAGATGCATATTCAGGTGACGTACAAATGCTACAGAGACTATAGCTGCCATCAGAACTAAAATCGCTCAATTAGGAACAGATATGTAAAGTCGTGGAGGATAGTTAAACTAAAATTTACACTCAGAGGTTGACACAAAAATATGTATATCTAGGTGACATGTACAAATGTTGCTGAGACTATAGTCACCAGCAGAATAAAATCGCTCAATTAGGAACTGATATGTAAAATTGTGGGAGCTAGTTAAAATAAAAGTTAAGCCCAGGGAGTTCACACTAAAAATGCATATATATTATATCCATCAAATATGTATATCAAGGTGAGACATGCATGAAGTGCAGACTACAACCATCGGCAGAATCAAAATTGCCCAATTAAGAGGTGAGATGGAAAATTTGGGGAAAGGGGGGGGGAGGGGCTAACTGAAGTAAAAGTTACACTCAGACCATTGTCACAATAAACATGCATATCTAAGTGATATGTAGAAATGGTGCAGAGACTATAGCCACTAGCAGAACTACAATCGCTCAATTAGGAAACAAAATGAAAAATTGTAGGGCTAGTTAAACTAAAAATTACGTCCAGGGGGCTGGCACAAAATAGGTATATTCAGGTGACACGTACAGAGGGTTCAGGGATTATAACCATCATCATAATCAAAATAGCTTAATTAGAAGCCGAGATAAGATATTTGGGGGCTACATCAAGTAAAATTTACACTCAAGGGGTATCTGAGCAACATAATCACTAGCTGGGGTCAAACGTTCGAGGGAAACGATGTCAGATAAAAGGATAATGTTGAAAATCTAATTTTAAAGTTTTTTTTAAACAAATATTTAGAATTTTTTAATTTTTAGGTATTTTGAATATTAAATAGCTGAAAAAGTAAAGCAGCTGAATAGGTCAAGTGACCCCTCAAACTAAAAAAAACACATTTCTGAAAGTGTCACTAAAATTAACGTATCGGTCATGGCACGGGTATGCCAAAAATTTTAAACTCTGACGTTTTTAATTTTTAATCAAACATATTGGAATTCATCGCCAGCAGATCAGCCAGAGCACAGAAATGTCACGAATCAGAAATGACCTCTTTCCGAAGGACATAACCACACTACATTAGAAATGACATAATGCGAAACAACTTTAATATGTAAGACAGTTAGCTGGGTAAAGTGATCCCTCAAACTCAAACAACACATTTTACTCACGATAGTCAGAAACCCTTAAAATATAATAAACAATCCCCAGTACCACCACATGCACATTTAATCCACTCACTTATTCAAATGTTTATTTAAACTTCCAAATTCATTCATAAAAAAAAGGATGAAAAAGAGAGCAACACACATTCTTAACCCCTTAACCGGTTTGCCCGTACAGTGTACGGGGAACCGAAAGTTGGCCCCAACTGGTTTGCCCGTACAGCGTACGGGCGTCGATATTTTATCCTTTCCTTTTTTGGTTTGCCCGTATTTTTAATTCTGGTAAAGAGGCTATTTAGTATCAATATTTTTCAACAGATGGTGTATCTTGTCCAGGTCACTAAAATGCTTTCATACTGGTTTTTCCTTTGTTAAGCTTTTTTGTTAGTTAGCTTCTTTCCTAAAACGGAAGCGGGAATTTTGCTTTGTGAAATTTTTGTTCTGCTATATCCAACGCTTGTGAATTCAAACCGTCGTCATTTTTTTTAAATTATGGATGAAATAAACGACGAAAATACTTTGTTAGATGATGAACTGAATTCTGATACTGATTCAGAACTGTCTTCTAATTATTTGGAGTATTCTTCAGATGACTCATGCAGTGAGCTCAGCTCTGATGAAGATTTGAGCTCTGCCAGAATTTTTACTGAGGTTGATGTAAAAAATCCACCTGTTCCGTGTCCTCGGTTTAATTTTACTGGTATTCCTTCTGTTCAAGTGCAAGTTGACGACACTTCTGACGTCCTACAATTTTATGAAGTGTTCATTGATTCTTCTCTCATGAGTAAGATTGTGGAAGAGACAAATAAATATGCTAAATAGTGCATCCAATCGAATGTTACAAAAAAATTCTCAAGGAGTAAATTTTGGGAAGAAACAACTCTGGAAGAGATGCATGCATTTTTCACTCTCAATATACTTCAAGGAATTATAAAATAACCTGGGATTGATCATTATTGGAGCAAAAGACATTCAACATACACACCTATTTTCGCTAAAATAATGTCTCATCGTCGATTCCTTCTTTTGCAACGCTATTTACATTTTTCTGATAATGCAGCATTTGACCCACAAAATCACGAATGCCCTAAATTAGTAAAGTTATGGCCAGTTCTGAAGCATCTCAATAAGAAATTTAGTGAAACAGTGACGCCAGAGCGAGATGTAACAATAGATGAGAGCCTTATGCTATTTAAAGGAAGACTAGGATGGAAACAATTTATTCTACTCAAAAGAGCTAGATTTGGAGTGAAGTGCTTTATGCTATGCGAATCAATTTCTGGATATATGTGGTCAATTATAATTTACACAGGTAAAGACACAATTCTGAAACCTGAATATTCTAAACTATGCATTTCATCACAAGTTGTCATGACAATGATGGAGCCCTTACTTCATAAAGGATATTGTCTTGTGATAGACAATTATTATTCTTCGCCGGAGCTAGCAGACAAACTAGTTTCATGTAGAACAGACACATACGGCACACTAAACCTCAAAAGAAAAGAAGTCCCAAGGGAAATGCAGAAAAAAAATTGAAAAAAGGAGAAATTATAGCTTATCAGAGAGGAAAAGTTACTGTGATGAAGTGGATGGACAAAAAAAATGTTTCATTACTTTCCACAATTCATAATACTGAAATGGAACAAATTCAGGTCCGCTCTGACACGAAGGAAAAGCCAAAAATCGTGATGGACTATAATAATACTATGGGAGGGGTAGACC